>CM035421.1:126357110-126374610 GCA_020310875.1 Ceratopteris richardii
TAAAAGAGAGCAAACATTTACTTTCATGCATGCTTTTTGAAGACACCTCACTATAAGTGCTATTTTTGATATAATAAAAAATCTTATAAATACATGCATTTTGTGGACTATTGAAACAGAGTGCGTGGGGAGATTGCACCCAATCCAATGCTTTCTCTAATCTCTTTGCATATCTAATTTTTGTTTGTTTGTCAGCACCAATATCCTCTATGTGAGCATGAATTAAGATCCTTATTACAACTAACCTCCAAATTAAGCATGGGAAGGGTAGTAAAATAAAGATTAACTCTTCTATCTTGATGTGTTCCACCTCATGAATAGGTGATATACCACGTCACATTTAAGGATACCATGTTTCCCTAGAGAGCTTCTTGCTCTTTAGAATCTGATTGAATATGCCTCTGAAGTTGGATGTAATTCCTTTGAAATCACTTAATTGACATCAGATATCATCGACCTTGTCAAGCTTGGATGTTGTCTCACGAAGAGAGGCCTTCTTAACGGTTTCCTCGTGCTCCTATGCAAAGTCGATATCCAAGTAGATTTTGTACTAGATGTACAAAAGCCCTAGGGATTTTTCTTCTATCTTCCCTTGATGGCACTGGCATGTCTCCTTGAAGTCTACAATCTGTCATACACTCCCTACATGACTCTCCACCTAGTCACACATTTGGCGATTGACGAGAGATGGATATATGCTTGCCATGGTAGTTCAATACACCTCTATGGATTTTCTTCGCGTAATCCTTATACATATTCTAATCATAGGGCTTTGATCCCTCAATAGTTTGTGGAGTATTATTCTCTAGATTGAACATGGCATAATGAATTTGGCGATCCCTCAATATTTTTCTGGAATAAGTTCTCTAGATTGAACATCGCATAATAAATGTGGAATTTTCTATCCCCAATGTCCCTTGATTAGTGAGTTAATCTAGCAGTATTTTATTGTTTAGCACAGATGATTGCAACAATTAATGTTAGGCCATTGTGATTGCTTTGACGCTAGCTTCCCATGAGATGCGGAAATCGCTCAACAAGATATTAGTATGATCCATGAATGAAGGTCGAGTAAGCAAATCTACATTAAATACGTTAGCACAAAGAAAAAATAAAAAAATAATGAGAAACTCTTCCTCTTCTCTCTCTCTTTCTGTATTCAAATGAGCGGTGCAGTATTAGGGACTGTCGAGACGAGATCGCATGGAGAAGATGCAACCAGAATGGAGTCTCAAGATTGAGTGTTTGCATAGATTCCTAAAGTGATTGTAACAGTCGTACATTTTGTTATTTTGTCGTTCTATGCAGAGCTACAGGTGCAGCATGATATCTCGGCTCGCCTGCTTTGATTATTTGTACTCGTTTGCATGAAAGGTTCAGGATCGCCACGGTCATTAGTGCCACTTAACAAGACATTGCATCCACATATCAATATTCGAGCATGATCTCTTCATGTACGTGATATTGGGAGTCGAAGAGACTGCTTCACTTATGAAAGCTATGGCTTCTGCACTCCAAAATTGGGTATAATCATGCTTCAACGCAACTTCTTGGCGGGGGGTTGCCTCTTAATCCTCATTGCGCGCTTAGGAAACCGCTCGCAGGGGAAGATGGAGATTCTAAGCATCATTAATTACATATACGGTAGTACCGATTCACCCTGGAAAGAATGTTGAGCAGCTGCTCCGGCCGGACTACACCGCCGCTCATTTGACCGAATGGGTTCGGCATTTGCAGCTTGCAGGGTACAAAAGCAAGGAAGCGAGCGTAGGGCACAGAAGCCGCTGGCAATGGCATTCGAGACACGGTAGCTGTATAGGGATAGGGGCCGCTGGAGATCGAGAGACACGATGTGTGGGTGGAGGGAGAAATCGTGACGCGGCGCGCGCCGATTGGTGAACTCAGGCCCGGCCTGGAGGATGCCGGCTTAGACCATAAGCGCGGAGGAAGCCCTTCTTGGTTGCTTCCGCGATGGAGGCTGACGACATTGTGTGTTTGTGGGGGAAGCTGGGAACGCGTGAAGAGGAAAAAAAGCAGAGAGGCAGGAGACGGGACCATTGATGACATCCAACTCGCCATCATCGACTTTCCAATTCCGTGTGCGACTGATTGATTAAACGCCATAACTCAGTCTGTCTCTCTCTCAACAGACCGTATCTTCGTTGAACAAGAACGTTATTCGGAAGGGTTGAAGCGTCATCCTTTTTCTCAATAAATAACTCAGAAATAAAGAAAATTTCCTCTCTTTTTTCTTTCTCCATCGCTCCGGTCCTCACGCAGGAGATCCCGAGTTGATGAAGGCGAGATCGAGGAAGGTGAGGGAGTTGTTTTCATCAAATTTAATTTCCTCATTATTAGGAGAGAAATGAAAGAAGCGCTGATGTCCGAAAATCCAATTGTCTACCGTTCAGAAAGAAAGACAAGGAGGACTGACCTTGCTCGCAGACCATTGCTCCTCTGAAGTCCATTCGCAAGGTCGCCGCTACTTAGTGAATCCCGCTAATAATTTTTTTATTTTTGCTTTTTTTTTAAATTTTTCGAGGGAAATGCAAATGACGGTAGCATGATGGAAAAAACATTTTTTTTTGTATTTCTTCTGAGTCCGATTTCAACCATGTAACCAAATCGGTGGCTTTGAATACTGAGAAGACAAATGTTAACGATTAAACCGAAGCTTAAGATACAGCGAGGCGGACATGTCTTCACCTTGGCCGTCGCTGGTAGAGCTATGGCCGTAGCTCTGATCCTCTGATTCAAGACGAAGCCATGGCTAGGGTTAGGAACTTCCAAAGCCGTGGAACGACGAGCAAGTTTGTCTATGCAGTACGAAGGTAGACATAAGTTCAGTGCGTTAACCTTCTTATATATATCTCGATTTTTATATTGTATGATTGCTTCTTAGGGGGTCACCATGTCCTTTTGATATTAGTAGAGAGTACAAACGTAGGGTCCTATTCTTGCTGTCTCCCTCTTCCTTTCCTAGCGACCGTGCTGCTGTTCCCCCGACCCTCCAGCCATGGCTTTCTCTGCTTCCTGTGCTGCCCTTCGGCATTCCTTCAGCAGCTGAATCAGTATATGTTGCCGCTAACCGAAGTGGGTAATCAAGCGAAAACGACGCATAAGGCGGCATATACGGCGGCTCGCACTCCACGTAAAGATGCATACTTTCGATTTTTGAGTCCAACCTTGTTCCAGCTGGTCACGGAGCCGCTACTCCATCTATAGCTTAGCGGGCGCGCTCCATTGCCATTATCGGCCCCGTTGGGGGTCCTTCACAATCCTCGCAAGACGTCTCCTCCTGGTTGCTACGCAGCTTTCGACTCTATACTCTTTAGATGTTTAGCCCTAGCATCGCGGGATCCTATGCCCTAATTTGCTAACAAAGTTTTTCCATAGATCGTCGTATGTGCGGACGCTCACACGCAGACGAGGGGCCACGACCATTCAGACGAAGATCGCACGGCGATAGCGATCTCGCATCTGCAAGCAGCCGTGTCTCGCAAATTTCCTGGTGTGCTGCCCGATAGCTTTATTGCCTGAGTAACT
Source organism: Ceratopteris richardii (assembly GCA_020310875.1). Classification (NCBI taxonomy): domain Eukaryota; kingdom Viridiplantae; phylum Streptophyta; class Polypodiopsida; order Polypodiales; family Pteridaceae; genus Ceratopteris; species Ceratopteris richardii. The sequence goes on from CM035421.1 coordinate 126,360,657, forward strand.
TCCATCGTGGGGCCTGAACACTTTATGTGTTAGGGCCGCCTCCGTCGCTAACAAGCACCGAGCACCTACTGCAAGCGCAAGGAGAGCCAACTGTGCGTCGCCTCTCTCAACCTTCCGTGTTTCCTTTTCTCTATACCTTCCTTTCATCGTTATGCATTGAAGCAAAATTAGCATTGCCTTCAGAAGATGAAGATGAATTAATCTATGCTGATCTTATGAATGAAAAATGGTTGCAAATGTGTCACTGCAGGTACAGCCAGAGCAAATTGCGTCTGTTGAGAGAAGCCGACTTAGGGAGTTCCTCAGATTGAGTCGCTTGAATGAAAAGCTCGGCCTAACCGATACTGCTTTTGGACAAGTACCCTCGCACCTAATACTCTGTTGCTTCGCCATTGTTACAGATTTACACGCATACGAGCGCACGCGCACATCCAAACACGCGCGCATACACAGACGTGCATACACGCACAACTGCTGTCGCATTCGCAGCGCATGTTTCCTCTGTGCTAAACATGTGGCAATCGTTTCTCTCAGGAGCATTCCCTTTACCTCCCTCTCGTTATCTAGCGTTTGCCGCGCTCTCTCACCTCAGCTCAACACAAGCCCTAACGAGTGGATGCAGAATACTCCTTGTTTAATCTGACATCTCCTCGACGTTTTCCGCAGGATTAGAACGAGCGCCAAAATAGATGCTGACATCTGCAATTAGAGGAGAATACAGAACGACTCGAACGTAATTTTCAGCGCCAACTTGCAGGGCAAGAAGAACAAACCAGGAGTCTCAGCCTCGTTCTCGGAGTATTTCGAATTTAAAGCGGTACACATTCTCGATTCTTTGCTTGATTTAGTTGACACAATCGCCTTGTTGTATGAACGCGCTGTGCATCACCCCATCGCTCTAGTTTTTCCTCGCCGCCTGCAGTTCAGTACGGAGAGTACATATTTCCAAGCTTTTTGATAATCGAGAGATCAAGGATTATTGGAACTTGAGTATGTGAGTAAATTTCGCAAGGACATCACGGCATAGTAGGATCCGTATAATCATGGAAGGATTTCTGGTAAATCATCACTTCGATCATGGAAATGGCAATATGAGGACAGAAGAGGTAGTGATAGGCTACCTTTTCTGAAAAAATGTAAAGAAAAGCTCCTTAGGTTGCCCTAACGCTTCCATGTCTGCAACGTTTCATACTGAGGGTGTCTTCCTCCATTCGGGAGTGTTATGACGTTCTCAAATGTTCGAGCTCATATCGGATATTCTTACGCGTCTTCAGCAGTCCTAGAGGTCATCGATGAGTTTGAATCAGGTGCGCAAGAGATTGGTGGAGGCCCTTCTGCAAATGTTAGTTCTGGCGGTCCTCTCTACCTTGAGGTATTTCGGCGTGAACATGTGGCTGGCAGCTGTTGAGCTCATTGCTACTATTCATGGCAAACGCCGTGTGTTCTTCCTGCGTTCCTTGTAACGTTGTGAAGATGTCGCGGTGTCCGTGTCGGAGGCGTGGTTTGTATATAATATGACCGAGTCATGAACTGCGCGACGTGGAATCATAGCGAGGAGCTATGGTATTTGTTTTATACTTTTCTATGTTGAAGTTCGGAGTTGAAGAGTCGACGTGCATAACGACGTGCAGAAAAGTAAACCTCAAATATGAAGGATCCGCTGCTCTTTTGACTTGCGGCTCACATACAGACGCACTGAGTAAGAGGCCGTAAAGCAGAAACAAACAACATCTCAGGCACACGCGCGTATACACAGTTCATGTCATAATTTCTCTTTCTCTATCTCTAAGGTTTGTCTCGCCCTCTCCGTCTCTCGCCTTCTCTCTCTTCGATGAACAGTATTGCAGATTAAGATCAAACGAGGGCTTAACGCCTTAGCATGCATGGCCTTTCCCATTCTCACACTCCTATTCATTGTGTCCTTGCTACAGGGAAGGTGGTCGCGGTCATGGCTTCGTCTTCTGGTTCCCCTTGTGCTGCGTGCAAGTTTCTGAGACGGAAGTGTACGGCCGAGTGCGTTTTTGCGCCATATTTCCCTCCCGATCAGCCTCACAAGTTTGCGAATGTGCACAAAATCTTCGGGGCAAGCAATATCACCAAGCTGCTGAATGAGCTGCCTCCACATCAGCGTGAAGATGCTGTGAACTCTCTCGCCTATGAAGCTGATGCTCGGGTTAAAGATCCTGTTTACGGTTGCGTTGGGGCCATATCTGTCCTTCAGCGACAGGTTGCGCAGTTGCAGCAGGAGCTAGCCATAGCCCACTCGGACCTAGCAAGGATAGGGAGCGTAACCGCTGGGGGTACGCCGCTTCTACCTGGTCCTTCCTCCATGCACGGAGGTATATAATGAAGCTCCTTTTATCCATTCATCTCCTGTATTATGATCCTTCTGATATTTCAGGGATGTCGCTCGATCCAAATGTAGTTGCTAACCATCTAACTGTGCTAGAATCGAGCAAAACCATCTTTCTTTCTCCATTCAAGTTCTGTCTTGTAGCTCTGATATGCAGGAATGTCGCTCATTTTGAATTTAATTTGTATCTTTGTAATAACCATGTGTCTCACATCGCTTGATAACTGTTGCTTCTCCAGGTTCCCCGTCCTCATTAGGTGCTCATGGTATGGCATTGTCTCTACCATCTACATTGCAACCTTCTGCACGTGATCAAATCCTTACCACAAGGGAGCAATATTTTTCTATGCGTGAACAGTCCCGGCTTGCAAGGGATGCCCAGCTGTTGGACCTTCAGAGGGAGAGTCAAATGACAAGAGAAGAGCTCATAGAACAACTGACAAGGCTTGGTGGAGGTTCCTTAGATGTAGGGCTAGCTTCTTTTGGAATGGGGGGATATAATCTACATCATGGTTTGCTTGGAGGCCCTGGAAGCAACTATCCAAGGACTGGAAGCGATGGTGGTAGCGGTAGTAGTGGGGGTGGCACAAGCATGAATCGTCTGTCACCACCTTAATTCTAGATCTTGCATCATAGTGCCTTTTTTGGAGTACTCCAGGATATGCATTCGGAATATCTGGTCATTCACCCTATATAGTACAGACGCTGCTTTTAGGGGTGGATTTATTTCCTTCAATTATGAATGTCAAGTTACAAAGATATTTCAAGATGTTTCGATCAGAGCCATCAGAGGCATGACTACTTACATCAGAATCATCAAGCTAATCTGGATACAATTGAAGGACCAGAGTCCTGAAGAGTAGAGGAACTTACATGTCTCAAACCACTGCAGAGCAGGTGGACTGATTAGGACATTTTTGAGCCACTTAGGAGGGTGCAGTTTTGTATTGACGGAGATACGACAATCAAAGGCTGCTGATAAAGTGGGCATTTAGCTGTTCTCATGTCAAGCTCCTCGCCGCAATCAAAACAAATGCTCAATGCTTGCTGTTCTGGTCTGTATCAAAGATGCAAATTGATGTAGGATTATATTGTGGGCATTTATTTACGGAACGATAATTTTGGATTCCTCTGATGGCGTGAGCTTGTTTTCGATATTAGGACACATTAGTGACTTCAATTTCTTGGGATCAATACATATGGCACATTCGTTTTGTTTATTGGATGGGTAACAAAATGCATATGACCAATATAGTTCCATTTAACTTATATGTTTATTTATGTGGAATCACCTGTAGGGAAATAAGATATATGTATACTTAAACAGATGAGGTCATGTCTTTCAAGAGTAATCTAGTTGATCATTATAGTAACAGTTCTTCTCATTTCCCGCTGTTACATAGTATATGGATTAATGCCTATTTATGAACTGCAAAACAGGATTAAGGTTTCTGGGCCTCAATCAATCTTGAAACGTGTCTAAAGCTTTACGCATACAATTGCTATGTGTCATTACAGTTTTTTTAAATTTTTAACAGCTAAAGATCATTATGTAGGTCTATAGACTGCCCGATTTGTTTTCTAGAGTGGATTCAGAGTATATTTCGTTTGTCATTGTTGGTTAAAATTTGATGTATTTGTAATAATAGTCAATTATGAAAATAACACGATGGTTTGTCTTTGTTGGAGCGTATACTAAGTTCATTTTAAGCGATCAGTAGGATTAATTTGGGACAGATTATTTTGAGACAGATTAATTTGCTCTGCATTCTAGAATGCGCAATGATTAATTAAGACAGATTATTTGCTCTGAATTCTAGAATGCGCCGTGATTATATTTCAATTTTTGGAAGCCTTAAAGAAGAATCTGTTACATGTCGGAGTGAATCACATCGTAAAATTTTCAATTGTTTCATTAGTAAATTCATGTCCAATCCTTGATCGATCATGAAGAATTGGATAATGAATTTCTTTTTTAATGATCTCATCATAAAAAGTTATTGACCAGTGAATCACATGGTAAAATACTTCAGATTGCTTTATTTGGCCACAGATAAATATTTTTGTTTACGGATTAATCACTCCCTAGATTCCGCCTTTTTAATGTGCTGGGAAACGCTATTATTTTTGGGTCTTGTAAGGCGTCCTAATTTGTAAAATCAAATGATTGAGAAGGTAAGTTTAACATTTTATGAGGATATTGACTCGAGTCGAGAATTGTCTCCAAGATCGGAATGATTTTGCAAATAGACGGATAGAATTCCATGCCAGTTGATAAAAGGACATTGGCTAGCGCTTGCAGCATGAAGCAAACAAACCCTTTCTTGTTCACTCTCTCAAAATATGTTTGACTTAGACCTGTTGTTTCTCACCGATGGAAAATGCAACCCCAATGCGTCTTTGCATAGGATTAGTAGCAAAGGTATGTACCGGAGGCCGGGCTAGGATTGATCAGATTCCATGTCTGTTCTAAATATGTAAAGGTAAACTCTTTTGTTTCAATGTGCCCCTATAATAAGGGAAACTTGGTGAGCATGACTACAAGCTTAGTCCTGCCACGGAGCACATGCTTATGCTTGTTAGCTTCGTGGAGCATTAGTTATCTTTGGTTGGCTCCGTGTTTTTGGGGATACATCCCTTATCTTCCTTGGAGGGAGGGCTTGCGGAGTTCGACTTACCCATTGGGCGAAACCTAGTCTGCACTATGGGAGGGGGTAGCTAAAGTTTTTCTTCATTGCCTGTTCCCAATATATGAAAGCTCTATCCGGGGATGGACCCTTTGACGGAGGGGCAAAGGATGCCGCTCTCCCTTTTGGTCCCTTGCATCAATGTGTATGATGAAGTGTCTAGATCTTTTGGTGAAAATGTGTCGATCTTTGGTGCTCAAAGTCTATGGGTAGAGTCCCACATGCTATGAGTGAGGACATGGGAGACTTTGAATTGGGTGCACAATCCTTAGAAGAATAGAGAATCCTTTGGGGAGTATGGGGTTCTCTTTCTGAAAACACCTCAGGTAGGTTCTCTAGGCGGGTGTTGATTTTTTCTCAAAGCCTCTTGTATTCTAGTGGTCTCCAGAACATTAGGTATTTCACCATAGTGGTCCTGTTCCCGAGATGAGTAAATCATAGGCTTTGTGTTGGAAGGTCACATATAAGTCTTCTTTCGAAGATCAAACAAATAGATTTTGCCTTCTAAGTGGGATCGTTCTCATAAGCCTCCCATCGTCGACTTAGAAAATCAGAAAATTTCAAATGAGCCATCATGATCTCATTTTCGAGAATGATAGGTTCTTCAAACATCATGTGCAATATAGAAAACCATGTAGACAATAAATACAAGGGAGATGGAGATAATGTTTTGTGCAGATTCGAAAATTCAGATAAAAGATAAAAAGAAAAGCTTTTTCATTCCACTAGACATCAAATAGTTGAGATTAGATGTCAATACGTTAGTCAAGTAGCCACACTTAAACAGTTGAGAATAGAATGTCATATGTTAGTCAAGTAGCCACAATAAAACAGACTATATAAAACTCCATTAAGTAGATGGATATACAACAAAAATTGGCTGTATATGAAGTATGGATAAGATGGAGCTAAGTGTTACATTATAGAGGGTTTTCTCAGTAACAGTCCTTTTCCCTTATACTGTCAGACGCCTCACAGATCCATTAATCTCATGTTTATAATAGTGTCTAACTTCCATATTTTTTTCTCTCTTGGTTTATTTTTTTCTTTGTTTTATCCAAATATTCTTGCCTTCTAAGTTTACTCGAGTCTTGTGGAAGGATTTCATAAAAAAGATTAAGTTGGCTCTTTGAAGTGATCCTTGACTTTCTTTGAGTAGAATTACTTCTTTTTAATGTGCTTGAGCTTTGGCCCACGTGATCCAAGACTTTTAAACATTCCCCCTCAATCTCAAACATCATGATATTCATTGTAAATCCTACTTGAACTTCGTCAAGTTTCAAGCATTTGCAAACTTTATCGTTATGTTTGGCACCTATTATTTATGTTCACATGCTTACACAAAATTCTTTAGCTCGAAAATCTTTATCTTATGAAATGATATTGGACTTCAACATGCTGACTCCTTGCATGATTCGTAGTTTTGTTTGCTAAGTGTATGGTTGATATGTTCTTACGAAATAGTTGAAATTCCTTTATCTATGCTCCTTTCGTCACATTATATCCCTCTTCGCTATGTGGGTAAATCTCTATAATTTATCTTTTCTTTCACAAAATGCAACAAGTGGTTGCTTTTCTATTTCCACGAGGTCACAAAGGACATTAACATGATGTATCTTAATGTGTCCTCATATCACCTTTATAGCCAGAAAAAGTCCATCGTTGATTGAACGCTTTAAAATTTTAAGAATCCTTATATTCAGAGACCACGATTTACTATTTGTGAATTAGATACATACTTTCATGCACGTTTGTTTTATAAACAACACATTAACTACCTACTAAGAGATCAAGAGTAACTATGAAGACCACTACTTAGAAGAGAGAGCATGTATCCACCCAACCAACTCCACTATAAATATACCTCTATGCCAAGGAGAGAAATTTGAGGAGAGCTTTCCAAGTGTCCCCTTCACATAGGTTCTAATCCAAGGCCCTATAACCTTGGAAGTCACATGAAATTACATGGATTTTAATAGCATTCTTCCCAAGCTTTTACATACAAGCCCAAAGGGTTGAGAGGCCTCTCTAAGGGTTACATAACTCCAAAGGCTTGAGAAGCCTCTCAGAGAGTTACATATCGTAGCACCAAGAAATGTCAATCCGAAGGGTCAAGACTCAAAACCCTTGAAGCAACCATGAGTGGGCAACAACAACAACAACAACACCAACAACAACAACATCTACTTCCACCTCGTCCGGTTCTGACAGGAGTTACCTACACAAAATTTGGTGGATTTCCAGGTGATGATCCTGATGCTCATGTATGAACCTTTGAAATTAGTTATGCAGTACTTAATCATCCACCTGATCTGGCATACAAGGCCATAGTATTCCAATCGACACTAGTTAATGAAGCCGCTAGAATATGATATCAATCATTTCGACACCTATGAAGTGGTAAGAGTTGCATTTCTGCAGAGATTTCGGCTAAAGAAGAATCCCGCCGAAATTTTTGATTACCTGTAGAACAATAGACAAAAGCTGAATGAAACAGTGCAGGAATATGCCACCCTATTCAGAACTCACTTGAGACAACTACCGCTAGCACATGCTAATTTGCCGGATGATGTCATCACTCAGTGGTTTATTAATGGCTTAACTCCGCAGCTCTGATAGATTATGATCATTCGTTGTGTAGGAGCCATGACACTAGATGCGGTTATTGCAATGGCCCTGCAGCTCGAGAATAAGGTTGGAGGTTTTACCGAAGATCTGGAATGGTTGAAAGCCAACAAAAATGTTGTAGAAGATCCAGCTAGGCAGATGTACTGCACCACGTGCAAGAATTCAGGGCATACCAGTGCCACTTGTGCCCTCAACTAGTTGTTTTGCGCTATCTGCAATACGACCGGACATTCCACCGAAAACTGTGCATACAATGCCAAAGTGTAGGGAACAGCTACAGTAAATGCAATTATAGAGGAATCGGGGCAGCCTGCTACTCACTATGTACCTCCTCAAATGAGAAACAATCAGCAGCAAGGGTACAGAAATTATCGAGGCCAGAGGAATACAAACTTCAATGCAAATAGTTGGCAGGCAAGACCATCATAGGAAGGAACTAATTTGCCCCCACCTCGCTGCCATTTTTGCAGTGAGTTTGGTCATATCAGAAGATTCTATAAAGATGCAGCTGAATACGATCAGAGGAAGAAAGAGCATCAGAACCCGATGACAAATATGGTTCATATCACACCAATAGAAACACAAGCTGTAGTAGTTTAGACCAGATCCGATAAGCCACTGCAACCAGCAGCTGAAATATTTGAACCAGGCATCTGAGAACAACAAAGAGTGTATGACAAAGCTAGTCAGTGGACCACCACAGAACCTCCAGAGTTCCCAGATCCTATTCCGGTGACACAAGTTCCGCTGTCAAAAGAAACTGCACAAGAGCAAGAGTCAATCCCAGTAACTGATGCATCGTCTTCAAAATCGGTGAAAAGTACAAATCAAGCAGATCAAGCATGGGAAATTTTATCTAAAGCATCCATTACTCTCCCTCTTGGCCAATTAGTTGCATTAGTACCAGGAGTTCGGCAATAGTTTCAGCAACAGTTCAGTCCTGAGTCTGCTTGCATTCCAACAACAGCAACGGTACAACCGGAAACTGACTCTACGGTGGATCATTCGGTCCCATTAATTATGATATGGTACAAAAATCATAAGATTAATCAAGTACTAATTGATGGAGGGTCTGGTGTAAATATAGCCACTGCAGCACTTTGTAAGAAGTTAGGATGGACGAAAATTGAGCCTGTGCAATTTTTTGTTAGAATGGCCGACCAATCCAGAGTCCATCCAGTAGGACTCGTACGAAATGTGCCAATCACTTTGCAGGGAACAAGTTTTAAGATGACTTTCGTAGTTTTAGAACTACCGGAGTCTAGTCTTGATTATAATCTTCTCTTCGGCCGTCCTTGGTTGAAACAAGCGAAGGTTATACAGGATTGGTTAGCACAAGAACTCACTTTCAAAGACAATAACCATAAATATGTTGTAAAATTTGATGCTATTCAACCTTGTGAATTACATGCTAGACCTTATGTATCAGAATGCTAATCGTTCGGGCTCGGGGCGACAAAGGATAGCGTATTCGTTGGAAGAATGCCTAGGGAATAATTGGTTCATTGTGGCTAACGGCAAATTAGGGCCATTCTCTCGACCTTGCGGAGATAGCCGAAATGCATCAGCAAAGGTTTGGAGGGTAATTACGGTACGAGAGGGCAGGGAAGTGATAGGCCAACTCTGCTCCGTAGCAGGTGTGGCAGCGATGGCGGCGATGATTTGTGCATAGAAAGGGTGACAAGCCACCGAATGCCAAGGCAATTCAATGAAATTGGCCAACCCACGGACGCACAGAAACTCACCTACATCAGCAGGGAGTCCTTCATGGAAGGCGGCGAAGTTTGCCAGAGCTTCCATGGTACACAGACAATAGCAAGCACGAGAACACAATTGCGCAGGGTTTACAAAGAGCAAAAACACACAAATCACACAGACACAATAGCGGTTAACAGTAGAAAAAAAAAAGATTAAGTAGATAGTCGGCAGCGAGAAGCAATTGAATTCGTTAATCATCGCGCGATATTGAGATGATAACCTTCATAACTTTGGTGTGCATGCATGAGCAAAATGATAATTCAAGGCGGCTGTTGAACATAATTAGGTAGCAAAACAAGGATATTTACAGACTTATTTTATTGATCACGCAAAAACAAAAATAACACACGAAAAAAAATGAAGAACACGTCAGCGAGAGTCAGATGCTTGATGATACGGCCACAACTTTGAAACCATTTATCACTTTTGGAAGAGGAATTCCGGTCAAAGTAGTCAACCGAAAAGTAGCTGGACCTACTTGTTCGGTAATCCGATAAGGACCAAACCATCGTAACTTGAATTTTCCAACCGAGGGATTTGATTTTGCATTATAAAATAAGACAAGCTGTCCTACTGTAAAAACTGGAGTTTTAAGATACCGGTCATGAGTACGAGCTTGTCTTAACTGCACTTCCTGAATAGTCAGAAAACTTTCCCAGCGATGCTCATCTAGTTCTCTGAGTGTGTCCAACCGAAATGCCAAGGACTCTTCCGATAACAACTTCTGAGTGATGGCCACACGTAAACTAGGAATAACAACTTCCATTAGAGCTATGGCTTCCAGTCCGTAAGCCAGTTTGAAAGGGGTTAGTCCTGTTGCTACCTTGTATGTAGTCTGGTATGCCCATAATACTGCAGGTAACAGTTGATCCCATCTTTCCGGTGATTCCAGAATCAGTTTACGAAGCATATTCAACAAAGTCTTGTTTGTACTTTTAGCTAAGCCATTTGTACGAGGATAATACGGTGAACTGAACTTATGCATAATCTGAAAAGAGTGTGTGAGTAATTTCATTAAATTATTAACAAAATGCGTGCCTTGATCTGTCACAACCTCCAGAGGTAATCCAAATCTTGGAAATACATCCTTCATTAGACACTTTGCTACCGAAATAGCTGTAGCATACCGTAAAGCCCAAGCTTCTGCCCATCTGGTAGCATAATCTGTACATGTCAGAATATAATGATTATTAGTGAGTATGGTTGGAGGTGTAATTGGCCCAATAAAGTCAAGGCCCCACTTTTGGAAAGTTTCTAAAGGTAAGACAAGTTGTAGAGGGAAGAAGTGGCGTTGTAACGGCTGTCCAGATCGTTGACAACTGTCACAGTTTTTAACAAACTGAGATATATCTCTGTACATAGTAGGCCACCAAAGTCCACTCTGTAGAATTTTCCGATGCGTTAAATCTGCTGCAAAATGTCCACCGGAAGGTATTGAATGTGCCAGAGCTATAACTGAGTTTACTTCATTTGGAGGAATACAACGAAGTAAAACTCTAGTGTGATCCATATAGTACAATTCTCGAGCAATTAACCGGAATCTGCGACTGTAAACTGCAATTTTCCTACGCATTGCAAGAGAAGTCTGAGCAGGAAGATACCCATCAGTAAGAAAAGTTAATAGTTGATCATAGTAATTAAGTGTCACAGGGGGTTCTGCAGATTTATCATTGGTAGGGTCAGTATCATAAATTGCAGGTGTGTTGTCATCAACACCGATCGGAGCTTCACCGGAATCCAACCTGGAAAGGAAATCTGCTAATGCATGTGCAGTTTCGGGTCGATGAATTACTTCATAATCAAACTCTTGTAAAAGTAGAACCCAACGCGCTATACGGCCACCTAAATGCTGCTGTCGTACCAGATAGACAAGTGCAACATGATCGACATGAAAAGTAAATTTACGGCCAAGTAAATAGTGCCGAAATTTCTTTACAGAATATACCAAACCAAGACATTCTCTTTCAGTGACTGAATAATTCTTCTCGGCAGGAGCAAGCCTTCTACTTGCATAATAAACAGGCCGAAACCACTTATCAATCTGTTGCATTAAGACACTTCCAATGGCGATATCTGATGCATCTACAAAAACATGAAATGGGCGTTCCCAATCGGGAGGTTGTAAAATTGGAACCTGTGTTAATAATCCCTTTAGTCGATCAAAAGCAATTTGACATTCCTGAGTCCAATCAAACTGTTTAGGAGTACTCGTGATTAAACGATTGAGTGGAATGGCTAAATAAGCGAGCCACCGTAAATGACGACCATGCCATCTCACTTGACCCATGAAGCGCATTACTTCCTTTGGCGTAGTAGGTACAGGTGCTTTTAACACAGCTACAACTTTATCTGGATCAACTTGAATACCCTGTGCAGATACAATATGGCCAAGGAGCTTACCACAAGAAATCGCAAAAACAGATTTGTTGGGGTTTAAGCAGAGTCGATATTCTCGGCATTTCTCAAAGCAACACCGTAAATGATACAGGTGTGCTACCATCTTACCAAATAAAGAGAAATCATCAAGATATACTTGCATAAAAGAAGTAAGATAAGGGGAGAATATTTCCTGCATACATCTTTGAAAAGTGCTAGGAGCATTTCTTAATCCAAACCACATAACTGTGCAAGCAAAAACACCCCAATTGGTGATAAAAGCGGTTTTTGGTACATCTTGCTCAGCCATTCTGACCTGATTATACCCAATGTATCCATCTAAGAATGAGTACATTTCATGTCCTGCTACTCTATCAAGCATTGTATCAAGAAATGGAAGAGGAAATGGATCAAGCACTGTAGCTGCATTGAGTTTCAGGTAATCCACACATATTTTTAGTTGCTTGTTTTTCTTAGGAACAATAACAATTGGAGATATCCATTCGGCATGTTCTACTGGTACGATGAATCCAAATTTTAATAATCTATCAAGCTCTACCTTTACCTGTGCTGCATAGTTAGGATTCAGCCGGTAGCTCGGTTGTTTGATTGGTTTAGCTTCTGGTTTCAGCATGACCCTATGTTGATAGAGACGAGGGTCCAAACCTTTCATATCACGGTAATCCCATGCAAAAACATCTGAATACTCATGAAGAAGCTAGATCAAGTCGGTTTGAAACTCGTCAGACAATCCTTCCTTAATCTTGACAGGTCGTTGATTTACTTCATCTCCTAAATTATAGGTTTTCAACTAATCTTCTGGAACATAAAAATTGACTAGGCTTTACTGGACCATCATTAGACTGTAGCATCTGTTGCAAAATGGCTGCATCCTGAGCATCATTATCTTCTGTTTCTACCCCTTCAGTTACAGGTATCACCGTACATGCTAACGGACTCCAGTTATCTACAACAGATTGTAGATCAACAGTGTCTAAGGAAATCAAATCAATGTTATTCTTCAAAAATTCTTCTTCTTCATCATCGGACAAACCATCCAACATATGGACTGTTACAATTTTTACTTGCCATCTTGAACCTGCAAAAGTGCACATATGGAATATCTCGACCCTTTTACTCCGCCATAGATCTAGCTGCCAGAGAACCTGTAAACTTTGCCTCATACTTTTTCCGCCGCATTATAGAGAATGCGTTTCAATCATCAAATAGGTTAACAAGGGAGATATGCCACGATCAAGGTTACCGCATATTCTCAGTTTCCTATTTCCGGTCATCCAAGCAGCACAACCACCACCCCGAGGACCCGTTCTGCACCATGAAGAGTCTGCATAGATATTGGAAGATGATGAAGAGGATGACGAAGAGATTTTCCACCTCCTCTGCCGGAAAAGAATCAGAATTAGTTCATCGGATAGTCAGGTACAAGGGTCTGCCGCAAGTAATAAAGCAGATGACAAAGAAGAAGAAGGACAAGAAGAAGAAACTTTCCATGATACAACATCATCCATGCATCCTAATTCATCAGCACAATCCTCTCCGGAGCAGCAACAAGAACATGATGATACCGCCAGAAGGTATAGTTGACGAGCCTTAAGATTTTCTGTAAACCTGCGGGTTCGAGTCCACCGTGCGTGCCACTGTTAGTCGGCTGCCGAATTTGCAATTGTAAAGTCTTCCCCTTTTCATATTCTGCATGAACCGAAAGGTCATTGCGTAAACGTTGTTACCTTCTATATAAATCAATGAAAAAGACACTCTCGGTGACGATCAGTGGGATCACCAGACTGTCTGTCTGGGTGATTGATCTGTAACGTTACTGTGGTGTGCGTTTGAGTAATTCTGAGTATTCTGATCCCGTTCCGGTCTTGTTGTTTATCAGTACTTGCTCGGTAAAGATTGTGTTGTGATAATATTCAGAGTAAGTTAAGTGTTGAATTACTGTTTCGCTGAGTGTATTATTGTGAGTCTGTGTACGGTAATGTTACCTTATGCATCGATTACTGAAAGAGTCTTAATCTATGTATGAGTAGGTACTCTGTGAGCGAACTCTCATGTGAGTAAGTCTGGCAAGGAAGAACCAGAGTTTTCTATTAGAAAGTGGTATTAACAGAGTTGTTTGGACGAACTGTCT
>CM035421.1:126384610-126392110 GCA_020310875.1 Ceratopteris richardii
ATATCTGCTATCTGATCTTTGGTGTTGATGTACTTGATGTCCACTTCTTTTGCTAGTACCTTTTCTCTGATGAAGTGATAATGGATCTCTATGTGCTTGCTTCTTGCATGGAACATAGGGTTGCTTGCTAGATCAATGCTTGACATATTATCTCCAAATAGAGTGAACTCTTTGACCTCCACATCCAAGTCTTTGAAGAGCTTCTTGAGCCACATGATCTCACATGTAGCAAGTGCTAAAGCTCTATACTCAGCCTCAGTAGATGATAATGCAACTGTAGGTTTCTTCTTGGACATCCATGAAATGACTCTTTGACCTAGCATGAAGACATAGCCAGATGTGCTCCTTTGATCCTCCTTTGAACCAACCCAATCAGCATCACTAAAGCCTTGAGGTTGTAATCCATCTCCATAAGGGTAGTACAACCCTTGGTCGATAGTGTGCTTGATGTACCTAAGCACTCTCTTGGCTGCATTCATATGAACATCAGTTGGTGAATTTAGAAATTGAGAGAGAACTCCTACAACATAAGACAAGTCACGTCTTGTGATGGTAGCATAATTAAGGCTTCCAATTATGCTTCTATATGCTTAAATATCTTAAAGAGGTTGTCCTTCACTTTCACATAGCTTAGTGTTTGGATCCACAGGTTGTGTGAGTGGCTTACATCCACTCATACCATAACTAGCAAGTATTTCCTTTGAGCAAGGTAAATACCATTTTCTACATAAATAACTTCAATCCCAAGAAAGTATTTAAGAACTCCAAGATCTGAAATCTTGAATTCATTTCCAAGCTTGGCCTTGATCCATGTGATACCTGCATCATCACTTCCTGTTATAATCAAGTCATCCACATATATGCATACATAGACAACTAGTCCTCCCTCCTTCTTGAGGTATAAGGAAGGATCTCCCTCACTTGGCTTGTATCCACACCTGCACAAATACTCCACAAACCTTTGATTCCATGCCCTAGGAGCTTGCTTTAAACCATACAATGCTTTTCTAAGTTTACAAACAAAATCCGAATATTTAGGGTTCTCAAACCCTAATGGTTGAGTCATGTAGACTGTCTCCTGCAAATCACCATTAAGAAAAGCATTATTTACATCCAATTGATAGATTTTCCACCTCCTAGATGTAGCAACCCCAATGATTGCCCTAATTATTGTCATCTTTGCAACCGGGCTGAATGTTTCTTCATAGTCAATCCCATAGGATTGAGCAAATCCTTTTGCCACAAGCCTTGCTTTGAACCTAGCAATTGAACCATCAGAATTTCTTTTCACTTTATAGACCCATTTGTTGCCAATTACCTTCATCCCTTCTTGTCTTGGAACAAGACTCCATGTGTTGTTGTCTTCAAGGGCTTTGTATTCTTCTTCCATAGCTTCTTGCCACTCCTTTGTGTCTTTGGCCTCTTCATAGGTAGAAGGTTCATGAACTTTGATAACCTTAGTCATGAAAGCATAATGCCTAGCAATATAACTATCATAAACAAGCCTTGAGATTGGATGTTTTACCCTTATTGACCTCCTTTCTTCTCCTTTTGGTGGAATGAACCTTCTTTGCCTTGGTGCCTTGGTTTCTGCTTTTGATGTAGCTCCCCCTTCTAACATAAGTTCTTCAAAGTCTTCAACTTCATGTCCATCTTCATTAAGATCTACCAATCTTGCCTTTCCTTTATTCACTGATTGATGGGCTGAATCCATGCTTGAACTCCTTTGTATGCTTGGACCACTAATTTCCAAGCTATCTTGAAACCTAGCTTCATATCTTCTCTCTACTTCTTCAATATCTTCATCTTGCAATGGAGCTTTGGAAGCATACCATGGTTTGAGTTCATCAAACACTACATCTCTAGATACCTTTAACTCCTTTGTATTAGGATTGTAGCACCTGTAACATTTTTGCTCCATAGCATAACCAATAAACATACATCTTTCAGCCCTTGCATCCATCTTACCTCTCAACTCTTGTGGCACATGTGTGTAGCATACACAACCAAAGATTCTAATGTGTAAAAGGTCTGGTTTCCTTCCACTCCATGCCTCCTCAAGTTTCATGTCATGTACCCGTGATGTGAGACACCTATTCATCAAGTACACAGCAGTAGATACAACATCTGCCCAATATGTTAAAGGCACATTCATTTCATTTAACATACTCCTAGCAATTTCAGCAATATACCTATTCTTCCTCTGTGCCACCCCATTTTGTTGGGAAGTATACCTGCAAGTGATTTGCCTCTTTATACCTTGGTCCTGCAAGAAATCACAAAAAGCATGGGAGAAGTATTCTCCCCCTCCATCGGACCTTAGGGTTTTGATGCAGCAACCTGTCTCCTTTTCAACTTGTGCCTTGAATCTTTTGAATACATCAAACACATCTGATTTTTGCTTTATACAATACAACCATACTTTTCTTGAGTAGTCATCTATGAAGGTTACAAAGTACCTATTACCTGCAAGAGAGAGCTCTTTGGTTGGCCCCCACACATCTGTGTGCACAAGTCTAACACACCATGTGCTACATATCCACTCTTCTTGAAGGGCTGCCTAGTAGACTTGCCTAGTTGACAAGCTTCACACATCTCATGCAACATTTGTAATGAAAAATGTGGTAAACCTCTTACCAATTGCCTCTTCTCCATGTCTTTCAACCTTTGAATGTTGATATGACCACACCTTTTATGCCACAAATCCAAATCTCCAATCTTCTTGTCGCCATAGGTGATGAACATTGCCTTGTTGCTTTGTTCTTTGCCAATGTCAAGAGTGAACATTCTTCCTTCCTTCTTTCCTTTGGCTATCAGCTCATAGCCATTCCTTGGGTCTTCAATAAAGCATCCTTTGTGGTTGAACTTGACTTGGTATCCCTTTTCAACCATCTGTCCAACGCAGATTAAATTCTTTGTAATAGTAGGAACATGCAATACCTCAGATAATCATTTTGCTTTGTGGTTGCCTTCAAGCTTCACATCTCCCATTTGTTTTATCTCATGCTCTGTGTTGTCTCATGTCTCCACAAATCCTCTTTGCTTAGGTGCTTGAAGATTGCTGAAGTACTCCTCTTTACCTGACATGTGGTTACTACAACCACTATCTATATACCACACCTCATCATGTGGTTGACCTTCACTTTTATGCTTCATAGCTAACAAATGCTCATTTTCTCAATTTGTTGAGGAGTTAGCATAAGTACCTTGCCCTTTGTAATTGTTCCCACCTTTCTTTTGCCTACAATCCTTGGCATAGTGTCCTTGCTTCCCACAATTGAAGCATCCATTTGAGTTGGAGTATCCTCGACCTCCATATCTTCCTCCTCTACCTCTTCCTTTTCCTCTTCCTCTTGATGATTGACCTTCATCTTGGCTTGATTGACTCCCTTGATAGCTTTGGCTGCCTTGTTGGTAGTTGCTTCTACCTCTTCCTCTTGAAGCAACTCTATTTCCTTTGCCTCTTCCTCCTTTGCCTGCATAGAAGAGTTGGTCTTGGCTGCCCTTTGACTTGTTGCCTCCATGGTTGAGCTCCTTAGTCACCATAAGAGAAGTAAGTTGCTCAAAATCTGGTAATGAATCCCTTACATACACAGAGGTTGTGAATGCCTTCGGTTTATCATCTTCTCTAAGCCCATTAAGTGTTTGGGCAACTAGGTCATCATCATCTACAACACATCCTATTGAACCAAGTGCATCCGAGATCTCTTTTACTTTGAGTATGAAGTCATTAATGCTCTGATTTGATGACTTCCTAAGGTTGTTGAGCTCATTCTTGAGCTGAATTTTTCTAGCCTTTGTAGAAGTAGAGTACAACCTTTCTAAACACTCCCAAACCTTCTTAGATGTATCTAGGTCTTGGATATGACCTATCATGGAGTTACTTATGTGTTGAGAAAGAATGAAGATCACTCTCCTATCCCTTTCTTCCCGTTCTCTAATGGCTCTCCTTTGATTCTCAGTAGGTGTATGTGGATCTATGTATGGCTTCACCTCAGTACCACTAACCAACCCCCAAAGACCCTTTCCCATGAGGAAGTTAGAGATTCTAAACTTCCAAGGTTGGTAATTGCTTTTTCCAAGCTTCTCAATTTGAGTATTATAGTCTCCCATTGTGTATGAGACTATATGTGGATCCTAATCCCCCCTTGGATTGTGATAGATGTGAGAAAGAATGATATGTTACTGTTGAGCCCTGGCAAGGTCGAAACCGGCAAGTCAAAGTCAAAGTTAAAGTCAAGGGTCAAAGTGCACGGGTAGTGCACCTTCAATTGTCATAAAAAGAGGACTTTCAAATATTTATTTGGAAGAAGTATCTTTTTAATCCCCATAAGGTCAAAAGGGTTTTAAAATAATGTAGGTGAATCCCTCTTGGGTACAAAAGTGACGAATTAAAAGGGAAAAGGTAAAGGTACGTGAAGCGGTCGGGTATGCACATGTGGGAATATGGCCACCCAATCAAAATTTTCCTTTTGGTCTAAAGTCACTACAGGGCAAAAGAAGCAGGTCGTTGGCCGCCAACTGAAAAGATAATCTTGGGACATCAAAGGAAGCTCAAGAGTCTATGGCAGTTAGACGTCACGCGACCGACGCATTCAAAAGGAAAAGGAAAAGGCTATTCTGATATACACATTGAAAGTAAAGAGTGGAGAGCTTCAGAGGAAGCAAGAAGGGGAAGTGAAGATCCACCAATGTGCGACAGCACTGAGAGGTAGAAGTGAAGAGTGCAAGAAGTGTAAAAAAGAAGGTGTGCAGAGAACACGAAGTTAGACTCCAAGAGTCCCAAGGTCGGTTGTGTGTGCGCGCCGCGAAGGTATCCATTCCTCAGCTTGGTGGAAACTTAGTGCAAGGTGTGCACAAGGGAAGCGTGAAGCAAGTGAAGGACTGGTGCAGAAGAGGCCGCTGCCAGAAGACTTGAGATAATTGGTCTTTTGTAACTGAGCATTCTCTGTAGTTGTATTTAGTTATTGACTTAGATTGTATTTAGTCATTATAATTGTTTCAATATAATCAACATTCAAGATTTCCAGGCGTACTCCTCTGCAGAAGTTTTCAAGGTTATTCCATTTTCATTTTCTCCTACAAACCCTCAAAATCCTTCTTGTCCAAGAAGCCCCCAACAAATTTGGCACGCCCGGTGGGATCCCCTTCAGAGATCCCCTTCCACCTTCCATAACCAACCCTCCCCCCTCCTCTACACTCTCCATTGGCTCCACTTCCGTTTCCACACCGCCCCCCGCCCCCCGTGATATCCCTGCATTTCCACCGCAATCTTCTTCTCCTATCCTCACCACCCCTCAGACTACAACTACCGTTCATCACCCTGACCCTGTTCTCCACCATGGTTCTTCTTCGGCAGCCTCTTTCCGCCCGCTCATTCAAACCCATCTCAACCCGCAAAACCCAACCTGTACACCCCCTCGCCCTCCTGTCCCCATTTTCCCATCTACTAGTGCCGTTCCCATCACCCAACCCACTCCCTCGCATAAACCTACCCAACACGGTCCCTCTACCACTCCAACCCATTCTTCCCCTCCGCCTATAGCCCCTACTCCTACAATTGATATTCCGACGTCTCCCTCCTTTTTCCACTTGCTTCGCGAAGCAAGTGCCATTGCATAGGGCAGTGCTCAGGCATCCAAGGTGTCCTTGGATTCAATTTCAGCTGCAGCTACGATTCACCAACAATATATTTTGACCATCGACAATATCAATCGAAAGGCTACAGCACAATGGCAATCCCTCACTGAATCGGCACGATTACTCAAAGAAGAGAGGGATAAGTATAGAGACATGGCTGATTCCGCTCTACAGACCTTAGCAGATCTTCAAAATCATTCTCAATTAGGACTATGCGATAATGCTGCGTGCCGCCGTATCAAATGCGAACGGGACCACCTTCGGCAGTGTCTAAGTTCTCTCCAGCACCTGATTGAACAAGCTTCTGCTCCCCTGCCATCCTCTCCACAACCCCCCGCTGCGGATCACGATCCTACTCCTCCATAATCTCATTCAACAGTTTTAGAATGGGCTAGCCAAATTCAAAATAAATTGCAAGTCGTTTCAACTTCCATTATAGATTTGCATATATCTATCTCTTCCTTCTGATTTTTGTCATGATCAAATTCACTGATAATTGTAGCGTGCTTAACCACTTTCTTTCGCTTCATCAATAAAAGCACTCTTTCTCTATTTTCCTACTTCAATTGCCTCTCTGCTTCTGCCAATCCATTATGTTCTCCCGTTCTCCCTGTCTCGTATTGTTATTGTCTCTCCGGGTCGGAGAGTACATTAGGTGGTGGGCATCTCTGTTGAGCCTTGGCAAGGTCGAAACCGGCAAGTCAAAGTCAAAGTTAAAGTCAAGGGTCAAAGTGCACGGGTAGTGCACCTTCAATTGTCATAAAAAGAGGACTTTCAATTATTTATTTGGAAGAAGTTTTTTTTTAATCCCCATAAGGTCAAAAGGGTTTTAAAATAATGTAGGTGAATCCCTCTTGGGTACAAAAGTGACGAATTAAAAGGGAAAAGGTAAAGGTACGTGAAGCGGTCGGGTATGCACATGTGGGAATATGGCCACCCAATCAAAATTTTCCTTTTGGTCTAAAGTCACTACAGGGCAAAAGAAGCAGGTCGTTGGCTGCCAACTGAAAAGATAATCTTGGGACATCAAAGGAAGCTCAAGAGTCTATGGCAGTTAGACGTCATGCGACCGACGCATTCAAAAGGAAAAGGAAAAGGCTATTCTGATATACACATTGAAAGTAAAGAGTGGAGAGCTTCAGAGGAAGCAAGAAGAGGAAGTGAAGAGCCACCAATGTGCGACAGCACTGAGAGGTAGAAGTGAAGAGTGCAAGAAGTGTAAAAAAGAAGGTGTGCAGAGAAGACGAAGTTAGAATCCAAGAGTCCCAAGGTTGGTTGTGTGTGCGCGCCGCGAAGGTATCCATTCCTCAGCTTGGTGGAAACTTAGTGCAAGGTGTGCACAAGGGAAGCGTGAAGCAAGTGAAGGACTGGTGCAGAAGAGGCCGCTGCCAGAAGACTTGAGATAATTGGTCTTCTGTAACTGAGCATTCTCTGTAGTTGTATTTAGTTATTGACTTAGATTGTATTTAGTCATTATAATTGTTTCAATATAATCAACATTCAAGATTTCCAGGCGTACTCCTCTGCAGAAGTTTTCAAGGTTATTCCATTTTCATTTTCTCCTACAAACCCTCAAACTCCTTCTTGTCCAAGAAGCCCCCAACAGTTACCTTCCCACAAGAGTCTCCACTTGTCGTGAACTTTCGATGATGATAGAAGCTCCCCCTTGCTTCAAATCCTTCTTCAAATCTTGCTGGTCTTTGCTTCAATCCTTGGCTCTCAAGCAACTTCAAGGCCTCCTCTTGATGTCTTCAATGCTCAATGATGAGCTCTGATACCACTGATGGAATATATCCACTCCTAGTTGCAGCAGAACAATGATAGGCCCTTCCTAGGACCAAACAGTTCACTACCACAGTC
>CM035421.1:126397110-126404610 GCA_020310875.1 Ceratopteris richardii
TGGGATCGGAAGGATTGGGTTTAGTGGAGGTTCCGGTGGTGGAGTGGGAGTGGTAGAGAGAGTTTCTATTACCTTATTTTGTTGTGTTTCAGTGTTGTCGGCTGCAGATTCCACTACCTTAAGCAGCCTTTCGAAAGCTTCTTATTCGTCGGCTTGTGGTTCCTGTTCGGTTTGTTGCTGAGAAACTTCTTCGGTAGAAATGGGTTATGTTTCCGTCTGTTTCTCCTGTTCCTGTTGCTCAGATGAAGAAGACTGTGCCGCTGAATCATGTTGTATGGATGTGGCGGTGTCGTGGAAGGTGTCCTCTTCTTGCTTCTTGTCTTCTTCATTTTCTTTATCTTTTCCGGCTGAGCCTTGTGCCTCACTTTCGGATGAGCTGATCCTGATTCTTTTTCTGCAGAATAGTTGGTTGATTTCTTCTTCGTCTTCTTCATCATCGTCTTCGAGAGGTTGTACTGATTCTTCATGTCTTAGGACAGGTCCTCGGGGTAGTGGTTGTGCGGCAAGGATGGCCGGAAAGAGAAATGATAGAATATGCGGCAATCTGGACCTTGGGGTGGCTCCCTTATTCACGTGTTTGATTATAGCTACACATTCTTTGTGGATACGTTGGAAGAAATATGTAGCAAAGTTTACTGGTTCTCTAGAAGCTAAATCTATGGCTGAGTAGAATGGGCATGAGATGCCGTAAGTTCGCTTTTGTAAATTCAGGATTGCTACTAGGAGCTGCAGGGCTGATCTTTCTAGTTCTGGTCGGCATAAAATTGCGTACTCGTTTGATGAAAACCTAGGGAATAATTGTATCATGGTTGAAATGGGAAGGTTGGGGCCATTTTGTCGGCCTTGCGTAGGGAGTCGAAATGACTCAGCGAATGACTGAAGGGTTATTACGGTCGTGTTGGGCAAGGAAGTGATTGGCCATCTCAGCTCTGTAGCAGGTGTGTTAGAGATGGAGGAGATGATGTTGGCAAAGAATGGGTGGGACTCCGCTGAATGCCAGGGTAGTTCAGCGAAGTTTGCCGACCCACATACGCGCAGGTACTCTCCTACCTCGATAGGGAGTCCGTCACGGAAAGCAGCATAGTTCGCTAATGCTTCCATGGCGCGCAGGAAGACAGAGCCCAGAACATAGATACACAGAACATAGAAAAACACAAAGCATAATCACAAAAACATAATAGCGTTTTTTCGGCGAACTGGAGAAGGTTATGTAGTGGTGCTTTAGCAGAGAGTAATCAAAAGTAGTAATAACCACGTGGCAGTGGGAGTGATAATTCTTAACTTCGTAATGCAACAATGAAGAGCTCGAAAGGGCAGGGCGGCTTTATTCATAAATATTGTTTAAAACACGGATACTTACAGTACTTGTAAATTTAAAAAGAAAAGAAAGGTAAAGAAAAGAAAAGTAAAACCTAAAAACGCGGTCCACCGCCGAATGCTTTAGTGCGGGCTAGAAGTGTGTTGATACGGTCGCAGCTTCGAACCGTTGATTACTTTTGGAAGTAGCTTTCCGGTCAACGTAGTCAACCGAAAAGTTGTTGGACCAATTTGTTCTGAAATCCTGTAAGGGCCGAACCAACGTAATTTGAATTTTCCTGCAGACCTATTCGACTTTGCATTATAAAAAAGGACAAGCTGTCCCACCGAAAAAACTGGAGTTTTCAAGAGTCAATCATGCGTACGAGTCTGTCTTAACTGTATTTCTTGCATAGTTAAAAAACTCTGCCATCTCTGTTCGTCCAATTTCCTGAGTGAATCCAACCAAAATGACAGTGAGTCTTCCGGTAGCAGTTTCTGAGTGATAGCTACACATAAACTTGGTATAACTATTTCCATAGGTGCGATTCCTTCTATACCATAAGCTAATTTGAAAGGGGTTAAGCCTGTTGCAGCCTTGTATGTGGTACGGTATGCCCATAACACTGCAGGTAACATTTGATCCCATCTTTCCAGTGTTTCCATGATCAATTTCCGAAGCATATTCAGCAGAGATTTGTTTGTACTTTCAGCCAAACCATTTGCACGAGGGTAATATGGTGAACTAAATTTATGGGTGATCTGGAACGACTTTGTCAGTGCTTTAATCAAGTTGTTCATAAAATGGGTGCCTTGGTATGAAACAATTTCCAGTGGTAAACCAAATCGTGGAAAGACATCAGTTAGCAGACATTTTGCTACCGCAACTGTTGTAGCAGACCGTAAAGCCCAGGCTTCTGCCCATCTGGTTGCATAATCTATACAAGTCAGTATATAACGGTTGTTACTGAAGACTGCTGGAGGTGTAATTGGACCGATAAAATCAAGACCCCACTTATGAAATGGTTCAAGTGGCATAACTGGTTGCAGGGGAAAGAGGTGATGTTGCAGCGTTTGTCCAGATCTTTGACAATTATCACAGTGTTTGACAAATTGTGACACATCTCTGTACATAGTTGGCCACTAGAGACCACTCTATAGAATTTTCCGGTGTGTTAAGTCTGCTACAAAATGGCCACCGGAAGGAATCGAATGAGCCAAAGTAATAACTGAGTTAACTTCATGCGGTGGAATACATCAAAGTAAGATTCCGGTATGATCCACATAGTATAATTCTCCAGCAATTAACCGAAATTGGCGGCTGAAAACTGCATCAGCTTGTTCAGTGGTATTGCCAAATGAGCAAGCCACCGTAAGTGTCGTCCATGCCATCTTACTTGGCCCATGAAGCGCATAACTTCCTTCGGTGTAGTGGGCACCGGAGCTTCTAATACTACTGAAATTTTATCTGGATCCACCTGTATACCTTGTGCAGATACAATGTGACCAAGTAGCTTGCCACATGAAACCGCAAACACGGATTTGTTTGGGTTTAAGCAGAGTCTGTATTCTCTGCATTTCTGGAAGCAACACCGTAAATGGAACAAGTGTGCTATCATCTTACCGAAAATTGAAAAATCATCAAGGTAAACTTGCATAAAAGAGATGAGATAAGGAGAAAATATTTCCTGCATACATCTTTGAAATGTACTTGGGGCATTTCTTAATCCAAACCACATTACCGTACAAGCAAATACACCCCAGTTGGTAATGAATGCAGTTTTCGGTATATCTTCTTCAACCATTCTAACTTGATTATACCCACTGTACCCATCTAAAAATGAATACATTTCATGTCCTACTACTCTATCAAGCATTGTATCAAGAAAAGGGATCGGAAAAGGATCAGGCACTGTAGCTGCGTTCAGTTTCTGGTAATCTACACATATTCGTAATTGCTTGTTTTTTTTTGGTACAATAACAATCGGAGAGATCCATTCAACATGCTCTACTGGCACAATGAATCCAACTTTCAATAACCTATCAAGTTGTGCCTTTACTTGCGATGCATAGTTGGGATTCATCCAATAGCTGGGTTGCTTTATTGGTCTTGATTCTGGCTTCAACACGACCTTGTGCTGGTAAATGCGGGGGTCCAACCCTTTTATATCCTTGTAATCCCATGTAAATACATCAGAAAATTCGCGAAGTAGTTGGATTAGATTTGCTTTGAATACTTCTGGTAAGTTTTGCTTTATCTTTACAGAACGCGGATGATCTTCATCCCCTAAATTATAAGTGATCAGCTGATCTTCTGGAACATACAATTGTTGGGGTTTCTCCGTATCGTTCGTTGGCTTGAAGAGTTGTTGCAGTTCATCGTCATGTATAGCAACAGTGTCTTCTTTCTTATCTTCTTCTATTATAGGCATCACTGTACAGAATGAAGCATTCCAATTATCTACAACAGATTGTAGATCAACAGTTCCTAATGAGATTAAGTCAGCGTTATGTTTCAGAAACTCTTCTTCTTCATCATCTCATAATCCATCTAGCATATGGACTGGTTCAACGAAATACGGTCTAACGTGTAACTCGCAAGGTTGTATAGCATCTAGTTTTACCACATATTTATGATTTGCATCCTTAAAAGTGAGCTCTTGTGCAGACCAGTCCTGTATTACCTTCGCATGCTTCAACCAAGGTCGGCCGAAAAGAAGGTTGTAATCAAGAGTGGATTCTGGTAAATCTAATATGACAAAGGTCATCTTGAACGTCGTACCTTGTAAAGTGATTGGTACATTTCGTATGAGTCCGATGGGATGGACTCTTGATTGATTGGCCATTCTCACAAAAAACTAAACTGGTTCGATTTCGGTCCACCCTAACCTTTTACATAGTGCAGTAGTAGCAATGTTGACTCCAGATCCTCCATCAATTAATACCTGTGTGATTTTATGATTCTTATACCATACCATAATTAAAGGAACTGAATGATCGACCGTAGATTCGGGTTCCGGTTGTACTGTTGCTATCGCTGGAATACAAGAAGACACCGGGCTGAACTGCTGTTGGAATTGTTGTCGAATTGCGGGTAGTAATGCGAGTAGTTGGCCCAGAGGCAGGGTGATAGATGCCTTCGATAAAATTTCCCAGGCCTGTTGAGATTGGTTGTCATGCTCCAACGGTGTTGAAGTTGATGCTTCTCTTGATGATGAAGCATCTATTGTTGGTAATATGCCTGCTGCTGATGATGTGCCTGCAACTACTGATGTGCCTGCTGCTGAATTGGAATCCTGTTGTTGTGCTCTTTCTTTGGTTAACGGAGTCTGAGTTATCGGAATAGGATCTGGGAAGACTGGTGGTTCTGCTGTGGTCCATTGACTAGCCTTGTTGTACATTCTTTGTTGTTCGCATATTCCTGGTTCAAATATTTCTGCTGCTGGCTACAGCTTTTTGTCGGAACGAGTCTAAACTGCAGTGGCTTGTGTTTCCACAGGTGTAATTTGTACCATGTTAGCCATTGGATTCTGACGTTCCTTCTTTCTCTGATCATACTCAGCTGCATCCTTACAAAATCTCCTAATATGACCAAATTCACCACAAAAATGACAGCGCGGTGGTGGTAGATTGGGATTTTCCGGTGGTGGTCCGGTCTGCCAACGGTTTACATTATAGTTGTTATTCCTCTGTCCTCTGTAATTTCAATACCCTTGTTGCTGGTTGTTTCTCATTTGCGGAGGCACATAGTGATTGGCTGGCTGCCCTCGTTCCTGTATAATTGCGTTGACAGTCGTTGTTCCCTGTACTTTAACATTGTATGCGCAGTTTTCGGTGGTGTGTCCGGCAGTGTTGCAGATAGCACATAATATCTGATTAAGTGCACAAGTGGCACTAGTATGGCCTGAATTCTTGCATGTGATGCAGTATACTTGTCTGATCATATCTTCGGCTACATTTCTGTTTGTTTTTAACCACTCCAGATCTTCTGTAAATCTTCCAACCTTGTTTTCCAACTGCAGAGCCATTGCGATTACGGCATCTAGTGTCATTGCTCCTACACAGCGTATGATCATAATCTGTTTAAGCTGTGGAGTCAAGCCATTGATGAACCACTGAGTGATAACGTCATCCGGTAGGTTGGCATGTGCTGGTGGTAACTGCCTTAGATGCGTCCTGAATAGGGTAGCGTACTCCTCTATAGTTTGATTTACCTTCTGTCTGTTGTTTTGCAGATAATCAAAGATTTCAACTGGATTCTTCTTTAGCCTGAATCGCTGCAAAAAGGCATCTCGCACCGCTTCATAGGTGCCGAAGTGATTAATATCATATTCTGTAAGCCATATGGCTGCTTCATTGACCAATGTAGATTGAAAGACAATAGCTTTATACGCCGGATCTGGGGGATGGTTGAGAACTGCGTAACTTATCTCGAATGTGCGTACATGAGCATCCGGATCATCTCCTGGGAATCCGCCAAATTTAGTGTACGTCACTCCTGTCGGAGGCAGCCTAGGTGGACATAACTGTTGTTGCTGCTGCCCGTTCATGGTGAGTGTGTTGTGACTATCTTCTGTATCTCGAGGCTGAATTTCTGAACTATCAGAATCTGTATCGTCAGACTCTGCACTTTCCGGTGCGATGATCTTGTTTAGTATGCTTTGAATCTCAATTTCGAACAATTTCCCTTCCTTCTTGATGTCAAGTGAAGGGCGGTTTACTCCAAATAGTGGGGACTGGGCTGAAGATTCACCCAGAAATGGTAACTCGTTATCGAAGAACCATAAATTCTCAGTGACTTGTACCGAAATATCACCGGAGGATATCGACTGTTCACCAAAGCAAAGTACTCCGTCGTCTTTATTGCTGTCTTTGACTAAGGCGTTCCTATTCGTCAACAAATTTGAATCTTTACTCAATGTTGTCAAATTAACTTCGGGTTGCGTTCTAGTGGATTCTGGAGTTACTATGTTTTTGACAGATTGTGTCGAAATAGTACCGGAATCTGCTAGAGAGGCATTAGGTTCTACCGGAATTTGACTGGAATTACTAAAAATGCTCCTTGCTATCTTCTCTACTGGTTTGGTACTTCCCGCGCTTCTGCCTCTTGGAGGCATCCTTAGTAGGTTAGATACCCACGTTTGTCTATTCTTAGGATATGTTTCGCCGGATCGAGTAACCGGCATATACTGCACGTACTATTCTTTTCTACGATCGTTCGAAAAATTCTGGGATCTTGACTTACTAGTAATCAACGATCATTTTCGATGCAACTTTTCTATAGGTAATCGACAATCTTAAGGCAACTTTCCCACAGATAGTACTTTCGTCAGGTAACTAGCAATCTTGATGCCACCTTCCCATAGACGGCGCCAGTGTTAACTCGTGTTGACTAGCAGAGTTAAAATGCTCAATTGTTAAACGCCTAGTTCTAACTATCAGAATGGCATTTAACCAGTCTTAGTGGGTTCTTGGGAGTGGTAGGGGTCTATTAGACAGAGGCCCTGTACTTAGTTCCCAAATCTTAGCCACGTCAGAAACATGTGATGTCACGTCTTAGCTCAATTGCTCAGGTACCGCACACACTCGGGTATTCTACTGTTACACACTACCTTGTGGTACTACTCAGAACAATAGAATACTTCAACTTTACCGAATATAGGTATATACTCCTAATCCACAGTATGGCGACAATCCTAACACAAATCAATCTCAATACACTATATCATTGCACATATTTATTCACCAGATTTCACACATGACGACTAGACACATTACTAGCCATTCCAGGCCTATAGCCTTTCACCAAGTATTTTGATCTGGACAATGAACAGTGTGGACGAACAAATCACATCAGTAGCAAGAACGAATCACAAGGCGAATCAGTTGCTTCGATCATACATAGTAGCAACACAAGACGGTCATACAGATGAATCACCAAATTAACATGACTACGAACACGCCCATCAAACGTGGATGGATACAGAACGCAAGATCCTACTCAGATATTGGACACAGAATAACTACTCAGATAACTACTCAAATATGGGAGAACAACAGTAACACAGTAATAACTACTCAGATATAAAAAGAACAACAACACAGTGAAATCAAACACACCCAGACCAACAGTCTGGTGATTTTGAAAATCGCGCTCATGCTCTCCTCGCGTATCTTTTCATTGCTTTAAATCGAAATTTTACA
>CM035421.1:126441945-126444445 GCA_020310875.1 Ceratopteris richardii
TTATTACCTATCACCTTCATGTTCTCCTTCTTGGGCACTAGAGTCCATGTTTGATTTTCCTCAAGTGCGTCGATCTCTTCTTGCATTGCCTCTTTCCATTCGGTGTACCTGCTTGCATCTTCATAGCAATCGGGCTCATGATCTTCTACTACTTTGTTCATATATGCATAATGTGTTGCCATGTATGAATCATAAGTAAACCTTTGAGTTGGATACTTAACTCTAGAAGACTTCCTTTCTTCACCTTTTGGAGGAATAAACCTCCTTTGCCTTGGGAACTTGATCTCTTTCTTTGACGTGGCTTCTTTCTCCATCATGTGTCCTTCATCATCTTCAACTTCATTACCTTCTTCATCCAACTCCACCAATGTTGCTTTGCCTTTGTTGATTGATTGTGCTTCATAGCTTGATGAAGGTCTCCCCCTCCATGGTGAGTTCATGCTTGAACTATCTTCATTGATGGAACACCTTGGGCCGCTTAGCTCTAGGTCGATTTGTTCTTCATCATGTCCATGCTTTTCTTCTTCATAGTCCTGCATACAATCATACTTCTTATACCAAGGGAGTAGCTCATCAAATGCTACATCCCTTGATATCCTCAAGTCCTTTGTATTTGGGTTGAAGCACCTGTAACCTTTATGATCATTTGAATATCTTAGAAACACACACTTTTCTGCCTTTGGTTGTAGCTTGTGCCTCAATTCACTTGGCACATGTACATAACAAGTACATCCAAATATCTTCAAGTGGGAAAGATCAGGTTTCTTACCATAATAGGCTTGATATGGTGTCAAGCCATGGATCCCTGAGGTAGGAGCCCTATTCATTAGATACACGGCGGTATTTGCTGCATCACTCCAAAACATGTTAGGTACATTCATCTCATTAAGCATTGCTCTAGCGATCTCGGCAATGTATCTATTCTTTCTCTCTGCTACTCCATTTTGTTGGGGTGTGTACCTGCATGTTACTTGCCTCTTGATGCCTTGATCCATTAAAAAATCAGAAAACTCATTTGAGAAATATTCTCCCCCTCCATCGGACCTTAGCTTCTTGATATATGTACCTGTTTCCTTCTCTACCATTGCCTTGAATGCTTTGAAACATGTAAACACATCTGATTTGTTTTTGATGAAATAAACCCAAACCATCCTTGTGCAATCATCTATAAAAGTGACAAAGTACTTGTTACCTCCAATGGATTGCTCTTTCGTTGGCCCCCACACATCTGTATGTATCAACTCCAATGGATGTTGGCTTATGTAGCCACTCTTCTTGAATGGAAGTCTCGCTTGCTTCCCTAGTTGACAAGATTCACATAAATGCTTCATACCTTGTCCTTGGAAGTTGGGAAGACCTTCAACCAGCCTCTTGAATTGCATTTCCTTCATTCTTTGTATGTTGATGTGACCTATCCTCTTGTGCCACAAGTCCAACTCCGAAATCCTCTTGTTTCCATATGTGAAGTAGACATGTTGAGTAGAATGAGAATTTACCTCCAAAGTGAAGAGTCTCCCTTGCTTCTTTCCTCTTGCTATGACCTTGTAACCTTGCTTAGGGTTCTCCACAAAGCATCCACCTTTGTTGAACCTTACTTGATAGCCTCTTTCAACCATTTGCCCAACGGACACCAAGTTCTTTGTGATGGTAGGTACATGCAAGACATCCTTGAGACATCTTCCTTCCTCCTTGTCATCCAAAGCTACATCTCCAACATGGGAGATCTCATGGGCTGTATCATCACCTGTTTCTACATGTCCTTTACCTTTGGGAACATGTAGATTAGTAAACCAAGAAGCATTGCAACTCATATGGTTGCTACATCCACTATCAATATACCAAGTGTTATCTACTTTGCTTGAATTCCCATTCATGTGCATCATCAAGAGATTGTCATTTTCTGAACTTGTAGAAGCATAATTACCTTGGCCTTTGTATGAAGAACCTTGATTATAGTTCCTTTGGTTTCCTCCTTGGTAGCAATCTCTAGCATAGTGGCCAAACTTGCCACATATGTAACATCCTTCGCCATCTTGATTCCTGTTTTGTTGATGTCGTCCTCCTCTTCCTCTTGATCTTCCTCTCCCTCTTTGTGATGAGGTGCCTTGGTCATGTCCTTGATTTCTTGAGTGGCCTTGCCTTCCTCCAAACCTTCCTTTGCCCCTTCCTTGTCCTTGTCTTCCTTTGCCCCTTTGATTACCTGCATAGAAAACTTGTGCATCTTTGCTTTTAGTTGAACTTCCACCTATGTTCATTTCTTCGGTGACCATGAGAGCAACCAATTGCTCAAAATCGGGAAGATTATCCCTTACATAAACTGAAGTGGTAAAGGGTTTCCACTTCTCATCATCTCTCAAACCATTGAGAGTATAAGCCACAAGATCGTCATCGTCTACGTGGCTTCCAATGGATCCCAATGCATCTGATAACTCCTTGACCTTAAGTATGTAGTCATTTATGCTACTCCCTGAGCTCTTCCTAAGGTTGTTGAGCTCATTCT
>CM035421.1:126449445-126451945 GCA_020310875.1 Ceratopteris richardii
ATTAGGCGAAGAGGATGAGGAATCCGGTGCTTTAGGGACAATAGGTTGAACGGGGACAATGGGCTCGACCTGAGGCATTGGTGGAGGAGTGGGTATAAGAGTGTTGGATACCAACACTATTCCGGGATTCTGTTGCGTGGTCACTTCAATTCTGTTAATTGTGGTATCCACCAAAGCGATCAATTCATCGAGAATTTCCGCAACAGTAACTTGCACATCTTCTGGGGTTTGCTGCTGAGAATCCTCCCGAGAAGAACTCGCTTCGGAATCAGCAGTAGACACACCTTGTTCCTGTTGCCCGATGGGAGAAGAGTGGTCGGTGTCATGGAAGATCTCTTCTTCATTGGCTGCGGTGGAACCTTGCACTTGACTTTCAGACGGGCTTATGCGGGTACGTTTTCGGCGAAGGAGTTCGAGGAGATCTTCATCCTCATCCTCGTCGTCATCTTCAAGCATCCGAGTAGATTCTTCATGCAGTAAGAACGGTGCATTAGGTGGAGGTTGCGTGGCTTGAATGGTGGGAAAAAGGAACCTAAGGATGTGGGGAAGGCGTGATCATGGAAGATCACCCTTTTTAACATGTTTAATAACCGTAACGCATTCACGGTGAATGCATCGGAAATAATAAGAGGCAAAATTAACAGGCTCTTGAGAAGCCATGTCAAGCATCGAATAAAATGGGCGTGAAATCCCGTAAAGACGTTTCTGTAAATTAAGGATAGCTACTAAGAATTGTAATGCAGTGCGTTCAGGGTCAGGGCGACACAAAATGGCATACTCATTCGATGAGTGCCGATGAAATAATTCTACCATAGTAGCAAGAGGAATGAGAGGACCATTCTCCACTCCTTCGACGGGCAGACGAAATGCTTCAGCAAATGACGCTAAGGTGATGACGACACGGTTTGTTAAACATCTAATCGGCCAACTCTGCTCGGTGGCAGGTGTGGCAGCAATGGCAGCAATAATCTGCGCGTAAAAGGGTTGGCACTCCACTGAATGCCAAGGCAATTTAGCGAAGTTCAATAGGCCACGGATACGCAAGAACTCACTCACGTCCCGAGGGAGTCCGTCACGGACGGTAGCGAAATTCGCTAATGCTTCCATGATGCGCATGCGAAGTCACAAGAACACGAATACACAGAACACAGAAAACACAACGCACAGATCACACAGACACCATAGCGATTAATAGGGAAAAGAAGAAGATTAAGTAGACACTTGGCAACAGGAGGCGATCGCAAACCCTAATCATCGTGTGGTGTTGAGATGATAACCTTCATAATTACGGCATGCATGCATGTGCAAAATCAATAACACAGGGCGGTAATTAATCATAATTAGATAAAAAACGAGGAAGTTTATGATTTATATTCAGCCAAAGTACGGAAATAAAAAGAAGATAAGTGACGCGAAAAAACGAAGAACATGTCAGGGAGAATCAGACGCTTGGTAATACGGCCGCAACTTTGGACCGTTGATCACTTTAGGAAGAGGAACTCCAATCAAGGTAGTCAACCGAAAAGTAGCTGGTCCCACGTGTTCACTAATTCGGTAAGGACCAAACCACCGTAATTTAAATTTCCCAGCAGCACGATTTGACTTAGCATTATAAAACAACACAAGTTGGCCCACCAAAAAAACTAGAGTCTTGAGAAACTGATCATGGGTACAGGCTTGCCGCAACTGCACTTCTAGAAGAACCATCAAACTTTACCAGCGATGTTCATCCAAAGCTCTAAGTGCGTCCAACCGAAATGGAAAAGAGTCTTCGGGTAACAATTTCTGAGTGATGGCCACACGTAAGCTGGGCACTACAATTTCCATTGGCGCGATTGCTTCCAAACCATAAGCAAGCTTGAAAGGAGTCAGTCCAATTGCAACTTTGTATGTAGTCTGGTATGCCCATAAGACTGCAGGTAGTAACTGATCCCATCTTTCTGGTGATTCCACGATCAATTTGTGCAGCATACTCAATTGCGTCTTGTTGGTACTTTCCGCTAAGCCATTAGCACGAGGATAGTACGGTGAACTGAATTTATGCAGAATTTGAAAAGTATGCGTTAGTAATCGCATTAAATTGTTAGCAAAGTGTGTTCCTTGATTTGTCATAAGTTCCAGAGGTAATCCATAACGCGGGAATACGTCCTTCATCAGGCATTTTGCCACCGAAACAGCTGTAGCAGACCGTAAGGCCCAAGCTTCTACCCACCTGGTAGCATAATCTGTGCAGATCAGAATGTAGCCATTGTTGATGAGGGTCGCTGGAGGTGTGATTGGTCCAATAAAATCAAGACCCCACTTCTGGAAAGGTTCCATAGGTAATACAGGTTGCAAAGGAAAGACGTGGCGTTGTAATGGCTGGCCAAATGGCTGACAAGTGTCACACTCCTGCACAAATTGAACTACATCTTTGTACATGGTAGGCCACCAAAGCCCACTTTGCAAAATTTTTTGGTGCGTAAGATCTGCTGCAAAATGTCCACCTGAGGGTATTGAA
>CM035421.1:126489445-126494445 GCA_020310875.1 Ceratopteris richardii
ATCTCTCTCTCTCTCTCTCTCTATCTCTCTCTCTCTCTCCCATTCTCTCTCTATCAATAGCGAATAAAAGGATCACTTACAAGTATGTCCCTCTTTGAATCGTTGTCGTCAAAGCGTAATGTAGGTCGTCTCTCGTCCAATTCCAAACAGTCGACGCCAAAGAACTTCTGCAAAATCAACGAAAAGAGAAATTAGAAACCCTAAAGCATAGAGAAACACAAATGCTAACGGTACGTGCCGCACTTACCAAGATGTGAGATCTAAGCCAAGAGAGAGTGTGTGTGTGTAGAGAGAGAGATCTGTGTGTGTGTGTGTGCACAAGACAATGCAGGTTCACACACGCAAGTTTGACAGTAGACCGACAATACTCAAACACGTGCAGAAATGTGAAGTTTTGCTCTCGGGTTCGCGGTATGTTTAAAACTCACCGTCGGTATAGGCGCCGGTATGGACGTGGGTATACGCATCGATAGTTGCCAGTAAATTACCGACGCTTATACCGACGCTCATACCAACGCCTATACCGATGCCTATACTGACGCTTATACCAGCAGCTGCGGGCCACACCGATGATCTGTTTAAAACGGTCATATCAACAGTCACCTGACCGTCAGTATCTCTTAGTGAGATTTTCCGAGGGCTATACCGATGCCAACTATGACCGTCGGTATATGTAGCGTCGGTATGCCCCTCATATGTTGTAGTGTACGTAATCCTTTTCATGATAAGAGCCACCCTGTCTCAAAGCCTTGGTGGTTTGGCACCATAGAATGCTCCACGTTATCACCATCTCAGAAAGTAAGTGTACGTAGGATAGAACTTCTTAGAAGGGCTCCTTAAAACATTGAATATTTTCAGCACAACATCAGGGCTTTGATCTTTTGTACTGAGTAGCAAACGCCTCGCATGGCAGAGGTCTCATCTTCAAAGAAAAATGGTTGATCATGTGGCTCGCCATCCCTGTCATCCTTGACAGCCCAAGCTTGAAAACAGTGCTTCATACTCAGAGTCGAATACAATTAGGTATCCCATATTTGAAGAATATGAGCGCCTTCTTTATTTCACCTATCTTCTCCATGGACAGTGCTCATAAGCACTTTGATTTCAGAGAGTAGTGCTGAAAAGCACTACTCTCAACCGTACAAAATGTATCAACTAATGACTAAGCACTTTGATTTCAGAGAGTATTTTGATTAAAAGGAAAAAAACTCAACCGTACAAAATGTATCAACTAATGACAAAGCATTAGACAATGATAAATATAATAAGAAAAAAATTGGAATAGTTCCATTGATGATTGAGAAGCTTGATCAACACAACTATGTAGCTTGGAAAATCAGAATGGAGGCCTATTTGCAAGGTAGAAATCTTTATGGAAGTGTAGCAAGTGATGAATCTATGGCTATTTCAAGATACAAAGGAGGACCTTCAGAAGAGGAGATAGATAAGCTCACACTTTGGTGTGCAAGGGATGCTCAAGCAAGGTGGCACATACTAAGCTCTATCTCTGACTTTCTATTACCACATATTAGAGGATGCAAGACATCTCAAGAGACTTCAGATGCCCTAGGGACCTTCTTTTCTACTAGTATCAAAGCAAAAAAGAATCATCATTGGAACACGTTCAACCAAATGAAGAAGACACCTAAACAAATGATCATAGAGTTTGTTATCAAGGTTAAGGAGATTGTGGATCAGTTAGCATCCATTGGAGATCGGATTGAAGAAGAGGCTATCATGAGGCAAATTCATAATGGGACTCGAAGTGATAAGCAATGGCAATCCTTCACCATGGCTTATGATCTCATCATGGATGTGAAAAATCCAGAATTTGAACATCTTTATTGGACAACTCATCTATCAAGAGGTCAAGAATAGCATAAAGGAAGGTAAGTCCTACCATTGTAATTCAAATAGTGTTCTATATGTAGATAAGAAGGACAAGATGTTGAAAGGCAAGAAGAAGGAGGAAGATGAAGAGGAGACTTCCCAAGCCAACTTCGCAAGCAAGAGAAAGTGGAAAGGAAAGAAGAAAGGACCAAAGCATGACAAAGCCAAAGGTCAAAATGTTCAACCTTGTGCCATCTACAGTAAGACCAACCACACCACTCAAAATGTTTGGTTCAATGGGAAGACCCACAAAGGAAGTGGAAGAGATGGATATGGCAGCAATAGAGGCACATGTGTACACAACTTTGACAATAAGAATAGAGGACATAATAGAAGGTACTTGAACAATTATTCAAAGATCAAGCACATGAAGACTCATTGCATCTAGTGAATCTAAGCCACAAAGAAGGTAAAGAAGATGATCATTTTTTCTATATAGACTCAAGATGTTCACATCATGTTGCACCTAACATTGCTCTTCTAACTGATTTGGAAAGTCCAAAGCATAGACATTAAGTTCAAACATGGGATGGCACAAAGCACAAAATGGAGAATTTGGTAATGTCAAAGCTTTTAATGGCACGACAAACATTCTGAGTAAGGTTCTTTATGTACCCACTATCACTAAAAACCTATTAAGTGTAGAAAAAATAGTTGGAAAATGCTTGCAAGTTAGGTTCACCCAACATGGAGATTTTGTGGAAGCTCCATGTCAAGGCTTCAAGAAGATAGCTAGAGGTGAGAAGCATGGTAGGCTCATTACTTTTGAAGTAGGAGAAACCAAGAACATAGCTCTATTCACTTTTAGGTCTCAAACCCTAAGTCAGATTTGGGAAGGCACAAAGACAACCATTCAACCATAAATGCTACATCCACAACGACTTATTGGACTTAGTACATATAGATCTTTGTGACCAAGTCAAGAATCTTCATTGGAGGGATCAAGGTATTATGTCTCATTTATTGATGACCGTAGTAGATGGACTATTCTATAATTTATCAAGAGTAAGAATGAAGTATTTGATTGCTTCAAAAAGTATCTAGCTCATGCGGAGAATCATATAGGTATATCACTTAAGAAGCTGAGATCTGATGGAGGGGAAGAATACTTCTCTAAAGAGTTTGATGAGTTCTTGCAGGATAAAGGTATCAAAAGGGAAGTGACTACCAGGTACTCTCCTCAACTAAATGGAATTGTAGAGAGAAAAAAAAGAGACATTGGTTGGATCAGCCAGAACAATGCTTGAAGAGAAGAGGTTGCCACATTATCTATGGGCAGAAGCTACTTCCATGGTTGTGTACCTTGTCAATAGACCACCATCCAAATCACTTCAAGGTATGACTCCTTATGAAACATGGCATGGAAAGAAACCTAGTCTTGGACATTGCAAGGTGTTTGGTGCTTTGGCTTATGTTCATGTACCATCAGAAATAAGAGGTAAGCTAGATGAAAGGGCAACAAAGGTAGTGTTTATTGGGTATGAGTCAACTCATATGGATTGAAGGTTCTATAATACTTCAACCAAGAAATTCACCACAAGTAGGGATGTTGTGTTTGAAGAGCACATGTCTTGGTATGATGAAGACAAACAAAATGTAACTCTACCATATGATCTTTATTTTGATTCTCATCAATTAGGAAGCAAGCATGATATAGAGGTTTAGGATTCAAGAAGTGATACAGATGATGACCTAGATGAAAGGGAAAAGGATTACAAACTATGGAAGTGAAGAGGCAAAGAAAATATGTAGGAGTGTGGAGAATGCTCTAAGCAAGCTCCTACAAGAGCAACAAGAGAGGAAACAACCTGAAAGGTATGGATATGATTCTACATTTATTACAAATCATTCAATCTACTTGGAAGAAGACTCAATTTCAAAAGAACTCTCAACCCTTTGAGGAGGCAAAGGGAAACCCAAATTAGGAAATGGCCATGAAAGAAGAAATAGATGCATTGAAGGAGATGGACACTTGCGAATTGGTTCCAATTTCATCCAATCAAAAGATAATTGGTTGCACATGGGAGTATAAGGCTAAAAGAGATGCAAATGGTTTAGTTTGCATGTACAAAGTAAGATTAGTTGCAAAATGATGCTCACAAATGCATGGTACAGACTATGAGGAAACATTCTCACCACTTGCAAAGATGACTACAATTGAAACATTCATAAGTGTAGCTACTGCAAGAAATTGGAGACTCCCTCAACTTGATGTAAAAAATGCATTTCTAAATGGTTGGACAAGTGAAGAGTTATACATGTCACAACCTCCACATTTTGAAAACCCTAATCATGCATCTTCTGTTTGTAGACTTAAGAAAGCATTGTATGGATTGAATCAAGCTCCTAGGGCTTGGAATTAGAGGTTGGTTACCTATCTTCAAGATCAAGGGTTCACACCTAGCAACTCAGATCCTTGTCTATTCACCAAAAGGGATCAAAATGAGGTTATCTATCTATGTCTATATGTAGATGATATCATTGTGACCGGTGATGATCTGAATGGCATTCATAGGATCAAGAGACACATGCAAGAGGAGTTCTAAATCAGGGACTTAGGTGAGCTCACATATTTCCTAGGTATGCAAGTGATTTATAGAGATGAA
Source organism: Ceratopteris richardii (assembly GCA_020310875.1). NCBI lineage: Eukaryota > Viridiplantae > Streptophyta > Polypodiopsida > Polypodiales > Pteridaceae > Ceratopteris > Ceratopteris richardii. Next base: position 126,493,942 of record CM035421.1, read on the forward strand.
GGGATGTATCTAACTCAGAGAACATACATTCAAGATCTACTTCTCAAGTTCAGAATGGAGAACACAAGGCTTGTAGGTAGACCTTTAGAGATGAACCATAAACTTAGAGTTTATGAAGGTGAGAAAATTGAGGATATTAAAGAGTATCAAAACTTGGTAGGTGGCTTGATATATGATACTCATACAAGGACAAACATCTCATATAGTGTAGGAGTGCTAATACAATTCACTCACTCTCTAAGAAGACCACACATGGATGCAGCTAAAAGACTACTTAAATATCTCAAAGGTACAATCAATGAAGGTATATTCTATCCTTACTCTTTAGATTTCGATATCAAAATCTATTTAGATGCAGATTGGGCAGGAGCTAAGGGTGATACAAGAAGTACTCTTGTTACTTAGCATTTGTAGGTTCAAAGATAGTGTCATGGAGTTCCAAGAAGCAACCAATATTTGCTTAATTGAAGGAGAGTACAAATGTTTGACTATAGCAACTCAAGA
>CM035421.1:126499445-126644445 GCA_020310875.1 Ceratopteris richardii
AATCCCAAGTATTAAGACCAGTTGAGTTCAAGTATCACGATACTTGAATTCCTGTGTATCACAATACCTGGTAGGTATGGTGTACTGTGAATACCTATACTCCTCGTGTATTGCGATACCTTGGTACCCTGTATCGTCGGGTTGAGTATCGCGATACAAAAGTATCGTGTATTGCGACGCTCTGTGTATCCTATATTGCCACGATTATCGAGTATCATGTATCACGATACTAAAGTATCATGTATCGTGATTATAATGTATCGTGATATTGAAGTATCGTGTATCATGATTGTTGTGTATCACGATAATGAAGTATCATGTATCATCCAATCATCAAGTATCGTGTATCGTGTATCGACTATTGAGGTATCGTGATATTGTGGTATCGTGTATCATGTATCCTGAATTATGTGTGTATCGTGTATCATGTCCATTGGAGTATTCTATATCATTAGTCCTTTAGGTATCATGTATCGTCCTAACCCTCTATCCTGACTAGGGAAATATTGTGTATTGTTTAAATATCGTGTATCGTGCGAAGCTAAGTATTGCATATCATGGAAAACAGTAACCAATTGGACAATCCAGGAAAGGAGAATCTAATTTGGGCTAAGCCAACTCCTAGAATAAATACAATTTTGAGAGACCTACAAAATTGACTTAGGTATTCAGTGGATGAACCTACGCTCAAGACGTTTCCTAGGAAGCCGATGTAGTGTCATCATCAACAGGGAGTATAAATTTACCTAGCGCTAATTCCGAGTATTCTGACACCGCTAGTGAATCAGAGGAAGAAGCTACAATGGCCTCAGAGGATATGCATAGTTTAGTGCCTTTGGCAGGATTTAGGTTTGTCATTGAAGGACAATATAGGACCTCCCTGGAGTATGTGAACACAAATCAACATGAACTACCAATTCACATAGATGGACTAAATAGAATAGTAGCGAAATATGAAATATGAAGCAGGGTTCTATTTCCCTCGAGGACCTTGTTACCGATGTGGACAAGACCATTTCATTAGGGAATGTACTTTGCCTTACCAACCATCTTGTAAGGTTTGGGAAGGATAATGTAATGATTGTGGAAAGGAGCATTTATTCAGTGATTGTCCTAAAAACCTTAACAAGACAAACCACACCACCCAAGTGAATGCAGTAGAAGTGGTAGAGTTTTAAGAATATACGGTACCATTGAAAGCGATTACAAAAGCAGGATCTAAAGAAGGTCTAAAAGGGTTAGATTCAATTATGCAAGAAACCAAAAAACCAAAAACTCCGGTGCCTCAAGTAGTGCCAAATTCATAAGAATCTCAAGAAAAGTCTAAGGCTAAATGGACTCAAAGATGGAAAGCTCGACAAGAGAAACGGAGGAAAAAGTGGACTCAAGAGAAGGAGGAAAAAAAGAATAAAGAGGAATCAAATAAACATGCAAATCCTACAACTAGAAAGGATTTTATTACCGCAGAGAAAGAGCAATGTAAATAACAAGCTAGGTCGGTACTAGCTGATCCCATGCCCAAAGATCTAGCCATGTGGATAAAGGCATTTTGATCTAGGATCAAAGTAGGACCAAGTATGGAACAACACAAAGTTAGCTATTTGGGAGGGGCTTTGGAAAGAGAAAAGCTAGAAATCTATAAAAAATTGATCGAACTAGCTCAAAAAACACTAGAGAAACCTATAAAAGACCTTCTAGAAACAAGAATACCTAATAGAGAGTTTCAAGAAGGTTTAGAAACACATGACCCTTCAGAAGGTAGAAGGATTGTAGAGAAAGCTGAAAGCATAGCCACTGAAAAAATGAAAGAAGTTCTATGATCCCGAAGTAGAAGCTAATTGGACTCAGGATCTATGGGCTAAAGTCCAAGAAGAGAGATGGAGGAAAACCGAGGGCATTAGTCTTCCTTTTGAAGAGTTGGAGGTAAATGAGAACGTAGGAATGATGAATCATGAAATAAACTATGAGGAACCTTCAGAGAAAGTAGAAAGCGTAAACACACTACCTAACTACATGGGAGAGTATGAGCGGAATTCAGAACTTTACCATGCCCCAACAATAAGAACAAAAGGAAAGAGTTTCGAGCAACACGTCACACATAGCATGAAAGTTAAAGGAGATGAAAGTGTAGTGCTCTATAACTCTAGAAGAATTACTGAAAATCAAACCACAAGTATGAACTAGATTGGCTAAGGGGCTCATGCAAAAAGAAGTAAAAGCAATCAACAAGGAGGCCAACGAAGATAAGCATATAATTCAAATCCCGATAGATAAAGTAGGAGACTTCAGTGAAGGAGATGAAGGTTACACATGTTTACCCATTAATTTCCGAGTATACACCACAAAGGTGATCCTAGACTCAAGAGCAGGAGTAGGAATAGCCACCAAAGAAATATGGGAGAAGTGGGGAAACCTAGCACTATGACCCACCAGAATGAAATTACAATAAGTTGATGGTCACACTGAAAAATCCCTAGGATTGCTAGAGAATGTTGTGCTTACAACATGTGGAGTAGACTTTTAGCACATATTAGCTATTTCTTGATTTGAGACAGCTAGTATTTATGAAATGATATTGGGAACACCATTTATGAGACAACTAAGGGTAGTGCAATATTGGGGGAGAGATGCCCTATATTTGCAACATAGGGGCACCACCACGAGTATAAACCTCCATATGTATGCTTATCAAGATGTCCCACCTTTACAATGCAACTCTATACATAAAGAAGAGGAAAACCTATCAATCCATGGTGCGGGAGCTAAAGACCAATCCTGGATGCATGAGGACACCCAAATATGGATGTGTCAGGCACCTAAGAGGGAAGACGAAAGAAGAATAACATGGCAACAAGGTGGTGGAATCTCTAGGCTAGTAGAGGATCTAGTATATATGCCACAAGTGTTTCTAGATGAAGAGTCCAATCCCCACGGATGGATGGAGATATTGGCCACATTAGATGTGTGTGTCAATGAAGAATTCCTGACCCTAAATGAGTGCATAGACAAGGATGCATACGACGTAAATATGTACATGGTTGTACTACATGAGACAAAGAAAGGAGAAAGGATAGAGAAAGAGGGGACAAAAGATTATGAAAGTATAGAAATGGACTCTGAGATTCAGGAAGAAGGGCTTTAGTTAGAGGGAGAACATAAAGAAACTGCTATGGGAAACATTTCCTCCCTAGAACAAAAAGGACGTCAAGAGAAGATCAATTTAGAAGAGATTAGTCAGCAAGAGAATATACCACAAGAACAGTTTGAAGTTCCTGAAAATTTTAAAAAAATATGAAGTGGAGGAAAGGAAAATTGCCATCCAAATGCCTAAAGAATAGGCACAGGAAGGAATAGCCTATGATAATAAAGAATAGACTAAAAAAAGTCACTGTGACTATAGAAGGAGAAGAGGAAAAATGCACCCACATAGGGAGAGATGTGTTGGAATGCAAAGAATGAGAACGTGTAGAATTGATTCAAAATTATAGGGATGTATTTGCATGGACATACAGAGGTTTAAAAGGAGCAGATCCCTCTATTTGTTCACTCGTATTCCCATGACTCCTCACGCTAAACCATCCAAACAATGACCATACACATACAATGATGTCTACTCCACCAAAATTATTGGTAATAGACACATTATTGGCACCAAGATTCATTTATGAGATTAAGCACACATTATGGGTTTTGCCCTTCGTAGTAGTGCCCAAGATAAATGGAAAACTTAGGATGCACATCAATCTCAAGTAAGTTAATGCAGTCACCATTCGAGATAGTTACCCCTTACCCATTACAAATCATCTTTTGGAGAGAGTGGCAAGCAAGGAATTTTATAGCTTCCTTTTAGGGGTTCTCTGTTTACAACCAAGTTGCAATTGCTCGAGAGGATCAACACAAACTTGCATTTTCCACACAATGGGGATTGTATGCTTTTAGGGTTATGCCATTTGAACTAACCAATGTGCCAGCCATCTCCTAGAGCTTAATGTGTCATGTATTTAAGGAATTTCTTAGGAAGAGCATGGAAGTATACGTAGATGATGTGTGCATGTATTCCTCACAATGAGTGGATCACATACCCAAGTTGCGGAGAATTTTTAAAAAATGTAGAAAATACAGAGTTTATCTAAACTTTGAAAAATGTGTCTTCATGGTGAGACAAGGAAAACTTTTAGGGCATATAGTATCTAAGAACGGAATATCCATAGATGAAGACAAGATAAAGGTCATTTTAGAATTACCCCGACCAAAGACTATGAAAGAAGTACGAGCATTTATGGGACATTGCAAATACTATTGTAGATTTATCCACATGTATGCCATAATTGCTCGACGTCATTATGGCTTAGTGACTTAGTTTAATTGGACCGAAGATTTTGAGAAAGCATTCAATGAGTTGAAAAGCAGACTAAGTTCAACACCCATTCTAAAAGTACAAAATTAGAAGAAGCCATTTCATATCCATGTGGATGCTTCCAAATTTTCCATAGGATGCATCTTAGCAGAGCCGGTAGATGAAGGAAAATTCCATCACCCTATAGCCTATGCTAACACGCATCTCAACCAAGCTAAATGCAATTATACTACCATCAAACGAGAAGGATTAGGAATGGTATACACGGTAAAGAAATTCCAAAACTACTTATTGGCAAACAAATTCTAATTCTTTATTGATCATCAAGCCCTCCTATACCTAGTCAACAAGCCTTGTAACATGGGAAGGCTAGTGACATGGTTTCTCTTATTAATGGAATTTGATTTTGAAGTAGTGGTCAAGAAAGGAAACACACATGTTAGAGCTGATCATCTATCGCAAATGATGCATGGAGAAGCCCCAACTAGAGTGGCACATGACTTGCATGACATGTTGAGAACTCAAGCTCAACATGTGATGATCCAGGATGACACATACTAGTTTTTCGTTTCTCTGACATGTATAGTTGTGACACTAGTATATATCAGGGATACTTCATTGAGCTTTATTAGATTTATCTATCGAGAGTGATGGCACATTTTTTCCTTGCCAGCTCACTCATTTGCCGGAGATTAGGTTTTTGCTTATGTACTGATCTTTATATATTGCACTTGTTGTATTCTTATTTTTAGGTCATTCTTGTACATTGCTTTTTATGTAATAGAAGAAGAAGAAAAAGATCCTTTTTCCTTGCCTCAATCTATGTGTGTGCTTCTCCTTGAGAGTAAGAGTGTGTGTGTGAGTTCTCTTTCTTATCTCCTTCCTCGTGACATGGTATCAGAGCCAACGTGGCTGTAGAGAGCTTGTGGAGAAGGCGACGGTGAAGAGTACGCAGCAAGGTTTGGAGAAAACGCGATTCACAAAAGACCTCCATTTGCTATGAAAATCGATGTGAAGGTAGAAGACCTCAAATATTTTTGTGAGTTATCCCTTTAAGGTCACTTGTTTTCGTGAGATTGAAGTTTGGGAGCCATCTCGACCTCCGTTTTGAGCCCGCAAGGTGGGGCCCATAGAAAAACTAGGTCAATTTCAAAAACTGTAAGTTGCGTTCTATTTGTTAATACTCATATATTCCAAATCGCGATATTCAAGCAATTTCGTGTATTGTTGATACATGAAAACTATGTCTATCTAAGATCGAATTGTCACATCATAGTGCGACGATGTTCAAGTAGAAGTGCTCCTTGTAGTGTTTTGCAATGTTGTGAATTGCTACAAAAATGGCAAACACAAATGGAATGAGTCAGCTTATGAGTGATAAGCTGGACAAGAACAACTTCCATGCTTGGAGATTCAGAATGATGAATTTTTTGATGGGAAAAGGATACTGGAAGTACATCGAAGGAGAGAATGAAAATGCTTTATAGTTACTAGAAAGGAGTCGGACTGCAGATCAGGTAAGAACATATGAGGAATGGAATCAAGGAGCATGAAAGGTAATGTAGTGGCTATCTGTTAGCATATAGGATAGCATGATTGGACACATACATGATGCCAAGACTCCAAAAGAGGCTTGGAACAGTTCGGTCACATTGTATGAGACCAACAAAAAGGCATGAAAATTGAATCTCAAGAACGAGCTGCATACATTAGAGAAGAAGAACATGTCAGTAAGTGACTACACCTTCAAAATCAAATGCATATGTGAGTCACTTGCATCTATTGGCATGAATGTAGATAATGATGATATGGTGGAATTGTGTATTCGTGGTTTAGGAGCTGCATATAAGCAGTTCAGAACTTCTATATAGACCTGGGAAAATATTCTGAATTTTGCTGATCTAGTATCTATGCTGATTATTGAAGAAAAGAATCTTGGTGAGGATTCAAACTCCCAAGGAAAATCTAGTTCTCAATAGGTATTCTACTCTGGTAGAGGAAGAGGTAGTGTAGAGGTTTTGGAAGTGGAAGAGGAAATAGTAAACAAGATCAAAGTCAACAACAGAATCATGCAGAAGGAAGAGGACAGTTTCGAGGCAGGGGGAGCCAAAGAGGCCGCAAAAATTTCCAAAGAAATTATTCAGGTAATGACAATAATGGATGTTGGAATTGTGGTAAACCTGGACACTTTGAACATGATTGCAGGTTGAAAAATCAAAATAACAGAAGGCAGCAGAATAACTATGCATCCACAAGTGAAGATGATTTTGAGAACCTGTTCGTGGTTCAACATCACATGATGAATAGGATGTCTGTTGGTGTTCCAGAGTCAAATGATAATGTCTGGTATGTTGATTCAAGTGCTTCAAATCACATCACCAGTCATGCGGAACGGTTTAGTACTTTGTAGAAATTGCCAGTTCTTGAATATGTTGAAACAAGTGATGACACATCACATCCTATTGAGCATACACGAAACATAGCCTATCAATGGAGGACGAAAAGGTAAATCATCTTGCTGATGTGTTGCATGTTTGAAATATAACAAAGAATCTAGTTTCTGTTGGAAAAATGGTTGTCGAGGGATTACAAGTTAGGTTCAATGCTGATGGATTATATGTAGAAGAGTACAAGCAAGATGTTCACCTTAAATGTGAAGATTCCTGAAATTAATGCAGCCATGTTTGCAAAAGGTGCAGGAGTTATTGTAGATATAGAGATGTGGCACAAACGGATTGGACATGCAAACTTGCAAAGGCTAAAATTGATGCAGTCAAAGGAGATTATCCATGGACTACCAAATTTCAAAGTTGCAAAAATGCAAAATGTATGTGTAGCATGTCAATTTGGTAAACAGTTAAGAGCATCATTTCCACATGACAAGTATGTTAGTGAGAATGTACTAGAAGTAGTACATACAGATGTTTGGGGTCCAGCAAAGACCACATCTATGGGCGCTTGCAAGTTTTATGTTACTTTCATTGAGGACCATACACACACAGTACGACATATATTTCATGAAAGAGAACAGCCAGGTGTTCACTCACTTCCAGAATTTTAAAGCTACGGTGGAAAAGCAGACAAGGAAGTACATTAAGACATTAATATCTGATCGAGGAGGTGAATACATGTCAAATGAGTTTAGCAATCTTCTAAAAAATCATGGAAGTCGGTGTCAGTTTTCATGCACGTACACACCACAATAGAATGGCGTTGTTAAACGCAAAAATAGACATATTGTAGAATTACCAAGAGCCTTGATGGCTGAGAAGAATATGCCTCATTGTTATTGGGCAGAAGTTGTGCATACTGCAGTATACATCATGAAAAAAAACACCGACTGCTGTTGTACATCAAGTTACACCTGAAGAGAAATTTACAGGTAAAAAGCCAAACTTATAAAATCTGAAAGTTTTTGGATGTATTGCATATGTACATGTCCCAGATGAATTGAGGACAAAGCTTGATCCAAAAGCAAAAAAGTGTGTCTTCATTGGATACTCCCTTGAGCAAAGGGGATCTAAATGTTATAACCCACTCACATGATAGGTAAAGGTGAGCAGAGATGTGGTAGTTGATGAAATGTCAAGTTTCTATGTAGATGCCAAAGAAGGACTAAATCTTGAACCAAATGACAAAGAAAATGTTGAAAAATTAAGTTCACAATCTCAAGTTTTGAGTGGACCAGATGCATCACCAAGCAATAGTTCCAACTCAAATACATGGAGTGGAAGATTGCGTGGAAATTTTAGTCCAGCAAATTTATCAAATACATCGAAGAAAGGTAAAGAAAAGCTTTCTACAGGTCATAAAACATGTGCAGGTTTTGAAGACGTTGATGGAGATTCAAGCGGTTTAGAAAAGAGTCTTGATGAGGAACTTCGATTGTGCTCTATGAAGACTCTAGGAGTAAGAATGGCACATGTAGATGATACAAGGAGAAGTGATCTAGGACCAAGAAGATCTGGGAGGATGCGGAATTTAGTGCGACGATTGACGTATGACAGTTAAATGGCTCCTGATTGTGTGTACATGACAAAGGTAATACAAGATGCTGAACCTTCTTACTTTGAAGATGCAATTGGAATTGCATATTGGGAAAAGCTATGGATGAGGAGATGGCTGCACTTTATGGAAATGATACATGGAAGCTGGTTCCATTTCCACAAGGAAAGAAACCCATAGGCTGCAAATGGGTTTACAAGGTAAAGCATAATGATGATGGTAGCATAAGTAGGTATAAAGCACAATTGGTAGCTAAAGGATATGGATAGACATATGGCATTGATTATGAGTAAACATTCAGCTCTGTAGCTAAAATATCTACTGTCAGAACACTTGTTGCATTAGCAGCATAAGGATGGACTTTGCATCAGATGGATGTGAAGAATGCTTTCCTACATGATGAGTTATAGGAAGAAGTATATATGGACCAACCACAAGGATATGAAGATTCAAAGCATCCAAAATATGTTTGCAGGTTACAAAAGGCTTTGTATGGGCTGAAGGAAGTCCCTCGTGCATGGCATGCAAGGATTGTTGATTACCTAACCGGCATTGGATTTTCTATGTGTGATGTAGATCACTCACTATATGCAAGGAGGGCTGATGATGTTATCACTATTGTGGCTATTTATGTTGATGACATGATTGTAGGTGGTGATAATGAAGGAAGCATCAAGGAGGTAAAGCAACTTCTTATGCAAGAATTTGACATGAAAGACCTTGGTGTGCTATGCTATTTCTTTGGCAATGAGCTTATACATACAGAAACAGGTATATGGATGTCGCAAAGGCAATATGCCTTGAATATGCTGCAAAACTATGGTATGGCTGATTGTAAGACAATTTCTATGCAATTAGGTCATAATTTAAAGTTCGATACTACATCAGGTGAAGCATTGGAAAATGCTACTATGTACAGGAAAATTGTGGGAACTCTTATATATCTCACAATTACAAGGCCTGATCTAAGTTATACTATTAGACTTGAAAGTCAATTTATGTAGGTTCCCACAAAGCCACATTTGGATGCTCTGAGGTGCACTCTACGTTATGTGAGTGCTACTTTGGATTATGCATTGTTTTATGAGGCTGGTGTAGATTTGCAGGTTTATGGATACACCAATGCAAATTGGGCTGGTGGCATTCTAGATAGAAGATCTACGAGTGGTTTTCTATTCTCACTTGGGAGTGCAGCTCTTATATGGAGTAGCAAGAAGCAACCCACTATTGCTTTGTCGAGGACAAAGGCTGAGTATAGAGGTGCTGCAATGGCACCATGTGGGGCATCATGGCTAGAAATGCTACTTGCAAATTTAGGTGTGGAAGTGGGAAAGCCTATCACTATTTATTGCGATAATCTTAGCAGCATACAGTTAGCACGGAATCCTGTTTTCCATGCTAGAACAAAGCATATCAAGGTACACTGTCACTTCATCAGAGAGAAGGTATTAGACGATATTGATCTTGTTTATGTGAGAACAGATGAGCAAGTTGCTGATATTTTCACCAAAGCACTTGGAGCTGAGAAGTTGAAGAAGTTTTGGGAGATGCTTGGATTACAAGATATGGTGTTGAGCTTCAAGGGGAGTGTTGAGATATCAAGCTCAACATGTGATGATCCAAGATGACACGTACCAGTTTTTCGTTTCTCTGACATGTATAGTGGTCACACCAATATATGTCAGGGATACTTCATTGAGCTTTATTAGATTTATGTACCAAGAGTGATGGCACATTTGTTCCTTGCCAGATCACTCATTTGTGGACATTAGGTTTTTCGTTATCTACCGATCTTTATATATTTCACTTGTTGTATTCTTGTTTTTAGGTCATTCTTGTACATTCTTTTTTATGTACTAGAAGAAGAAAAAGAAGATCCTTTTTCCTTGCCTCAATATGTGTGTGTGCTTCTCCTTGAGAGTGAGAGTGTGTGTGTGAACTCTCTTCCTTATCTCCTTCCTGGTGAGATGACACCTACCTTTTCAATTTAGAAGTTTGTCCATAGTGAGCTGAAAAATTGATACCCATACTCACCCATGGACTAGGTCGTTGCATTAATTCAAATAAAGCCCAACAATTATGGAAGACTAGGAATCTTCACATTGTAGTAGAAAGTCTATACAACCATAATTCTAGTGACTTCTAATGAGGTGTGTAGATAACGATGAACAAGGAACTTGGTTGAGACATGCCCACATAAACCCATGGAAGAAACATAGAAGCATCAGTGGTACAATATAAGAATTAAAAAGATTAGGAGTGTATTGGCAAGGAATGCAAAAAGGCATCCACACGCATGTAACGAGTTGTCCCACCTACCAAGAAGAAAGACCTGAGGAGAGCTCTACTCTATGCTATTCCACAATGGCACCTAGATGGAGTTTGCCTTTAGTAAAATTCTTAAAGGCACATGAATATCCGAAAGGAGTAAGCTAGCAAGAAAATGAGCATTAGAGGAGCAAAGTAGATATTATGCCCTCATAGGGAGACAACTATTTAAACGCGGCCAAGACAATCAACTACAATTACATGTTCACGAAGATGACTATATCTATGTGTTGGAGACGGCCCATAATAGAGCAATAGGAGGTTATTTTTCGACTCACAAGACCGTGAAAATGATTCTATTTGCCAAATTATGGTGGCCAACTTTATATCAGGATGCAACAATGTATGTTTAGAGGTGTGATATGTGTCAAAGAACAAAATATCCTATACAAAGAGATTAAATGTCACTCTGACCAATGATCAATGGTAGAGCTTTCATTAAATGGGGTATAGATTTCATCGGACCAATTAGCCCTCTAGCTAAAGGGTCTCATGCTAAATATATAATAGTAGCTAGGGATTATTTAACCAAGTGGTTAGAGGCCAAGGCTACAAGGAAGAATGATGCAAAAACTACGGCCAATTTTCTCTTCGAAAATATATTCACAAGGTTCGGATTACCCATTGAAATCGTGAGTGATCAAGACATGCACTTCATTAACAAGTAATAGAAACTTTGATGAATGAATTCCTAGTAATTCATAAGATATCAACCCCTTATCATCTGCAAGCTAATGGATAGGCCAAAAGTTCCAATAAAGTACTATGTACCATTTTAACCAAGATTGTAAATAATAAACGATCAAATTGGGATAAACAATTACATCATGCCATCTAGGCTTTTCGAGTTGCTTATAAGACCGGTGTCAGGATGAAATACCTCAGGGAAGTGTGCATGACTTTTTTTCAAAGTTCACTGATTTCTCGTTCCGGTGTGATATTTTGACCGAGAAAGTAGATTAGAGTTGTGTGTGTAAATAGCTAACTTTTGATCCATAAACCCCTAGGTTTGATCCTTGAAACCCCCCTGAAACCTTGAGTTTTACCCCATGAAAAACCTAATTGAGACCCTTAGAAACCCTAGTATTCTATGTCCTAACTGTGATTAAACCCTTAATTTGACATGCTTGAACTTAATTGTAGGCTAATCCTAACTTTTCCCAACCAAAAACCCTAACTTGAACCCTTAGAATTACCATTTAGCCTAAGTCCAAACCTTTGAATTAATTAATGTACATACAGTGTGAAACCAAAACCTTAGTCTAGGAAAAATAAAAAGAAGAAAAAAAACAAAAATAGAAATAAGAGCTGGGGTTTTTCCAAAATAGTAGATGATCATGCAAGATGATTCTAGAAATAGAAAGTTTGAGAGGAGGTTAGAAGAATCTAGAAGGAAGCCCTAGGCAGGGGCAGCTATAAATAGGTGGTTAAACCTCATTTGTTCCTCCCCATTGGCCTTGCTTGTGGAACTTCTTTCCAGGTATGCTCCTTATCCATTTCTCTTCATTCATGTTCTTTCTCATACATTATGGTAGTGCATCTAAGGAGAGAAAGATTCGATTATGTGTAAATGAATTCACATAAGCCTAAGAGCTTCCATGCATTTGAGGAGGAGGGTAGCTTGTGGGGATAACACATATGAGAGAGAGAGCTTCCATGCGTTTGAGGAGGAGGGTAGCTTGTGGGGATAACACATATGAGAGAGAGAGAGAGAGGCTCTGAAACTCCTTTTGTGCCATATCAATTGTAGTTCAAAAATCTGACAGCCATTGATTGTGGATTTTCTTACAGAGGGATGAGTGGTTACTCACGGAGGGATGAGTGGTGACTCGGTGAGTATTGCATGGTTGCTCATCGAGAATCAGATAAAGATACTACTACCATAAACAAATAAGAGAGAGAGAGGTGTTAATGGTCCAGGAGAGATAGTTTTGTCACACATCGAGCTTTTTGTGATGCTTTGGCACAAGAGAATGTGAAGGTTTCAGTTGATGTACTACTACCATAAACACATAAGAGAGAGAGAGGTGTTAATGGTCCAGGAGAGATAGTTTTGTCACACATCGAGCTTTTTGTGATGCTTTGGCACAAGAGAATGTGAAGGTTTCAGTTGATGCACAGGATGAGAGAGAGAGAGAAAGAGGAGATTGGATCTACTGGAGAGAAGGGCACAAATGAATGGTTGTGGTTTTGAGAGCAGTCGGATCGCCATCAAGATTAAGGAGACATTGTTGTTTATGTCTCGGTCGGAACAACGTCGTCTTAACTGCCTTAAATAACTTTTGAGAAGAAATACACCGGATCCCATCAGAACTCCACAGTTAAGCGTTGAAGATTGCAACGCCCTTTGCCTTCGAAAATTTTATATCTGGATGACACATAACCGGTCTCTTTCATAGCGATAATGGAGACCTACGAGATGACCTTGTTGATCGTTTCAGAAAGGAACCGTGTTGCTCGTGGTGATCGCAAACACAGAGAGAGAGAGAGAGAGATAGAGAGAGAGAGAGAAGGCGCATTCTACTGCAAGACAATCCTCGCGCACAGATGGTCGATGGTGGTGTCTCATCATCGAGTCAGAGAAGCGGCTTCAGCAGGTAGTCGGTCACTAAAGAAGTGAAGAAGATCGGTGATCGCATTGCAAAGATAGAGAGAGAGAGACCCAGAAGGGCAGTGTTGAGGCAGAAGAAAGGCAAGGGGTAAATCGATCTGCAGGACAAGACTTTGTGACTAATCAGAAGATCGAATAAAGAGAAAGAGTCAGGCGGTGGAGGAATCTAGAGAGAGAGAGAGACAGAAGCGATGGCGCGGATCTTCCGACAGAAAATAAGCGAGTAGATGGGCATATTTGTCGGCTGAACAAATACTTGGGGATGTAAGATCGAGAACCAAACATGAAACTGGATTGAAAGAAGGCTGATCTAGTGATGAACATAAGTCGAGCATCTCTAGTCCTCTGGAAAATGAAGCTAATGCTAAATCTTCTCATCAACAGTGTGTAATAGGAATACGTGACGCAGGAAGCTCGTCATGTACATATGATGGAGTTATAATAATCGATCGCGTAATATTTTCTTTTTGGGAAATGCACAACATTGTGATATGCAGGTTGTGATATGAAGGCATACTGGCTTCACAGCGAAGCTCGATGATCATCATATAAGGGGCTTGTAGCATTAACAAAAAACCCACTGTGCATGAGATGATCACTCGTATGTGCATAACATTGACAATAGGATGATGATTCATTCTACCCAATTCGAACTATAATGATTTGGTTTCATATTTGCAATGCAAAACGAAACTGAGGATGAACGCCAGATGTTGCTCATGATGAAGCAAATAAGTCTCATGACTTTCATGATTTCAGAGTCTCTAACATATTGGTATGCCCTTCCATGGTAAGAGGTTAAAGTTAATGTATTTAATTAATGCTGAAAACTGTTAGAAATTGCTCACCATAGTTATGATTGTGTTTGTTATGATTGTCGTGCCATAAATAGAGTGTAATCTTTTTTTCCTCTCTCTTAAAGGCATGAACTCAATTGGGAATGAAAGTGAGCAAGTATGAAGAGGCAATATTATTGATTTAAAATGCATCTTTGCATATCAAAGGGATGTAGATAGATATGTGTAATATAAAAACAAAATATAAACAAAATTCATCATAAAATCAAAGCAAAAAAGGGGTATTGTTTTTGGCGTAATTCATTTTATCTTTCAAAAGCACTAATTGATTTTTCACCCCCTATGGAAATTTCTATGGTTCTTCTTTCCAGGTTGCGGTTGATGATTTTGGAGATTATATGAAGTGAAGAAAGTGATTGAAGACCGAAGTAAAGAGCACTCCCCATAAAGAGAGAAGCAAAGAAGTAAAGGAAAGAAGTGATTGAAGAAAGAGAGAAGCAAAGTAGTAAAGCATGGACCGCAAAAAGCGAAGCCGAGACTCATGGGCATCTTCTCACAATGTAGCGATATTCAGCCGATCTGCACATTTCCATATTTTAGTGTTGTATCTGGATTCTACGCCTATGGTCTGCCGCATAACCACATTCTCTCGTCTCTTTCGAGGGGTAGGGGCCTACCATGATCGCCATATCAGAGAGAGGGTGAGGTGCCCAGCACGCAGATGCCGTTTGTCAAACATGGGACTCGCGCACACAGGGGCCTTATCTAACCCTGCGCAAGCTCTTCCCATCACCCACCTCCTTCGATCTTCTCGACACCGGCACAACACCATTTATTCTTGTGTAAGGTCAAAATGCAATCTTACCAATTGATTTCTTGATTTCTTGATTCCTACTCTCCAAGTATGGTAATTGAAATTATGGTCCATCCTTTTGCATTAATATACTTTTGTTGTGTAGAATACATGTTTGATTGTAGGGACCTTCAAGAGAAAGTAGGTGTTATGAGGAAGAGAAGCACTAGAATGTAGTGTGATAAAATGGAGTTTGAAGGAATTGTGCCCACTGTTGTTACCTTTGTTTGCAGCCTAAAAGCTTGTTGCAGTGTGGGAGTCACTGACGAGGGTAGAGAAGCACATGTGGAACTGTCTTGCAAGGGGCTTATGCAATCAAATATCATTGTTGGCTTGGTAGTTGTTTACACGCTATGCGAAATATGAGCATGTTCAGGATGCAATCACTTGGTGTGAGCAGATGTAGTTTGAGGGAGAATCCATCCACATTTCCCCATTCTCCTAATTTACAAGGTATGGGTCCGATAAAGGATTTACATGGAGACACAACAAAGATTGGGTGGACAGGGGTTCTTTTGGCTGCTCAAGGGAACTTTTGGCTCTCTGTTGAAGGCAAAACACCACCAACGAAGGAGAAGCGACCATGTGTGCATTCTAGGAATCCTCAGGCTACACTTCCAAAAAGAGAGCGCAATCGTTTTGGGAAGGGCATGACAGCAGAAGTAGACAAGAGCTAGGGGCACGTTTTTGTGTAGATAAGGAGGGGATAAACAACAGTTCGGAGGAGATGGTTCTTTCCATGATATGACGAGAGAAAATCTAAAGAGGAGCCACTTTGAAATGTTGGGTTACTTCCTCGCATGTGCTTTTGGCTGTCTGTGGGCTTAGAGAAACATTGAGCACATAGGATAAGGTCATCCCGGACAGGTTTGGCAATGAAAGGGAGAGCTCCTACATTCATGGTTTTGTTTTTTTTACTCTCGTTGGCATGAAGGAACAAGGACTTGTTACTTGTGTTTGGGGGCTCCACCTCGTTGTTTGTTTCGCATTCAATGTATATGCATATGCCTTGAATCTGTGTGTGAGGCTAAGTGAGTGAGTGAAGAGCGTGTGAGAGAGAAAAGGTGCAGTGTGAGGAGGGTGTGTAATGGTTTGTATGGATGTGTGTGTATGAACATAGGTGTTTGAAGGTGTGTTAGTGTGCATGTGCGAGAGGGAGAGGATGAGAGCTCGATAGAGTGCATGAGAATGTGAGTATGTGATATCTAACTATGTGAGTGAACTTGAATGTGGAAAGGTAAGCATGTGGGTGTGTCAATGTATGTATGTGTGGGAGGAAGAAGTAAAGTGCACAAAGGAGTGCATGTGTGTGGAAGAGAGTAAAACAAAAGGGAAGTGGGAGGAGGAGAACAAGAGAGTGAGGAAGAGGGAAAGAGACCGAGAGTGTGTATGCTAAAGAGGAAACGAGCTTGGTGGAGTGAGTATGTAAGTAGAGTTGTGTGGTAGTGGGACAGGAGCACAAAACCATCAAGTTGGGATACGATGGTGGACCCCTCAAGCCATACAAGTGGATCAATTCTAGGGGGTTAGAGCAAAAAAGGCCTATATAATCATCTTTCTCTTGGGCATTAGGACGTAACATTTTGGCAATCCTACTAGAGATTGGATTAGCACATCTCATAGAGATTTCTACGAGTTTGCTTGGTTCCCCATTCATGTGGCAAAGCCAGTCAGCCGTGGATTGGTTGCTTTGGTCTTGGTATAGTGATGGCACAAAGAATGCATGTTAGGGACTTTCAAAAGGTCAGCCGCAGGATGATGAACTCCGGATGGTCTAGAAGAGGAAGCAAATTTGGGCTACCAATGTGGAATGGCACGTATGAATATTGTCTGTTGGGTCCTGCTTCAAGCTACATTTGATGTTGGTGCTAGAAGGAGGTTGGGCATATAGGCAAATATTGCCCTCATGTATGCACCCCATTGGATTTTGTCCCCACTTGTGTAGACTGGGGGAAAAAGCGGTTATGTGAGCACGTGTGTAGCTCAAAAGCAAACAATTTGGAGATATTGAGCAATTCTTTCAAGAATTCATAGGGGAATTCACTACGAGAGGGATTAAACACAATCTTCTTATTTAAGCCATAGCTTCAAGCAAAACCCAAATGAAACTGTGAAAAAAGCTGCCCGAAGATTCAATCAATATGTCGATAGATGCCTAGTAACAGAAATACCCACACAGCAAAAAATGATATCATTATTCTTGGACGGGCTGACGAACGGGACCTTGAGAACTTTAGTATATGTGAAGAGGCTGCAAACATTGAGTGAATGTCTTCAAGAGTGTATTGACCTAGAGGATAACCTGGTGGATGATCTCAAGAGTATACCCTATCCTACGAAATCAGAAGACACTAGAAGTACAATGACATCCAACTCTAGTCATGTGGAGGAGCTAGTGGAGCTGGTAGCCAAGAAGTTAGGAGTCCAAGGACCACGAAACTACGAGCATCCATGATTGAGAATACCCATGTTACGAAGATGCAGCTTATGTGGAGGAGACCATCCCACTCACATGTGCATAAGAGGAGGAAGAGTCTTGCCTCAAGCTTACCCTTACAATAGGCAGTCACATCAAGGAACCACTCTATATTGCCATATAGAACAAAAGCACACCAATCATACCACTAAGAATTGTCCATTCAATAGGAAAACACGACCTTTAAATCAACCTCAGTATAGGCCATATGGATACCCACCTAGAGAGCCAAGAAGGGAGATTCCTAGGTATAATCCCTATCCAAGACCACAAGGAGCACCTAGGCCATATGAGCAAGGGCAATATGCACAAGCTAAGCAAGTGTTAGGACACCAACCGCCATTTCCACCGAATGTAGTACTAGTTAAATATGTTCAACTAGAGGAAAACTTAGAGAGAGCCATAGTGCTAGCATCACCATTAGCTGGTACAGAAGTAATTAACCTAGGATATGAGCAGACCCAAGGAGATTACTATCCCTATGACACAAGTACGATGGAGCATGAGCAAGCTTATGACCCGCAATACTATGGATATGAGGGATATGACAATGTCTATGGACCGGAACTAGCACCACTAATGTACAACGCACCCAAAGCACCAGCACGCATGAGACCACCCATTAGACCACCCATGCGACCGCTATAGATGTGGAGGAGATCATTTTATAAGAGAATGCACTCGGCCATAGAACCCACCATCCCCTAGGACGTGCGAAGGGTATTGCAATGATTGTGGAAAGGAGCTTCTCTTTAGAGACTACCCAAAAATTCCCAATAAGACTCATAACACAACACCTGTTAATGTGATCGAAGTAATTGAATCGTCACGAAGTGACAAGGAATACACAGTACCATTGAAGGCCATCACACGAGCACAAACAAAAGGACAAGAAAGAAAAGGAGTAGACTCAGAGCTAGAAAGGAGTAAAACCTTAGAACCTAGAGTATAAATAGTAGAAGATTCAAAGGACCCACGTGAGAGTACCCAAAGAAGGAGAAGCCAAAAGTAGAAGGATAGGAGGGAAAAACTCAAGGAATAATGGATGAAACATAAAAATGAGGAAGATAAGGACACAAGAGGCATTAAGAAACCTAAAGAACCTGAAACTCAGGAGGAAATTCCTATTGCTCTGCAGACACTAAAATCAAACAAGCCATGATCAATTCTAGCAGACCCAAGACCAGACGATTTAGACATGTGGTTGAAAGCTTACCAAGCTAGAATTGTGAATGGACCAAATATAGAGCAGCACAAAAAGCTTTACCCACAAGGGGAGTTAGAAAAGGAGAGGCTAGCAATATGTAGAAAACTCATAGAGGTAGCTTAGGTCACCCTAGAGAAGACTATCCCAGCCCTCCCTAAGACGAGAATATCTGAGAATCAGTACAATGATTGTCTTAAAACCAAGGACCAAAAACCAAACAAGAATGATGATATAGAAGAATTATCGAATACCTAGGACAACTCTATGTCCACAGTCCTCGATTTAGAAGCTGATTGGCCAAGAGAGTTGTGGACTAGAATTTGAGAAGATTAATGGAAAAAGAATGGAGTTGCAAAACCGTCTTTTGAGGAATTAGATGTGGAAGAGTATCAAACAATGCCAAACATGGAGGAAATATGTGAAGAAGTTTCTAGGTTAGACCGAAATAGGGAGGAAGCCCAGAGCATTTCTACCCCACCAAACTACATGGGAGATTATGAGAAGGAATTGATGATCTTCTGTGCTCCCACAGTACGAGGAAGAGAAAAGGAGCCTTCAGATAAGACCTCACACAATGCAGAACTCAAAAACCGGAGGGAAGACCATTACCCGAAGCTTTGACCAAAGACCAAAGTACAATGTCAATTGACTGTGGAAGAATTACTTCGTGTCAAACCACAATTATGGAAACAATTGGCGGGACAATTGAAGTTAGAGTAGGAGAAGAATGAAAAGGAAAGCAAGGAAACTGAAAACCCTTCTACTGTACAAATTCCGATGGATAAGGTTGGAGAATTTAGCGAAGGAGATGAGGGCAAGACATGCCTACCCGTCACGTACAATGGATACATGACCAAAGCTATACTAGACACAGGACCACAAGTAGGTATCGCCACCAAAGAGATTTGGGAAAAGTGGGGAAAGCCAGCCCTATGACCAACACGGATGAAGCTTCAATTAGCAGATGGACATGTTGAGAAACCCCTGGGAATATTGGAAAAAATCAAATTAACCACCTGTGGAGTTGAATTTGAGCATATGTTAGCTATCTGTCAATTTGGAAAGGCAAATAATTATGAAATGATATTAGGACGACCTTTCATGAGACAACTCAAGGTAGTGCAAGACTGGGGACGAGACTCATTATACCTTCAACATCAAGGATACACTACCAAGATAAATTTCCATACCTTTGCATACAGGGATGTACCCCCATTACAATGGAATCCCGTACACAAGGAAGAAGATGATTTGTCTATCCATAGTGCCTGATCAAGTGATCAATCATGGATGCACGAGGATGCCCAACTATGGATGTGTAAGGAAGCAAAGAAAGAGGATAAAAAAAGAAAGAGGATAAAAAACTTCAGCTCTGGCCCTTACGACATCAAAATAATCGACCTGTAGATGACCCAATGTACATGCCTCAAGTTTTTCCCGATGAAACATTCGAACGGCATGGTTGGATGGAGATCCTAGCAACCTTGGACGTATGTGTAAATGTAGAAGTATTGACCATGAATAAATGTGTGGACGAAGAAGGCTATGACGTAAACTTGTACATGGTAGTCCTTCAGGAGGTAGACGCTAGAGAAATATTAGAAAAGGAATGGAAGGAATAATACGAGAGCATAGATATGGAACTCGAGTTCGATTCGGAGGAATGCTATCTAGAAGCCATTCGAGCCGAGGACAAAAGTGGAGCAACTAAAGTGTTAACAATCAAAGCAGCCCCTATAGTACCGAACCATGAGGAAATCGTGAGTAGGACCGAACTAGACCAAGACCTTTTTGAAGTTCCCAAACACTTCAAAAGATACGAAGTAGAGGAAATAAAAATAGCCATTCAGATGCCTAAGAGAGAGGCAAGAGAAGGAGAACCGTATGACAACAAGGAACAAATGAAAAAAATCATAGTAACCAAAAGAGGCATGTACATAGGAAAGGATGTGTCACCTGAGGAGGAGGAAGACTTGATAAGATTGATTCGAGAATATCGAGATGTGTTTGCATGGACCTACAAGGATCTCAAAGGTGTGGAATCCTCCATTTGTTCTCACCGAATACCAATGACACGTGATGCAAAACCGTCAAAGCAACACCCTTACACTTATAATGATGTCTATGCTTAAAAAATTAAAGAGGAAATAGATAAAATATTAGCAACCGGATTCATTTATGAGATAGAGCATACCGAATGGGTGTCACCATTAGTAGTTGTGCCCAAAAAGAACGGAAGCTGAGAGTGTGCATTAATCTAAAGAAATTCAATGCAACCACAATCTGTGATAGTTATCCATTACCTATCACCGACCACCTATTGGAAAGAGTTGCAGGCAAAGGATTCTATAGCTTCTTGGACGGGTTCTCTAGATACAACCAAGTCACTCTCGCTACTGAGGATCAACATAAGACTGCATTTGCTACGGAATGGGGAGTCTATGCTTTCAGGGTGATGCCTTTTGGACTCACTAACACCCCTGCTACTTTCCAAAGGTTGATGTGTCACATTTTCAAAGAATTCCTAAGGAAGAGTATGGAGGTATACGTAGATGACCTCTACACATACTCAAATCAGAGATAGGAACATATCCCAGAATTGGGAAGAATATTTGAGAAATGTCAACAATATAGAGTACGTTTGAATCCTAGGAAGTGTGTATTTATGTTAAGACAAGGAAAGATCCTAGGACACATCATATCTAGGAATCGAATATCTACTGATGAAGACAAGATCAAGGTAATTCTTGAACTTCAAAGACCAAAAAATGCAAAAGAAGTGCAAGCATTTATGGGCCACTATGGATACTATCGCCGATTTATCCACATGTACGCTATAATTGTGAAGCCTTTGTATGGATTGTTGACTCAGTTCACATGGATGGACGAATGCGAGAAGGCATTCAATGAGCTAAAAATGCGACTTAGCATGGCTCCAATTTTGAAAACACCCAATTGGAACAAGCCTTTTCATATTCATGTGGACGCTTCCAATTATGCAATAGGATGCATCTTAGCTCAACCGGCAGATGAAGGAAAATTGGACCATCTAGTTGCCTATGCAAGTAGACAACTGAATCAAGTCGAGAGAAACTATACAACTACGGAGCGAGAAGGTTTAGGGATGGTGTACGCGGTCAAGAAATTCAGACACTGCCTGTTAGCCAACAAGTTCAAGTTCTTCATAGATCATCAAGCCTTATTGTACTTAGTGAATAAGCCTTGTAGTACGGGAAGACTGGTGAGATGGTTCCTATTATTAATGGAGTTGGATTTTGAGTTTGCAGAGTGCTGTCGTTGCTATATTCACACCTGAATCGCCATCAATTAACACTTGAGTAATCTTTTGGTTTTTATGCCAGACAGTGATCAATGGGACTGAATGATCCACCGTAGAATCAGCTTCTGGTTGTATTGTTGCAGTCGTCGGAGTACAAGAAGATCCGGGATTAACCTATTGTTGGAATTGCTGCCTAACTCTTGGCACCAAAGCAAGCAACTGCCCTAAAGGGAGTGTAATTGAAGCCCTAGATAGGGTCCCATACCTGATCTGTTTGGATCGTACTTCTCACCAATTCTGTGATGATTCTACTGTTGTTGGGGCAGATTTTTGTTCATTCAATCTTGCCTTAGGTAGGGGAACCTATGTTACTGGAATTAGATCAGGAAACACATTTCGCTCTTTAGCTCTCCATTGACTAGCCTTTGTATACATTCACTACTGCTCACAGATACCAGGCTCGAACACCTCAGTGGCAGGTTGCAACTGCTTACCCGATCTGGTCTGAACCACTGTTGCTTCTGATTCAACTGGTGAAATATAGACCATGTTGGTCATTGGATTTTGTCGCTCCTTCCTTTTGTCGTACTCTACTGCATCCTTGCAAAACCTACGAATGCAATCTCACCAGAAAAATGACATCGAGGTGGTGGAAGAGAAGTACCTTCCATTGATGTGCCCGCATGCCAACGATTTGAATTGAAATTGGTATTCCGCTGACCTCGGTAATTCCTATATCCTTGCGACTCGTTGATTTGCATCTGTGGTGGCATGTAATGGGCTCCTGGCTGACCTGGTTCCTGTATGATGGCATTTACAGCTGCTCGCCCCTGCACTTTGGCATTATACGCACAATTTTCCGTTGAGTGTCCTGTTGTGTTGCAGATGGCACAATACATCTAGTTAAGGGCACATGTAGCACTAGTGTGCCCTGGATTTTTGCACTTGGTGCAATACATCTGTTTAGTCAGATCATCCACTATGTTCTTACTGGCCTTCAACCATTCCAGGTCTTCTGTAAATCCTCCAAATTTATGCTCTAGTTGCAGGGCCATCGCAATAACAACATCCAGTGTCATTGCACCCACACAGCGGATGATCATAATTTGTCTTAACTGTGGGGTCAAACCGTTAATGAACCACTGGGTTATAACATCATCCCGTAGATTAGCATGTGCCGAAGGCAATTATCTTAGGTGAGTTCTAAACAATGTTGCGTATTCCTGAACAGTCTTGTGCAGCTTCTGCCGATTATTTTGCAAATAGTCGAAGATTTCGACAGGATTCTTCTTCAAGCGTAACCTCTATAAAAACACATCGCGCACAACATCATAGTTAACGAAATGATTAATATCATACTCAGTCAACCATCTAGCCGCTTCATTAACTAAGGTGGCTTGAAATACGATAGCCTTGTACACCGGATCGGGTGGATGGTTCAGCACTCCATAGCTGATCTCAAACGTGCGCACATATGCATCAGGGTTGTCACCCGGAAATCCACCGAACTTTGTGTAAGTCACCCCTATTGGAACTGGTCAAGGTGGGATGATTGGATGTGGCTGTTGTTGTTGCTGTATTTGTTGTTGTTGTTGTTGTTGCTGCTGTTGTTGTTGCTGTTGTCCACTCATGGTGTGCGCACATGTGCATCAGGGTTGTCACCCGAAAATCCACCAAACTTTGTGTAAGTCACCCCTATTGGAACTGGTCAAGGTGGGATGATTGGATGTGGCTGTTGTTGTTGCTGTTGTTGTTGTTGTTGTTGTTGCTGCTGTTGTTGTTGCTGTTGTCCACTCATGGTGCTATTATTGGTACTGTTATTGTTCCCTGAGTTTTGAGGGGGTGTCTCTTGTCCTTCAGAATTTGTATTATCAGACTGCTCACCTTCCGGCTCAAAAATGGCATTGAATCTCTTACTTATCTCCAAATCAAATAGTTTATCATGAGCTTTAGTATCAAGAGTAGGCAAGCTTGCCCCGAACAGTGGTGAACATAACAAGGATCCACCAGGTAGTACCGCAGTATCATCCAAAAACTTCAGACTTCCACTAAATGGTACCGAACTTCCACCGGAAGTTATCGAACTTTCACCGCACCAAGTTATCTTTTCACCAGACACGGTCTCACTTGGCAACACGACTTTATCACCGAAAATAGTCGAATCCTGACCAGATAACGTCGGATGAACTGTGCACTATGTCTCTGTACACCCAAAAATCACTGCACCTTCTTCAGAACAAACCGGAATCACACCGGAATCGACCAGAATCTCATCATTTATCACTGAATTGGTACCGGAATCACTGCTAACTGGCTGTGATTCTTCGACAACTGGGCTTAAATGGCTTGCAGTTCTACCACCTAGGGGTGTCCCTAATACATTTGGGACTGCCCAGGGATGTTGGTCTCTTCTATACTTCCGATAAGACTCGCCGGACCGAGTAACCGACATATATCACCTCTACATTGCTTGCCTTCCGTGCTGCTCTTACTTTACTGATTATTCTCAATCTATTGCCATCTTCCCACAGACAGTGCCAGTGCTAAAAGGGGACTTCTGTCACGTCCACTTTTAATCTCTTCGGGTTCTTGGGGATCGTAGGGGTCTGAGAATGCAGAGGCCTTGTATCTGATTTTCCCAACTTAACTATCAAATTAAGCAGTACGCTACTATCTAGTATAACTTCTTTTACACCGTATTACTGTTCGTATTTCGGTTATTCCTTACACAGTCTTTAACACATAAATTAATGATCACCGTCGCTTAGACTGATTCACGTCAACATGACATTACTGTGTTATCGAAAGTTAATGTAATTCAACAAAGATAGAGTAACAGTACTCAGAATATCTAAAATCTGCACTAAAGCATCTCCACAAGATCACAAATCTCCCAGATAGATAGTCTGGTGATCTCGTCTCCTCTCGCATCGGAGAACTCCGCAATATCTCTTCATTAATGAATAAAAGGGTTACATCAATTTGCTACGCCCTTTCGGTGCATGAGGTATATGAAAATATAAAAATTACATTGTGCCAATCCGGCGGCCTAACAAAAGGCTGAGAAGTTGCATATGCTGCACACATGACAACCTCAAGCCAGAAACTATGTGGTAAAGCCTGACTTTTGACCATGCACCTCGCCATCTCCATGAGTGACCTGTTCTTTCGTTCAGCAACTCCATTCTCTTGAGGTGTATACGACACTGTACACTGGTGTTTTATCCCACGTTCAGCCAGAAATGCATTAAAATCAGAAGACATATATTCCCCCCCTCGATCAGAACGGAGGGTGCCCATTTTACATGCTGACATATTTTCATCCAAAACCAAAAACTGTTTTAAGCACATGAACACTTCGGACTTTGCTTTGAGTGAATATACCCATGCATGCCTGGAAAAATCATCAATGAAAGTCACGAAGTAAAGATAATTTCCAAAAGAGGGTGTCTGCATAGGACCACAAACATCACTATTTACAAGCTGCAATTTCTGTGTAGCCCGAACTGAACCATCTTTTGGAAAGGAGGAACACTCCATTTTGTCCAAAATACAGCCTTCACAAACATGTTTTCTAGGTGCCTCAAGTTTGGGCAAAGAGGACACCATTCCAGATTTCTGTAGGCGTAGCAAACTAGCAAAATTCAGATGACCAAAGCGTGCATGCCAAAGCTTTGCATCTGACATAGGCTGAGAATCATTTACTGCACATGCCAAATCATTTTCAGATTTTTCATAGTCTATGAGCTTATACAGCCCATGACATAAAATGCCAGAAGTAATAATCACATCGCCATTTGACAGATCATGAACTGTACACCTATCATCAACAAATTTCACAACCAAGCCAATCTTGGCTAATGCAGAAACTGATAACAGGTTCTTTTTGATCCCTGGCACAAATAAAGCATCTGACAAAGTGAAAGAACTACCATTAGCAGTAGTCAAAATGATCTTACCAACTCCCATAACAGGATAAGAGGAGTTGTTGGTGCATGTAACAGTGTTCCCTATAGGGGCAGGCTTGAGTGAAGAGAAGAAACTGCGCTGCGAGGTAATATGTTTGGTCGCCCCACTGTCAAAATACCAAACATCCGAGTCTATTGCAGACATGCACTACTCATGAGAAGATGGGTCAAAACTGGAGACAGTAGTAAATGCCCAGTCTTCTTCCTGCACAAGATTTGCAGACTCTATTTTTGGTGTAGAGGCCTCTGCAACAACCATTCCAGCCTCTTTCTTCTTTGCCTCTTTAGCAATCAGTTTTGGAGAGTTCTTTATGATATGATCATTCCCTTTACAGTACTTACAAAACAATTTCTACTTTTCTGATTTCTTCTCATCTTTATCTTCCTTCTTCGAATATGCAGAATTAGCAGATTTCTGCTTACTAGTTGAAGAGCTCCATTTTCCTTTGCCCTTCTGACTAGCCAGGAAAGCTTGATCTGCAACTCGCATAATGGACCTCTTTTGCCTGGACTGATCTTCCTGCAACAGAACAGAGACTAACTCCTCAAATGATAAGGCACTTGGATTGCCTCTCATCATCAACGGAAGAGTAGAAGCAAAACTCTAATATGAATCAGGAAGACCATTCAGAACGGTCTACACAAGTGAGCTATCTGGTATAACCTCATCAACAGAAATGAACTCTTCCTTCAAGTGTTTGATCTTTGTTAGGAAACTGTCCATAGAATCACCTTCAATCATGTGCTCACTCTCCAACTGTTTTCAGAGGTAAGCAACACGAGCCTCATTCCTAGCTTGGTACAATGTGGTAAGTGTATCCCAAGCATCCTTAGCTATTCTGCAAGAGCGAATATGAGGAATAATGGCACGTTTGATAGACAAAGCTATCAATGCATGTGCCTGGGCATCTCTGCCATCCCAACGAATCTGCTCTGTAGTAGGTGCAGCAGAAATAGCAGCATGAACATGAATCTACAGAATATCCATATTCATCAGCTCCAGCACATGTATTTGCAGTACCTGTAGTCAGAGGTGTAACAAGACGTCTTTCAACACCCTGCACAATGTTCCACAATCCTTTTGCAACCAATACATGTCACATCATATAAGCCCACAATGGGTAGTTGGTACCATCCAACTTATCCTCAATAGCCAACATACGGAATGCATCACTGCTTTCAGCCATGGCCGGTGACTAAAATACCTTGATGCAGAAAATTGATTGTATCTCAAAAAGTTGAACAGAACTACCCAGATGAGTTCTGCTAGACTTGTAGCACACTTTGAGACGCTTAAACTGGTGAACAAAAACTGGTATATATATTTGGCACAAAAAGATGAAATAGCCTGCACAAGCACTGCGATAGTGCATTCGAAGGCCGAAACGAGCTCAAATCGCGATTTCGGTACCAACTCTTCTGCGAATTTGAGATTGCAAACGGAGGAGTGTCAACGGCGCGCTAGATGAAGTGACGACCTGCTTTGATACCAATTGTTGGAGTTAGACGTCTAAGGAAGCACGCGAACAGCACAAGGAAGAAGAAGAAGCTTGGAGCACAAACACACAATACTGAATGTATTACTAGAGAATGTACAAAGATAAGTAGCCCATTAGGGCAATAGGCGTATATACAAGCCGAGGGAAAAAAACCTCCTAGAAAGGGAAAAAATGCCCCAGCGGTCCTAGTGTGTTCACACACATCACTACCTAAATATATCAACAACTTGATGCCTAACATCAAGTTTGTGTTGAAAAGTCCTTGTTTTATTCTCTGAGTTTTTACCTATTATTGAATCTTCTTAAAAACATGAGCTTTGTGGAGCAACTCAATGCCTGGCATCGAGGTTTAGCGTAAAGTCGATGCCTAGCATCGAGTTCCATCATAAAAGTACTAAAACAGACGTCATTTCCTATTTTGGCAATTAGACATACTCATCTTTTGAAGGCCATAACTTGGTGTGTAGTGGAAAGTTTTTAGCAACTAATAGCTTGTTGGAAAGCTCATTCTTACTACTTTCATCCACCATAAATCTTGGAGAAATAATATTTGTGCTAAGAGAAATAAGCAAAAGAGTGAAGGTATGTTATTTTAGTGACTAGAAATTTTTGAAGAAGTAAAGTTCTAAGTTTGGCTATTATTTCTCAAAGTTTGGAGAAGCATTGAGTTAATGGTGACCATAGATGTTGCCTAGTGTCACATTAACTCATTTCTTGTGATGTTTCATACATCAACAAGTGGTATTAGAGCACAAAGGTTCTAGAGAGCAGAAGGCATCAAAATTACAAGAAGTTTTGGAAAGTTTTCATTAAAGTTTGAAAGCTGAAGCATTCAAAGTCACAAGGCATCAAAAGATTACTTCCAAAGTATATTCATACATAAAGAACTCCAAAAGGTATTATTCTTTATCCTTTAAACTCTGAAGCAGAAGCAAAGAATTATGGTAGATCATATGTCCATTGACAAACTGGATAGAGATAATTATCTTGCATGGGTAATGAGAATGGAAGCCTTACTTATGAGTAAGGATCTCATGGTGTACATAATAGGTGAAGAAGAGAAGCTAGTATTTAAAGATGAAAGCCGACCAAAGAAAGAGGAACAAGATGCTTTAGAGCATTGGCAAAAGAAGGATGTAAGTGCAAAGGCCTACATCTATAATATGATTTCAAATCATTTGCTACCACACATCAGAGGATTGGAATCAGCTGAAGGTATATGGAATGCATTGTAATATCATTTCCAAAGTACTACCAAAGCAAGGAAAGCATGTCTATGGTCAGACTTTACTACATTCAAGAAGAAGCCAAGTCAGTGTATTACTGATTATGTCACTAAGATGAAGGATTTAGCAAATAGTCTTGGATCCATAGATGAAGACATTGAAGATCACAAATTGATTACTCAATTGCTTGCAGTTTTGAGAGAAGATGAAAGGTGGAAACCTTTTGTCTTATCAACAAAACTTTCTTTGAATCATTATGTTCCATATTTGAATCAATTGCTTGGTTTGATGCTCACGTTTGAGCAAGACTTGAAGGGAGATGGAGAAGGACAAAGTTCTTCAATCTACATGAAGAACAAGAAGAAAGGAGATAAAGGTTAACCAAAGGATGAAGAGGAATTGAGTTCTCAATTTTATTATGTAAGAGGTAGAAGCACTGGCAAAGGAAGAGCAAGAGGTTTTAGAAGAGGAAGAGGTAACTAGAATAACAATAAGAAGGCTTGATGGATCTCTGGATTGAGTAATCATTTGGCTATTGATTGTTTGCATAATCAGCAAGGATCGAATCAAAATGAGAATAACAATAGCAAAGGCAGAGATGGAAGATATCAAAGTTATTCTAAGAGAGGTAGAGAAAATCAAAGAGGAGGCTATGGTAGAGGTGGAGGAAGAATTCGCGGACACAATCAATCCTACAACACCGCCTACTACAATTATGCAAATGACACATAGAATGAAATTCATACATCATTGATGATGAATTCAATCAGCACATCAGATAAAGAAGGCGTTTCTTGTCATACAATTCAAACAAGTGATAATACAGAACATAGTGTACATTCAATTGGAAAAGTGAAATGCAAGAGTGGAGTAGATTTGCTAAACAATGTTTTGTATGTTCCCACAATACCTAAAAACTTGATTAGACTAGGACAAATAGTTGAAAAAGGTTTTTAAGTTAGGTTTACAAATGAAGGAGTATTTGTTGAAGATCTAGAGAGTGGATATAATCAGATTGTTTTTGGTAAGAAAGAAGGTATACTCTTTGCTTTAAGAGTGCAAGGGAACATTGGTCAAGCTTTGCTCACACATGGTGAAGGAGTGAGTACAGAACTTGATCTCTGGCATAAGAGATTAGGTCATTTCAATGAAAGAGGAATTAAAGCTACGGTTGCAAATCAGTATGTACTAGGATTACCAAATGTGCAGATTCAACATATGATTTACAAATGTGAAGCATGTCAAATGTGAGAAGCACACAGGTTACCATTTCAAAAGAAAGGATTCAAACATGATGGAGTACTAGAGCTCATTCATACAGATGTATGGGGACCAAGAGAAGAAGGATCTATAAGCGGCTCAAGGTATTATGTTCTTTTCATTGATGATTCTACAAGATGGATAACTTTGTATGTTCTGAAGAAAAGATAAAAAGTGTTTGGAGCTTTCAGGCATTTTCATGCATATGCAGAGAGAGTCACATTTAAAAATCTTGAGATATTGAGGTATGATGGAGGGGGATAATACTTCTCCCAAGAGCTCAATGCTTATCTTCGGAATGTAGGTATTAAGAGATAAATAACCTATAGGTATACACCACAACAAAATGGTGTAGCAGAAAAAGAAACACGATTTTGGTTGATTTTGATAGAGCCTTGATGAAGGAGAAGAATTGTCCAAATTATCTTTGGGCTGAGGATATAAATATAGCTACATATCTTGTGAATAGATTAACATGTACAACTCTAAATGGAATGACTCCATATGAAGCTTTGTTGGGTAAGAAACCAATAGTAGATCATTGTAAAGTGTTTGGATCAATTGCATATGCTTATGTGCCATAACAACTTAAACATAAACTTGAACCAAAGGCAGAAAAATATGTGTTTATTGGTTATGATGAAAAGTAGATGGGTTACATGTTGTGAAGTCCTCTAACCAAACAATTTCTTGTCTCTAGAGATGTTATATTTGATGAACAAAAAAGTTGGTATGTAGATCAAAGTCATATAGTTGAAGAATTTGAAGAAGAGATAAGAGGATGTGAGAAAGGAAAATCAAGTGTGCAGGTGAATGGAGGTGAAGAGTATATGCAAGCAAGTACATCCAAAAGTGGATTAATAAGAAGATTATATGCAAGCAAAAGAGGTGTATCCATACACACATGAAGAATGTGAACCAAGGAGGTCAACTAGGAGAAGAATGCAACCAAAAAGGTATTCTTATGGTACTTCTTACATAGCTCAGAAGAACTACACATATATGGTCAAAGATGATGAAGAACCTCAAAACTATGATAAAGCAAAAGGTAAGAAGCAATGAGAAGAAGAAATGAAGAAATAATTCAATGCACTAGAGGAGAACAAGGCTTGAGAACTTATTTCTAAACCAAATGGTAAGAAGGTAATTGCCAATAAATGGGTCTATAAAGTGAAGAAGCTTGTAGATGGAAGTATAGTGAGATACAAAGCTAGACTGGCGGTGAAAGGCTATGCCCAAACTTATGGCATAGATTATGATGAGACATTTAGTCCTCTAGCTAAGATGTCAACTATAAGGACAATCATTTTTATTAGAGCTTCAAAAGAATGGACCTTGAGTCAACTGTATATAAAGAATGCATTCTTGAATGGATACATATCAGATGAGGTATACATGGAACAACCTCAAGGGTTTATAGATTCTAGATATCCAAATTTTGTCTGCAGATTAAGAAGAGCACTCTATGGATTGAAGCAAGCTCCAAGCACATGGAACTATAGATTGGTGAAATATCTCAATGATCTTGGATATCAAAGTTCAAAAGCATATCCAAATCTACTCATTATAAGAATGGAACAAGGTACAATCTACATTTGTATTTATGTGGATGACATTATAATCACAAATACTTCATATGAAGGAGTTAAAAAGGTAAAGAGATTACTTCAGAAAGAATTCCAGATCAGTGACCTAAGAAAGTTATCATATTTTCTTGGAATGGAAGTCACGTATAGAGATCATGGCATATATGTATCACAAGAAAGGTATCTTTTGAACCTGTTGAAGACGTTCGGTATGGAAAATTGCAAACAAGTTTCAACTCCACTTGAAGTCAATCACAAGCTCAGTAAATATGATGGTGCCAAATACAAAGATATGAGGAAGTATCAATCTCCTGTGGGTAGTTTGATTTAGGAGGTTTGACTACTTTCGATATGATATAAAATGGTTCAAAATAGTCACCACTAGAAGAAACACAAAAGTGAGGGAGGATAAGAGTGGTTTGCTTCAAGTAGACTCCACAAATCTATGGACAGATGAAAGAGACATATTTCTACTTACGAAACATTGTGAGTAGGTTGTCTTTATGCTAGACTCCAAAGAACCACAATGGCTATTTCTTTTACGAGCCTCTCCACATATTAGGTAAATTTGTGAGGATGTAGACATAGAAGAAATTCCATATGCAGTGGACTTTGAGATGCATACCGTAGTGGAGGAGGAAGACGTCCTTGTCCCAGAAGAGGAGGTCTTTGAAGAAGAGAAGGTACACAAGGAGGTAACAAAGGATATGTTGTACGAGGACGATGAAGCGGAAGGGGCGGCCATACAAAGAGATCTAGAAGTTGCCAATGTAGAGATAGATATCCTCTACATGTCAGATCTCCAAGAGGATGCAAGAATAGAGGAATTATGAAGCAATCACTTGTACATACTTATTTTTTTTACTTATTTGCTATGTTTTATTGTAGACTATTATTATTCTATATTAGCATAATTATCATATTATGTTACTTATTTGAGTTTTCTGTTCTAGAGCATGATGGGAGATAATCCACCATCCACTTTGCATTCCATGATAGAGAAGAAATTTTTAGAACTCATGTCTTAGGAACCTCTTGCTTATATGTCCACCTTATCAGAGTGTTGGAACCTCTTGCTTATATGTCCACCTTTTCAAAGTACCAGATCTCTTGCGGTGGCATTGCCATCAATGGCACTCCCTTTGACGGGACTACAAGCAGCACTCGCTTTGGCGGGATGACTCCTGCCAGCAATACTCCCTTTTGCAGGCCTACTCTCACTGGTGGTACCCCTGGATTTATGACTCCACTACGATGGTCTTTGTCATATCATGGGTGTTACATGGGAACACCTCTAAGATGACGTGGCTTGTTTTGCCACATGGTATCAGATAGATGCATTGTATATTACTAGGGAGAGAGTCTTAATTAGTGTGACTTTTTATGAGAAGAAGACAACGCTGGCTCGGCGGTTGGGAGGAAAGCAATACGCATCTCTGTTTGTAGATGGCACGTGAGTGCAGTCTTGACGAAGAGCAAAAGAGTTTTGTGTCATTGGTATCAGAGCAGAAATCTGGCCGCTTTCGTGCGTGTAGTAGACGGGGATTGAACCCAGGTTCCAAGGATGGGAGGCGCTCCCTTTAACCAAGGCGCCATCAACTTGGGATGCTTCTATCATGTGTTGCAGCGGCTATGGAGAACCCAAAAGAGGATGTGAAGAGGGTGATCGAACAGCTGGAGTGACCTCACCGCCATTTATCAAATGGCCCAAATCGTCTTCAACTACCAAGCCGTCCAATTCTATGACATCGTCTACGATGAGGCAGCCAACGCCATCAGCGTCCATATGACTGTGTACATATGCCCATGGCAGAGTTTAGGGAGGGAGCACGGGATTGTTTTTCTCACGCTTCTCGAACTGGTCGATCACACGCTAGAGATGCTCGTGAAGTATGGAAAAGCTCATCCTCAACCTTCGATGTCCGTCAGACTATGTGTAGTTTGGAGGACTAGATGAAGAATGTTCTCGGAAGGCGTCTTCAAATGAAGATCGAGAACAAACAAGAGAGAGAGATGGGATGCACCTGCTGCATATGAAGAGTCTACGAATGAAGAGCATATACTCCAAGACTTGTCCAAGGTCTTGATTTCAAAATTACAGGCATGGAGCTTCATGTTAATCACAGGTATTATTATTTCAATTTTGAGAGGTTTGCATTTTCGAGAAGCACCATGAACTGTTAGGAGGCCAAGATCCGGGAGGGAAATCATATGTACGGAGAGTATGAGGTATATATATTCTCATCTAGGATCAAAGATTCCCTCCAAATACAAGAAGGCCAAGTTTAGAGTATCTCTAAAATACTCTACTTTTATGATTTTCACATAAATTTTAGGAGCTATTTTCATAAATAGCCATTTTGGGAAGGGGAAAAGAAGAGGTATTTTTAATAGATTTATGGAAAAAACCTTGTACACTTCTAGTCTAGTGTATTGACTTCCATATACAATCAAGAAATCCAAAAGATACCTCAGTTTGATGGGAGTTTGTAGCTCCACAAAACCCCCTTCCATCACAGTTTCACAAAAATTTCAGCACCTAAATTTGAGAAAATCCCATTTTGGAAGAGGGAAAAATAGGTGCGATAGCTATGGATGGATAGGGAAAGCTATGTATACTGAGAGTATGGTGCATGGACTTCTTAGGCGAATCATTAGATTCATCAAAATGATAAGTTAAGGAGGGATTTTCGTTCCTCAAAGACCCCCTTCCCGCACTTTTTGGAAAAATTCAGAAATTAATCTTTTGCCAAACTCCATTTCTTGGAGTAAGAAAAAGATCATTTAGAGGCTTCCCATGGATTATTGTATATAATCCAAGAGAAATCCACATTTAGAGTGGATTAGAAGCTTGCTAAGAGCTCCCATTTAAGTTTTTGCATAAAAGCAAAATCATGATTTAGGCCTCTTTTGGGGAGTGAATTAGCATGCACTAAGGGAGGATTTGGAAAGGAAAAAAATGGCTCAAGCATCTTCATATATCACTCTCTGAGGTTATGGAGAGAATTTTAGGATTTGCATGATGGAAGAATGCTTTTGGGCACCCCAAAAATCACATTTTCACACTTTTTCCAATCCCTACAACAGTCCACTAGTTTGGCATGTCCCACTTGGAATGGCCATATCTTGGGCTAGGAAACTCCAAATTGGAGGTGCTACGGCTTGTTTCGAAGAGCACAAGGTCTACTTTTAGTTTATGAGAAAAAATTTTGGAAAGTAAAAATTTTTGCAGGTCTGAACAGGTCTGCAAAGTCTGAACAGTTTTTGGCGACTACCTTCCGGGAGCCATATTTTTCAAACCGGGAAGGCGATTTGAGTAATTTCACTTAGACCTATTTGCACATGTTTCATTTTTCAGTTTATGAAAAATTGCAGGTCCTAAAGTGGTTTTTGCAGGTCTAAAGAAGGATTACTAATGCATTTTTGAGCTAAATTTGCATTATTTTTTGTAATCACCTGACCATGCTTTATGTTTGAGGAGTGCTCCGATATTTTCGGACACTTCAAAGTGTATGTTAGGACCTGAGGAGGAAGGTGCAAAGGTCTCGAAGCTTGTCGAGAGCGATTGGATGCGTGCAATTCCAAAATCAGATTACTCAGGGATGTATATTTTATGCTTTCTGGCATTTTATTTATGTTATGGCATGTTCTGTATCTACATGCATGAATGGGATTGCATACATCGAGTGTTGATCATTGTTTAAGCTCTTAAAAGTATGGATCAACATGCAGGAAGTATACTTTTGATTGTTTGCAGGAAAGAAGATTACAGAAACCATATGGCTATGCAACACCGGGAATGGTTGCTAGCAAATACTTTTGTGTTTTTTGCAGGTCATGGAATCCATATATAAGTTTATGGCGTGCATGCCATGGGCCTGTCAAGCCCTATGTTTTTGGGTGGCCTGAGTGCCACTGAGTTATGGTTTAAATTTTTTTTGGGATTCCATTTCCTGGGGAAATGCTGTCGAAATTTTTCCTATCGCATGGTGTTATATACGCATTTGCCTTTAGGTAGGAATGTTATGGCATAGTAACATGCCTTTCTGCAAACATCAATAAGTTTTAGGCATGCTTATAAGCATGTATTTGATGGACTTAGGACCATCAGAGTATTATATATAAGGCAACTTCGGTAGTAGCAGGATCCCTATATATAATCCTTATGGATTTAGACCATAGGATTGCTAACGGAAGGAGCTACACCTTCACCATTAGTATTGTGCACAAGCAATCCTATAGGTTCAGGAAGTTGCATTCAGGCTCGGGAGATACATTTAGGACAATCTCCAAGGTAGTGAAGATTTATTTATCTTCACAAGAGTCTCACAGTAGAATTAGGAGACTATGGGGTATCATGATGAATACCCAAAGAGTGACTAGTTTCACTCATGCACATCACTTGACCAAGTAGTGAAGCATTTTTGCTACACTACTAAGGAAACCAAATGGATGGGATCATAAAGATGGGTTTCATGAGATAGCATCGACGGATGCTTATGTGATTCGAGTGATGGTTAGGAAGGCCAGAGGCATGGCACTAGCTCTATGGTATAGAGCATAGATCCCTTAGTCAGGAATAGTTGGGGTACCCAATACATACATATGTATCTTGGGATCTACAGAGAGGTACTTAGACTCAGTCTTTGTACCTAGGAACAAGTTGGTTTGGAACAGAAAGGGATATCCATTGTCACACATTGACTAGAACCAAACTAACTAGTTTGAGGACATGGGACTCATTTTAGTCCACTGATATGATTTTAGTATATGGGATTCATTGGAGTCCACCTACATATTCCATTATATGGAATAGATATTTGGTTTAGTGTAGGTATGACACCGTGAATTGGAAGAAGTTTTCACTGGTATGGGACGGTGGAAACGACTTCCCTTTGAGCACTCTTCTTCTATGGCCAGGAAGAAAAGGACTCATCATTCATGGCGTCATGTCTCACTAGATCAGAGGAGAGCTCTTAATAGACATCTCCTTAAAATTGGGAGTTATCTTTCACAGTATGGGAAGATTTATTCTTCCAGTAGAGAATGTGATAGGTGATTTTATCACCATTGGTATCACATACTCATTTTTTGGTTTTCAGGAAGGATAACTCCATTAGTTGATTGGATCGTATAGATCCATGCACAGAGTATGGTTGGCAGAGATAGTTCTTCACTATGGATACACATATGTTTACGGTATCATGTCACATCATTGCTGACCATTTTTAGTAGAGGGCTTTGGCCCTTATTAGGAATTTATTTTCTCCACTCTTCACTACATACACCTTCATTAGTTAGCGGAGATCTGTTCTCCATCTTCATAGGAATATGTGATGAGGGATTATGCATTAGTTATGGAAGAGAGGACTAAATAAATTCATGAGCTTCTCTTTTAAGCTAAGGAGACAGTGGGAATCAGCTCAGAGATCCATGAGGGATCTTACTTTAGTTCAGTACTCTCACTTTAGCTCCTATTCTTTGAAAGAGAAAAAAGGAAAGGAAAACATAATTTCTTCATAGCAGAAGAATACAGTAGGTTTTCCTTTATAGAGAAGAGGTGTTTGAAAAACATCTCTTAGTCTTTATTTCAGAAGGAATTCAATTACTCTACTTTCCAGTATAATTTTCCTTCACATGGGAGTTTCTTTCTCCACTATTTTAGAAGGAAAAAACATGGAGAACTTATGTGCATGTTCTCACTTATGGATGAGTATAGTAATTGGATTCAAAGGAACCTCTTCTAAAGGGAAAGGGAAAGTGGAATAGATTCCACTACCAGAGCTCTTTTCCTTAGAGGAGATTACAGAGAGAGATAGAGAGAGAGAGAGTTTCACTTTCTCATTTAGATTGTCTAGATAGGAGTGGCACTTTTCTATCCAAGACAAGAGGGAGATCAGTTAATCATGATGGTTAGATTGATTCTCACTTGTAGACTCTAGAGAAAAGTAGTTATGTTTATTTCCAGTGATGGTCCTTGACTAGATGAGATAATCTAGTTATTGACATTAGTGAGACTGGGAATAGATTGATGATACTTCTCTTTTGAGTTTCCAGGAGATAGGGATATACCTAACCTAGTAGGGTACCAAATTCTTAGTTGGTGTTACATCATGAGTATGATGAGTAAACATCAGTTAGGAGCATAGGTACTTAGGGATTATCTGAATCTCAAAAGGGAATGCTTTTGCATTCATATGGCAAACTACAGGGAAGAGAAATATTAAAGTTTGCACTAGTGCCAATAGATGCTCTTCCAATAGAACGTAGTCCAATGGTAAAGGATGACAAACCACAGACTTCTTGGTTGGTGAAATGTAGAGATTGCATTTTACCACCGTGAGTTAGATGATGGATTTGCATAGTTCACAAGGTAGTTTAGACAAAACTACTACTTGTGATTACACTCAAGGTTAGGAAGACCTAGAGTGGTATGAGGGCAATCTATCATTTAGTCTTAGATGGGTTTGGAGTCACTTGTTATGGGACTTTGTTCTATACTTCAGAGGATTTTATGGTTTATTATCTCCACTATGATACGGTCAAGCTTATAAGTTTGGCACTTTACACTTTCTTTTCATATTATTACTCCATAGAGGATACATCATATGGACTTAGGTCATTTGGATGATGTAGTATGTTATGGGAGTGATAGTTTGGAGGTGAAGTGTACATGGGAGATAGTAGGCACCATTTAGACGGTTTCCCACCTTTGAGATGATCTCATTTGAGGCTTCTTAAGGGGAAGGATATGGGGAAACAACACACAGAGATGACCATGTACATAGAGTACATGGGGTTCAGGGGAGTCCGAGCACTTTCTTCTTCCATTACTGACATTTCATCTACATTTTCGAGGACGAAAATGTTTTCAAGGGGAAGGAAATGTCATATCATGGGTGTTACATGGGAACACCTCTAAGATGACGTGGCTTGTTTTGCCACATGGCATCAGATAGATGCATTGTATATTACTAGGGAGAGAGTCTTAATTAGTGTGACTTTTTATGAGAAGAAGACAACGCTGGCTCGGCGGTTGGGAGGAAAGCAATACGCATCTCTGTTTGTAGATGGCACGCGAGTGCAGTCTTGACGAAGAGCAAAAGAGTTTTGTGTCAGTCTTCTTAGCCATCCCCTAGTGGCTCAAGCAGCCAATGTATGCGTCAACATTTGACACCACAACAGGATACAAGTGCTGCCCTACCACAATTATCTCATCAATCTAGGTCACATTCTAGAGGAGCACATTCTAGAGGTGGATCTATGGATAGCTCTAGAGGAGGTAAATGTTGTGGAGGCATTGCAACGGAGCAGCATCACCCATAACTACACCTAGAGTGAGTATATCATATGCAGGTATGCCACATTGTAAACCATGTACACCTTGGGGTGCTCATGACCATGATAAATCCCAGGATACCATATACATGATGGAGCTCCAATGATGGATGCATCTGAAAAGGTGATGCATTATTGCATATGACAAGTGTGATCAATATAGTTTAGACACTCTAACATGGTCAAATGGAGTGAACAAGATAAGGATCATAAAAATTACATCACAGAGGTGATTTATCACGAGTATCAGGCAACACCTGGGCACCCTCTTGTCAGCTCACCAAATATCTCTTTTATGTTAGACAGTGAGTTTTGGTTTATCAAATCTTGTTTTGGTTGTTGGTCATCTAAACCCTAAATCCATTGTCATGAAGGGCTAAATTGTGTGGATCAGGACCAGTGCCCATGTTCCAATGAGA
The DNA here is from genome assembly GCA_020310875.1 of Ceratopteris richardii. Classification (NCBI taxonomy): domain Eukaryota; kingdom Viridiplantae; phylum Streptophyta; class Polypodiopsida; order Polypodiales; family Pteridaceae; genus Ceratopteris; species Ceratopteris richardii. The sequence continues at coordinate 126,538,656 of CM035421.1, forward strand.
GCGCATGCAGGGTGCTTCAAGCAGGCTCGTGTGATAGAATGGAGACTCAAAGAGAATATAAAAACTCAAAATGATGGATCATATCGCTCACACAATTCATCATCATGAGTTAAGTAAGATATGGAAATAAGTGCACAGAGAATTGGAAAAGAAGAGGTAAGGGAACATTGGAAATTGATTAATAATAATAATTATTCTTACAATTGTAATGAAATAATGGAAAAATACATGTTATCGATTCATAATTGATGATAATGTTGCTTCATGAAGTTCATTCATAATGTCCATCAATCTTTAGGACCATCATCAATCATGTGTGTAGAATCATCATCATCACCATAGATGTGTAGAGTCTCCTTTTCATAAAGTTGAACCTCCATGTCCTTCCTTCAACTCCTTCATGTTTTTCAATCTTGAATGATATTGACCTTTTCCTTCATCTCCTCAAAAACTGCAATGCAAGACACCTCCTCCTTGAGTGATAATATGATCACTTGAATTGATAAGTGGTTCCTCTTGAGATGATGTTCGATAGAACTTCTTGAGATGATGATTCACAATGACCAAGAGCGCTCATTGTATAGTTTTTCTATGAATATGCTTTTCTAACCAAAAAACAAACTTCCGTCGAAAAGCTTTCGAGTGTGTTGCGATTCAATCGTGATTTTGTTTTTCTTTGGTTGCATACGTATTTTTTTGACGTTTAACTGCTTTATGCTTTGCGTTTTTGTTTCTTCCCTTACATTTTTGTTTTGATGTTCTCTTTTCACTTGTTTTATATTGTTTTATTATTTTACCATTTATTTACTTTAGCATTTGAATTAAGTGGTTTCACAGTTGAATGTTATAGGTTCATATGGATAAGGATTTTATCGAAAGTAATGTGTACACACATAGATGGTATAAATATGAGAAATGATAACTCCATCGTAGGTTTTTTATCTATAAGGAAAATACTACCTTCTTCTCATGATGACATCAGGGTCTAATGCATGTTCCAATTTTTATATTGTTCTGAAAATTATTCATCATTGGAATGAGGAGAATAGAGTTTTGAAACCCTATTGTGCAAAATTTCTATTGATTCTCATGGTCACCCCTACTAAACTTGCACATCGTACTCAATGGGTCAAACTTGAAAATCATCTTTCTCTTTCAAATATAAACTAGCATTTCATGAACACATTGAATTTTAAATCATTTTTCAAGTGCATGGGAAGATAGATAGTGTGCCTATGAAAAGCCGTATAATTTAGCCCTATGAATTGCATAGTTTGAACATGCATAGCCAAAACATGGTGCAAAAGATAGAGTATTTGGTATTCGATGAAGAAGTGTGTGCGCTCACTTTCTTACATTTTATGTGCAAATACATAAATCCGTTCCATCACTCGTAGTGTATAGGTAAAGCTCAAAATGTGCCTTGATCCAAGGTTGTGTACTAAGACCCTATCATGCATACTTTAAGTGCATTTTATCAAATAATCATGGTGCAAATGGGGCAAATGGTTTATTGATGATGAGGTTTCAAAGTTTTGAACTTCAATTTTTTTCATGCATACTCTAAGTGCACAATACTCATGGTGAAAAAATTGGAATTTTGAAATGGCAAATTATGAATCAATCTCATGCTCATCATTCTTATCAATCTCGTCCCTCAAATCACTCTCAATAATCTCAACGATCATTATCATCAAGGATAATTTTGAAGAAGTGTGTTCCCATCTCATAAAAAACATCAAAGTTAGTATCAAAAAACATGCTTTAAAGTTCATCCTTACTACAATTTCTCTCATCATATTCTACCTCTAGATCTCTTCATGGTTCATCTTCAGTACATATTCATAATGGATCATCTTCAAATTTTTCTTTTCTGCATAGATAAATGTTTAAACGTTTTTTATGAATTCTCCAAATTTTCTTCACTTTGTTTGATAATATCGTCAACCCTTTTTTTCCTTTTCTTTAATCTTTTGTTCATTGTTTGTACTCTCATCCCTCATAACTTCCTTTTTTTTATATTCTCATGTTTATTTTCATTGTTCTTTTGATTGTTAATATCATGGCTCAAATGAGCTTCCAAATGTTCAACCTTCTCTTGATAAAAGAATATCTCATTTTCTAGAGTCTCTATATCACATACTGCATAATATTTTTCATGTTTCTTTTTCAATTGTATTGATTTTTCATATTCTTGCTCATCCTCTTCAAATATTTCTTGCAAAATTTGTTCAACTTTTTGTTTATCCAACTTGATTTATTCTCTTTTCTTTTCTTCAAAAAATTTAACTTGATTCTTAATTTGTATCATACTTTCTTGTTCAAAAGAATTCTTATCATCATATCTCTTTGCTCTCTTTTCTACTTTAAATTTCATAAATGATCTTTGCTTAGATTTTTTTTATCAAAATATTCCCTAATTCCACCTCTTCCTACGTTCAAGTGCAAAGGTAAATGGTCATGGTAATTCAAAGAATTTGGAGAAGCTTGTAGGAAGTAGAAAATAATGGTGCAATTACTCAAAGCATAAATGCTTGATCACTTATCCTAAAGTTCATATGTTCATTTATTAGCACATGAATGATCTCTTGTAAAAGATTTAGTTTTACTCCTTATAAAAGTGCATATATGGAATCAGTTCCAATTACAAATTCATCGAAGAATATTTCACAGATTACTTAGTGAAGAATTATGGGAAATCAAGTCCTAGAACGTTGGAAAACTTTTAAGTAAATATTCGAATTTAAACTTGAACCTTGGCTCCATCAAAAGTCTATAAAAGAGGACAATTTAATCGTGTGGACAAAGCATGATACAAGATCATATAGCAGTGATTTTAGAGGAATTTGTGTGGCATATTGATCTCACATTATAGCTTTGCTATTGCCCTCACATTTTGAAATCATTCATTACCAATGTTAATGTAATTTATGTGCATTAATACATATAATCTTCCCATGTCTCATCTCTTCTACTCTGTAGTATACTACTCAGAATAGTGAGTTTCTCTTATCTATTTCTCAGTGTGTACTTGATCATTTTCAATGATTTAAGTTGGTATGGATTCATTATATACTCTATGTATATGTACCATAGCCATTCTTGAGATATGTTCAAAATATTGCTCTCTACTCTGCATACTGTTAACTCCCTAAAACGTCGAGATTCATCTCAGTTTTACGAAACATCATTCTCTAAGCATAGTTGATCATTTCTAGTGAAATAACTTGTTAAAGTTATTTATCTTAGTCAATTAGCTATTACCAAAAGTATTTTTTCCAATTACTGTCAGGGAAGGAGTACTACTCATTTCTCAAGGAAGGTGTAGTGACCAAAATAGCAAGTTTTTGGTTCACAGTGAAACTCCAAGTTATTTGTTTTGATCCAATGATTTGAGGATCGTCTTCCAAAGTACTTGGGTGATTTTCTGTGCTTCATAGAAAGCTCAAGAGGTCTTCTTTGCACTCAACTTAGTTTTTGCTAGTGTGAAGCAAGAATTTGCAGCACCATCTCATCTCTAAAAGGTATCCACCATCTCCTCCAATAGTGGTATCAAAGCAACTTCAAGGTAGAATGGGAGATGGATTTCCATCATTCATTGACAAATTGGACAGGGGAAATTATCCAGCTTGGTCCTAGCAATGAAGACTTACCTCTAAGGAAGAAGATTGTATGGATACATATCTAGACATGAAGAAATGCCAACATTTAGAAGCAAAAAACAACCTATACGAGAGTAGCAAGAGAGAATAATTGCATGGTGTGCAAAGGATGCTCTAGCCAAGTCTTACATACTCAAATCAATCGCTGGCTGTTTTTACCTCATATTAGGAATCGTAATACTTCTCGAGAGACTTTGGAAGTACTATCTTCATACTTCGCATCAAATACAAGGGCCAAAAAGAACCAGCTTTCGATCGAGTTCACAACATTGAAGAAGCAACCAAAGCGAAGTGTAGGTGACCATGTGACCAAGATGAAGGATGTAGCTTATCAACTTGGGAGTATTGGATAAGAAAAAGAGCAGGGTCACATAGTAAGACATATCATAAATGGCATCAAGGCTGATGACAAATGGGAGTCTTTTACCACAGTATTGGACCTATATATGGACATGTAGATACTTGACCTCCATACATTGATAAGGTGACTCTTCACACATGAGACAAAGCTCAACAAGAATGGGGATAGTTCTAGAGGTAATCAATGTTGTGACGTTTACACAGATAAACATAGGAGTAAAGATAAATGCAAAGGTAAGAAGAATGAAGAAGATGCAAGTACCTCTCAAGTGAATTTCACAGGTACAGGAAGAGGTACTAGAGGAAGGGGAAGAGGACAAAAGAAAGGCAAGGGGAGACCATACAATTCTTCACCTTGCAACATTTGTGGCTTGACCAATCCTACCATAGATGAATGCTTCAGAAACACAAAGAATTAGAGAGGAAAAGGCTTCCACGGAGGAGGCTATGGACAATCAAGAGGCGGGTTCAATAATGGAGGAAACAACTAGCATCACAATTACAACCAAGGCTACAACAACAACTATCAAGGAAGCTTCAGAGGAAGGAGAGACTACAACAACTATGTAGATGATCAAGAGCATTCCCTACTACTCATGAATATGATATCCAAGCAAGGTAAAGAACCACATTCTCCACATCTGAAACAAATAATTGGCCTCCTTGGCCCATTTCTCCTCCTTGGCTCCAATATGTTGTTGTAGGCATTGCTCTTGATTGGCCTTCCTTGGCCTCATGACCAGCTTTCCTGCATAGTTGGCAAGTCACACTTAACAGAGGACATTCACTTACTATATGACCTTGCTTGATGCACATGGTACACCAAAGTCCACTCTTGATGGCACCCCCTTTGATTTCATGCAACTCCTGTCGTAGCTGAGCCCATTCCTCTACTTGGGCTTCTTCCTCCTTTTGTAGCTTTAGAGCCTCAATCTCCCTCCTCAACTGAGTAACAACATTATCCTCCTCTTTGTGGGGCTTATTCCTTTTTAAGCCCTCCAACTCTTTCCTTAGCTGTATTATTGGATCCTCCATTTTCTGTAGAATAGGGTAGTTGAGAAGAAATGGCTCCGTACTGTTGTCTTATCTGCTCTAGCCATGTAGTTGTGTTGATGAACTCCTCTATGGAGGCTGTGGGCGACACTAATTCCTTGATTTTAGATTGGGTGGTCACTGGAAGTGGCTTAGCTAACCATTTCTTAACAAAAAAATCATGTGGTGGATCTGGCTTAGCCATTAGTGCCTTGGCCAGACTCACAAACTCAGGGAACTTATCACCTGGACCCAATCTCAAATTTTCTAGTTCCTCTATGATGATCTCTGTAGTATTTCCATGCTAGAATTGATTTTTGAATGCATCTTTCATTAAGTCCCAAGTTGTAAAATGGTTCTCAGCAAACTCGCTGAACCATTTATCTGCTAACCCTTCTAATGTGGTAGGGAAGAGAATAAAAAAGGCATCCTCCCTTCCCATTAAGCCTCTAGTTTTGCATAGTGCTAAAAACCTTCTAATATGCTCGCCCGGATCTTCTTGAGCTAGGCCTTTGAAAGAAGGAAATTTTATCTTTAATCTTGATAGTAAGGTTTCCAAGTCTACCTGCCCTACCATGCTCTTTACTGATGAGGTTGAAGATAGTGGACTAGACAATCTTCTAACATCCTTCCTTCTTGTTTGCTTGCAGGTGACCCTCAATGTTTAGGACTGGGTTGCGGTCATGGGTTGTTCATAGTCCTTTTAGGATGAGATAATTGATAAGAATATTTACCTCTTAGTCCACTGAAGTAGTATTTTCGGCATTTGAGCTCTTCTACCCTTTGCACTTGGCTTCTCCTATGCTCAAATCTTCTTGGAGTCCCACCGGGCATGCCAAATTTTGTTGGGGGATTCTTGGACCAGAATGGATTTGAGTGTTTGTAGGAGAAAAGGGAAAGACAAGAAGAAAGATACACACTAGAAGCCTCTGTCCATTGATTATAAGAAGACAAATACAATGGTGATGCCCAAATACAATCCAATGCTTCTTGCAAAATCCCACAGAGTGCTCAATTACAAAATATCAAATACCCAAGGTCTTGTTGTTGCCGGACTCCTCTACACCAAACCTCCACCTTCTCCAAGCATGCACATGTGCGCACCTTGCACCAAGCTTCCAATAAGGTGGAGGGATGGACACCTTCTATGGGCATGCGCACACTGCAATGAGACCTTGGGATCCTTGGGGGACTAGCTTAGCACTTCTCTGCACACTTCTTAGTCACTCTTCATGCATACCTTGCACTTCACTTCTCTGCGTTGCACACTGTGTGTCTCTTGCACTTCTCTTTCTTGCCTAGCTCAGACTATGTTCACCTTGCTTAGTCTTGCTTACACTTGCTTCCTCCAAGGATAGTCCTTGCCTTGATTTGAGTGTCGATTCACGTATGCTCCTAACTACAAGAGTATCCTGGTGCTCACTTTGATGTCCCAAGATTGTCTCCACAAGTGGGCAGCCAATGAATCCCTGTTTTATCCTGTAGTGACTTTAGATTAAAACAAAAAAATTAATTTGGGGGCCATACTTTCACTTTTGCGTACGCTGTCGCTTCACATACTTTCACATCTTCCTTTTAAGTCTTCACTTGTGCACCTAAGAGAGGGTTCACCTAAACCTTCTAAAACACTTTTAACACACTTTTGAACCTTAGGGAAATTAGAGAAATACCTCTGTGACCTGCAACCAACTTTCTCCAATTTACCTTTGTGGACAATTAATTGTGCACTACCTGTGCACTTTGACACCTACACTTCGAACACTTTGACTTCACCCATGTTGACTTTGACCTTGAACCTGTTGACTTTGATCGATTTGACTTTGGTCTTTTGACTTTTACCTTTTGACTTTGTGCTTTTGGCTTTGACTATGGTTGACTTTGAGTGTAGTTGACTTTCATCAATATGACTTTTATGGGCTCAACATTTGCCTTAGGGTCTAGCTTACCTCTGATTTGAGAAGGGATATGCACATAAGCAACACATCCAAACATCATGCAATGATCTAGTGAAGGTATTCTACCATGCCATGCTTCATATGGGGTCATCCTACCAAGAGATTTGGATGGCAACCTCTTTACAAGATAAGTGGTAGTAGATACACTTTTGCCCACAAATAATTAGGTATTTTTTTCATTTAGCATTGACCTAGTTGTTTCAATAATTAGTCTATTTCTCCTCTGTGCCACCCCATTTTGCTCAGGGGTATACCTTGTTGTGATTTCCCCTTTGATTCCTCTATCCTACAAAAATGCATCGAACTCATTTGAGAAGTACTCATCTCCTCCATCTAACCTTAGTCGTTTTAGGTTTCTTTGTGTTTGGTTTTCAACAAGTGCAAGATACTTCTTAAAGAAATTGAATACTTCATCTTTGTGCTTCATAAAATATAAGATAGCCCACCTACTGAAGTCATCAATGAAAGATACATAATACCTTGATCCAGAAATTGAGGGATCCTTACTTGGCCCCCATACATCTCCATGGACAAGCTCCAAGTAGTCCTCATACATGTAGCCTTTCTTTGAGAAGGGTAACCTGTGAGATTTTCCAAACTGACAAGCACCACATTTATAGATCATGTGTTGCTTGGATACATTAGGTATCCCAAGCACACATTGATCTCTACATATTTTCTTTAAAGTTCTCTCACCAATGTGTCCTAATCTCTTGTGCCAAATTTCAAGCTCTGACAATGTTTGATCTTTGTAGCTATAGAGTGCAATATTCTTTGTATCTTCAAGTTCAAAAGTGAAAAATCTACTTGTCTTTTCTCCTTTGGCAATTATCTTGAATCGATGTTGGGGATCCTCCATAAATGCTCCATATTTGTTGAACCTGACCTGCAAACCCTTTTCCACAATCTATCCAACACTCATCAATTTTTGGTACTTGTGGGTACATATAAAACTCTGCTCAACAGATTTCTATTCCCATCAGAGGTTTTAACATTTCCTAACTTGATCCCTAAGTGCTTGGTGTCATCATCTATTTGCACCTGATGTTTTCCCTTAGGTTCCTCAAGGTCACAGAGAAGAGCTACATTGCCTGCCACATGGTTTGAGCATCCTGAGTCAATGTAGAAGAGATGGTCATCATCTATACATGGTTTTGAAGTCATATTCATAATCAGAAGAGAATCCTCTTGCTCCTCTATATAGTTTTAATAATCTTTCCTTGATTTGTATCCTCCTTAGTAGTTGTTGTTGTAGTTGTTATTGTAGCCTTGATGATGGTTGAATCCTCTCTAGTTGTTGAAGTTCCTGTGACACTCATCTGTAGTATGATTTGACAAACCACAAATATTACATGGTGAGGAGTTATAAGGTCTCCCCCTACCTTGCTTACCTCCTCTGCCCCTACCTTTTGAGTTTCTACCTCTCCCTCCATAGTTGGCTTGAGAGGTTGTACCTTCATCCTCATTCTTCTTGCTTTTCCCTTTATCTTTAGACTTGGTTTTATCTCTGTATTGGGTAGAAGAGCTATTACCTTTTGATGAATCTCAATTCTTGTTGAGCTTGGCTTCATGGGTAAAGAGTTGCCCCAAAAGTGTGGTAAGATCTGGAATGTGCATGTCCATGTACAAGTCCATGGTAGTTGTGAAGCTCTTCCATTTGTCATCTGCCTTAATGCCATTGATCACTTGTCTCACAATTTGCTCCTCTTCAATCTCCTCTCCTATGCTTGCCAATTGGTCAGCAACATCCTTGACTTTGGTCACATACTCTGAGATGCCTTCTTGGGTTGCTTTCTTTGAGTGGTAAATTCAATCCACAATTGGTTCTTCCTAGCCCTTGTGTTGGAAGAAAAATATGAAGACAATGTTTCCCAAGTCTCTAGGGATGTCTTACAGTTCCTAATGTGTGGAGGAAGAAAATCAAAGATTGAGTTAAGTAAGTATGACCTTGCTAATGCATCTTTAGCACACCATCAATTGAGTCTTTCATGCTCCTCTCTTGTAGGTTGTCCTTTGCTTCTAAAAATGGGCACCTCCTCATCTCCTGAGATGTATCCATAGAGACTCCTTCCTTGCAAGAATGTCCTCATCCTCAAGGACCATGCTTGGTAGTTGTTCTTGTCCAATGTATCAATGAAAGAAGGAAAACCATCTCCCATTTTACCTTAGCTTTGCTCTGATACCATTGTTAGGAAAATGGATGGACACTCCAAGAAATGAGTAGGTATTGCTAATCCCTGCTTTGTACCATCCCTCTTTTACTTTAGAGTTGTGTTATAGGACCTCTTAGCTTTCCAATGACACTAAATAAGTGCCTATGTACTTTGGAAATGATGCAAGTAATGATTGATCCAAAACACACTACTACACAATTCACAATCCGCTAGAAACCTTCTATTTTGTTTCACACACTTGCTTCTTGTCAAGCTAAATGCTTCTAGCACAGTAAGAATTAGAACAATTCCTTCTAGGGATATTAAATTAAGTTAAAGAGCTAATGATTCCAAGTAGAATCACTTAAAATGATTCACTATACACAGAGAAATCAATTTAGCAAGTGTAGCATTACCCCCGATTTTTTAGGACCTCCGCAGAGATTCAACAGTGAACACTTCGACACATATTTCTCCAAATCCACTAAATAGAATGTCTTCAAAATGTGTCAGCATATAGAAGATGTAGAGCTGATTCTAATGCGCTATAGAACGTTAAAAATGGTGGACTATTGAGTGAGATATGAGCAATACAAAATGAGTGTTTTGAGTGATAATGACAGAGAGACCAACAGATATATGAAATGATCTGTTGTATTATATGACAATGTTGTACATGATCATTGGCATGATAATCAATGCTCAATGATACTGAGAGGTGTAGGCTATTAATTAAGCCACACTCTCTTACAATGTGATCAACAAAGCCTCGTAATTGAAATGATCTCTCCCATGAGTTTTACATTCATCTTTTATAGATGATTCATTTGGATTTGAATTTGAATTCAACTTTGGCTCTCACTAGAAATCATCCCCTAATCTAGGAGATATTCTCTCCAAATGAAGTCCTAGCTTTTCATTCTAACTAACTACATGAGTTTAGTGGTAGTTACAAATATTCCTCCAAGTCAAATAGACTTTTACAAATGGTAAAAGGTAAAAATCCATAGCAATGGTTTTCATGGGACTTCAAACATTCCACATAGGATCTTCTCATGCCTTGCCAAGTGTGTAGGCTTGGCACTTGCACCAACATTGACCAAGCCTTTTGGGGTTGGATCTGCAAGAACAGACCTTGGTTGTGGTCTATTTAGAGTGAGTGATGGGGTGGGATGAAGTGGTGTGGATGGATTTTGGGCATGCAAGGGGTTTTGAGATGCAATTTATTCTATTTTTATTTTTTCATCTCTCAGGCTTTCTTCTAGTTCAAATAGCTTTTTAGCCCACTTATGATTGGCCTTCTCCCTCGTATCCTTCCATGTTCTTTTTTTCCTCTTACTAGGCTCTCTTGATTCACTCGGCTCTGATTGTTCCACTGCTTTAGCATGTTGTAAGGCTCATGCCCTAGTGATTGCATGTATAGGAGCTACATGACTACTACTTGAACTTGAATCCACCATTAAGCCTACCACATTAATGGGTGTAACCTTGGGTGCACTAGAGGGCTTCCTTTGGACAATCTCTTGAGAAATGTTCTTTGCCACACTCAGGACAAAAGCCTTGGATAGTGATGTATTGTCCTTGTCTCGGAGTCAGTCAGTGGGGACATTGATAAATGAAGTGATCTCTTTGACATCTAAAACATGGTCCTCTAGGGGCTTGTGGTCTCATTTGTCTCAATTGGGGCCTAGGATTAGGATTTGTATACATGACATTGGAGTATTCTGGCTCCCAATTTAGTTCCATAGGTAGTGCCTCATATTGATATGAATAAGTCTCACTATGCTCAGGTGACTCTATGTAATAAGCTTGTGGACTATCTTCATGGGTGTAGTCAGAACTAAGAACATTAGCATCATTTTGTGAGACCAAAGGGGTTATCGACCCTAATTCTTTATTAGGGTTCTCCTCTACCTATTCATACTTAACTGGAATCACATCAATTGAAGGTGGCGTTGGTTTCCTAGGATCAATTGTGGCCTATATGGTTATTGATATTACTACTGACACTGAGGTTGATATTGTTGTGGTCTATAATATGGCTATTGGTATTGGTTCTAATACCTACACCATTGGTAAGATTGCTGATAATTTTGTTTGACAACCTCTCTATTCTAAGGAAAATCTTGAGCTTTATGTTTTGTGTATTTTCTCTCAATAGTGCACTATTGGCTACTAGGGTTTCCTTGGGGTTCAGCCATAATTGGGCAAACATTAGCCATGTGGTTGCCTCTGCAAGTATAACATTGTTTCAACAAGGTCACCCTTGATGTTTGTCTATTTTGAACTCCTAGCGTCTTGGGAACCTGCTCACCTATCTCTTCTATCTCAATGGAGGGTGTACAAGTATGAATACTAAAACTATCAGAATCCTTATAGAATTTGGATAATTCAAACTCCTCACCCAAGTTTTCTATGTCAATGCACATGCTCACACACTACTCTATGATTCTAGGTTCCTTCAAGCACACATAAGATCTCACCTTGGCACTTAACAATCCATCAACAAATAAAGGCACTTGTTTAGCTAGTGTGGGTAACTCAGGAATAGGGCACTCTAGATATTGTCTAAATCATCTACCTACAAGCCTAACTGTCTCCTAAGGAGTTTTCTTAAAGCTATAAATCAGGGATGAGGTATTGTGTCGGATGTCACTACTCTTCGAGAACTCAGTAATGAATGCTTTTGGAAATTATTCTATATTCCTGTACTAACCTTGGTGTAGGGGTTGAAGCCACATTAGGTAAGTGTTCTTGAGAGTTAGATCGAAGGCATTGTATTGTGTGAAGAGGTCCTCAACTTGTTCCGCTCTTAACACTTGTCTAAACTGTGCTACATGATCGTAAGGATCCCTTGACCCATCAAAGTAGTTTTTCATTGTCTTGACCACTTTAGAGGGTCTACATGTTCTTCGGTGATCTCGGGTCTAGGCAATGGAAAGTCACGTGTCATCTCTTTGATGCCAAAGTGCTCAATATCTCTCTCTGCGGCATCTTTCACTTTCAAATCCTAATCTATCTTTGCCCACTATGTGTGCAAAGCTTACCTTAGGTCTCTCTCTCGCTCTTTGCCTCTGGTTTTCATGAGCATGGGATGATCGTGCTCCATGGAGGTCATGGGACACATTAGATCTTGGAGGAGGGAAAATCAATTCGACCTTCCAAGTGTATGCATGCTTTCCATCATTCAAGATCAAAGATCTTTGAAGAGAACTCGTGACTTGTCCACTCATACTCCTGTGCTACTTTTAGTGTGGGTATCAAGAAGTCTAATGGCAGCACTACATTTTGGCCAAATACCATTTGATATGGTGTGGCTTGTTGGACCATTTTATAAGCAACTCAATATGCCCAAACAGCATGGTGGAGCTGTTTATACAGGTTTGAGTGTTTGTTATTCACCAATTTTGTTAACACATTACAAAGTATTTTATTTGTGCATTCGTCCTGGCCATTGGCTTGTGGATGATATGGAGCCAACTTCTTGTGGATAACCATGAATTCTTGTAACAAGTGTTCAATGACCTCATTCAAGAAGTGAGTGCCACGATCACTCACCAAATCTATTCGCAAATAATATCTCGTGAACACGTTTTCAAATAAGAACTTAGGTGTCCTTTGAGCGTCATTCTTCGTTGTGGCCTTTACTTCTATCTGTTTGATAATCGGTGGAAACCATAATGTACTCAACATCTGAATTCTTAGCTAGGGGGTTAATAGGACCAAAAAAGTCTATTCCCTGTTGGAGATAGACGTCTGCGGAAGCACGCGAACAACACAAGGAAGAGAAGAAGCTTGGAGCACAACACACAATACTGAATGTATTACTAGAGAATGTACAAAGATAAGTAGCCCATTAGGGCAATAGGCGTATATACAAGCCGGAGGAAAAAAACCTCCTAAAGAGGGAAAATAGTGCCTCCGTGGTCCTAGTGTGTTCACACACATCACTACCTAAATATATCAACAGATCCCCCTAAGAGTGATGCGGTGAATAAGGAGCTGGAACTCATGTATAAGGAAGTGCCATGCTATGTGGAAGTCAATCCACAAAAGGAAGTAAGCCCAAAGCTTGTAGAAAGCTTCAAAGTTCTCCAGTTCTCCCTAGGCAGAGCCTTTGTGAAAAGGTCTACAATGTTCTCCTACATAGGCACATATGCCAAGCTGATCTCCACAGCAGAGAACCTCTCATTGACATAGTGATAATGCACCTCAATGTGCTTAGTACGAGCATGGAACATAGGGTTCCTCCCAACTGCCAATGCGCTTTGACTGTTAGTGAAGATGGTGGTGGCAAAAGATTGACCAACACCCAAATCGGCCATAAGGCATCTGAGCCACACACACTCAATAGTCGCTCTGAAAACTACCCTATACTCAACCTCACAAGTTGAAGTGGCCATAATAGGCTGCTTCTTGCTCAACCAACATATACATGAGCTACCAAGCATGAAGCAAAAGCCACTAGTGGACACACGAGTGTCATAGCAACCAGCCCAATCAGAGTTAGAAAAAGCATGCAAATCTCACTGTAGTGATCCCCCCTTGGGATAAACAACCCAAGTAGCCGAGTAGCACTCAAGTAGCAAAAGATGCGCTTAACCACCTACCAATGCTTGACTCCTGGGCAATGCATAAACCTGCTCATCTGTGAGACAAAAAATTGAATATTTGGTCGAGTAATGCATAAGTAAATCAAGCATCCAACAACCTATTGATAGAGAACAACATCAAATGCATCTCCAACATCATGAAGACTCAATCGTAAACCTATCTCCATAGGAGTGGCAATAGGCTTACAGTCCTTAGGGCCAAAACACTGCAATAATGTGTCAATATATTTCATTTGACACAAAGTCATTTCACCCTCAACGTGCATAACCTGAATGCCCAAATAGTGATGCAAATGCCCCAAATCAGACATATCAAATGAGGCATGCAAATCAGCCTTAAAATCAGCAATATGCCTCTCATGAGGACCAGTGAGCAGCATGTCATCAACATAAACCACAATGAGTAGAAGTACATCATTAACACGCTTAACATATAAGGTGCTTTCAGTTGGACAGTTCTCAAAACCATGTGCAATCAGATAGGCATGTATCTTTTCATACCAAGCACGTGGTGCTTGCTTTAAACCATATAATGCCTTCTTTAACGTGCACACCTGGTTTTCATGCCCTTTCTGCACAAAGCCATGGGGCTAAAAAACATACACTTCTTCATGCAAGTCACCATTCAGAAATGCTATTTTAATATCCAACTGATGTACATTCCAACCATGATGAGCTGCAAGTGCACAGATGCTCCAAACAGTAGTCATAAGGCATGTAGGTGCAAAGGTCTCATCAAAATCAGTGCCTCTTTCCTCTGCATAACCCTTTGCAACAAGCCTAGCCTTATACATGTCAACTGTACCATCCGATTTACGCTTCAGCTTGTATACCCACTTAGTGCCAATGGCCTTCTTGCTAGGAGGCAAGCCACATAAAGACCAACTACCATTCTTCATTATAGCATCATATTCAGATTGCATAGCAGCCATCCAATTTTTTGAATTTTGTGCTTCATCAAACAAAATAGGCTCATTCTCATCACAGAGACTAGATGCATCCATAACATAGCAATCTGATGCAAAAGAGGCACTGTGAGAGCCTGAACGAGTACGATATGACAGAGGTGCATCTAATTTGCTGTCACACAAGGTCTGCACCAGCCATTTTGGCATTGTTTTTGCCTCCTCAATGTCAGCTCTCTCATCAACAAGTGCATCATGTAAATTTGCATCAGAAATGGGATGATCTGCATCATCACATGAAACCTACAAAGGCTAAGAAGTTTCCTCATTAGGACCAGCACTAGACTATCCACCTGTAAAAAGAGGCAGCAAAGTATCATACATGTCTATGGAGCTAACGAATGTCTCCTTAGTACATGAAAGCAATAGTTGAATAGCATCTTTCACAAAAACATCATGGCTAACCCGAATGCATTTAGTCTCCGGAATGCCTTTAGTGTGTGGATGTATAGATGATAGCCTTTACTTTCATAAATGTACCAAAGAAAATACATTTTACAGCTTTATCATCCAATTTTCAGCGATGTTGTTCGGGCACCAATGCATTTGCCAAACAACCAAAAACACACAGATGAGAAACAGATGGCTTGCGGTCATGCCAAGCCTCATATGGAGTGATAGACTACAGCGCTTTAGCAGGACACCCGTTAAGTACATATGCTGCACACATAACAGCCTCAAGCCAAAAACTATGTGGTAAAGCCTAACTCTTGACCATACACCTCGCCATCTCCATGAGTGACCTATTCTTTGGTTTAGCAACTCCATTCTGCTGAGGTGTATATGGCACTGTACACTAGTGTTTTATCCCACGTTCAGCCAAAAATGCATTAAAATCAGAAGACATATATCCCCCTCCCTCGATCAGAACGGAGGGTGCCCATTTCAATTGCTGACAGATTTTGAGCCAAAACCAGAAACTGTTTGAAGCACACGAACACTTTGCACTTTGCCTTCAATGGATATACCCATGCATGCCTGGAAAAATCATCGATGAAAGTCATGAAGTAAAGATAATTCCCAAAAGAAGGTGTCTGCATTGGACCATAGACATCACTATGTACAAGCTACAATTTCTGAGTACTCCGAACTGAACCATCTTTTGGAAATGAGGAACGCTGCATTTTGCCCAAAATATAGCCTTCACAAACATGTTTTTGAGGTGCCTCAAGTTTGGGCAAAGAGGACACCATTTCAGATTTCTACAGGTATAGCAAACTAGCAAAATTCAGATGACCAAAGCGTGCATGCCAAAGCTTTGCATCTGATATAGCTTGAGAATCATGTACTGCACATGCCAGATCATTTACAGATCTTTCATAGTCTATGAGCTTATACAGACCATGACACATAATGGGAGAAGCAATAATCACATCGCCATTTGAGAGATCATGAACTGTACACATGTCATCAACTAATTTCACAACCAAGCCAATCTTGGCTAATGCAAAAACTGATAACCGGTTCTTCTTGATCCCTAGCACAAATAAAGCATCTGACAAAGTGAAAGAACTACCATCAGCACTAGTAAAATGATCTTACTAACTCCCATAACAGGATAAGAGGAGTTGTTGGCGCATGTAACTGTATTTCCTATAAGGGCAGGCTCGAGTGAAGCGAAGAAACTACACTGCGAGGTAATATGTTTGGTCGCCCCATTGTCAAAATACTCGCAAACATCTGAGTCTACTACAAACATGCACTGCTCATGAGAAGATGGGTCAAAACTGCAGACAATAGTAAACGCCCATTCTTCTTCCTGCACAAGATTAGCAGACTCTTTTTTTTGTGTAGAGGCCTCTGCAACAACCATTCCATCCTCTTTAGCACCCAATTTTGCACAACTCTTTATGATATGACCATTCCCTTTACAGTACTTACAAAACAATTTCTGCTTTTCTGATTTCTTCTC
Organism: Ceratopteris richardii; assembly: GCA_020310875.1. Lineage (NCBI taxonomy): Eukaryota > Viridiplantae > Streptophyta > Polypodiopsida > Polypodiales > Pteridaceae > Ceratopteris > Ceratopteris richardii. The sequence goes on from CM035421.1 coordinate 126,555,308, forward strand.
ATCTTTATCTTCCTTCTTCGAATGTGTTGAATTAGCAGATTTGTGCTTACTAGTTGAAGACCTCCATTTTCCTTTGCCCTTCTCATTAGCTAGGAAAGCTTGATCTACAACTCGCATAATGGACCTCTTCTGCCTGGACTGATCTTCCTGCAACAGAACAGAGACTAACTCCTCAAACGATAAGGTATTTGGATTGCCTTTCATCATGATGAACAAAGAACAAGCTTAATGTACATATATACACAAATCTTCATCTTCTGATCATGCACTCATCTTGAAGGCTTAGAATTTGATCTTTGCTTTACTCGTTGACTTTAAATCTTGTCCAAATAATCAATTCGTGATTTTCCTTCATCAACAAACTCATGAAGTGAAAATCCCTCTAATAAATGAGATGCAAATAATACATATATAAAGCTATAATGAGTTGCAAATAATACATAATATAAGGCTATAGAAAATATTTCATAATATTAATGTAGATACTCGTTCTAATACCCAAAATATTTGTTGTGTGACTCTAGTCGAAACTCCCAAAAAATAATGATTTTTGGGTTTCTTCCAGAACATTTCGAGTAAGCAAAGGGAAATATGGGCTTTCCACGTGCGACAATTTATAAAGGTTATATAGAAGTGAGATGCAATAATGCATTGCTAGAAAAGCAATAAAATGTTCTAAATATTAGTTTGTGTCCATACAGTAAAGATAAGCATATTGCTAGGAAATGCCACCACAAGTTAATTTCAAGTCATAAGACCCTAAACCCTAATCCATTTTTAGTTTGTCTTTCTGACTAGTGTACAATTTCCTCCTTTCTCTACCAACTCCAAGGTTACCTTTTAAGCTAGAAGCTTGGGAATTTTCTTTATCACTTATTTAAAGCGTGAGAAAAACTTCACAAACAAACACACATACATACACACATGCACACTACACACACACACATACATACATGCATAGATGCATACATGTAGATATAGATACATATTGTAGAGTTTAAAAATTTACTAGGCAATTGAAAAACATGAGAAGATACGTTTTTCCTTTCACTTGGATTTATGACATGGTAGAAGATGCTTGATTCCTTCTCTAGGGACCAATCCCTCTGTCCATATCTTGGGTTCTAGACATATTCAAGGAGGATCTTGGGACCTAAGAGAGGGTCTAGGATCATCTTGCAACCTTGGGTGACCCTCACCCTAGGCGCTTGGAGCCACTCCCTAGGCCACGCCCTACAGAACTGACCATAAATAACAAGTAAACAGGTAAAGAGGCAAGAGCACATAGCATGAGCAATTGAAAACAAAACCTAAGGCATGAGCATAGAGTGTTGAAACAAAGGCATTGGGTAGGAAGTGGATGCAAGATGCACACTGTACAGGTGAGCTCTAGCTCCTTTAGCCTTTGGGGGCATCCCTTCGGTCATATGACCATGATTTGAGAAGTCCAGTCTATATGTGATAAAAAGTCATTGTTTTCTACTTAGCTCAAAACGTTGAACATACCCGCCATGATTTTAGGAAGTCAATGAGTTACTTTATTGTAAAACAAGGAAAAGGCGACGCCTTGTGTTTTGAAGACAATAGCAAAAGAAAAAAAAGGCGACGCTCAAATTCCATCGATGGGGCGACACCCAAATGATGCACACTAAATATAAGAGACCACCAAAATGGATATGTAAAATGGGAGGTGCCAAAGAGGAACTCCATCCATTTGGGTGACGTCCACTTTTGTGTATGAGATATGGGGGCGACTACCTTGTGGAGGAGGCAATTTGTCTTGATCCTATAATGGGTGTCTACCATGTGTAGATCCATAAATGCAGGGCCACTACTCTAGTGTACGACTAAGCCACTTGTCAGGAGGACTCCCTACTTAGGTGACTAGACCACATTCGGACATATCTCATTTGGGGAGACTCTCTTTATTCAAGCTTAGCAAGAGGGGTGATTTCACTCAATAAGGACACCACATCTAAGCTCTCTAGTACGGCAACTTGTGGAAAAACAAGATGAGAACGTTCTCTCAAGAAATCACCGTGGCTAGACAAAGGAGCCTAGAATAGGAAGCACTGGACTATTCACTCATTGGAGATAATTTATGCAAAGGAGGAAGAGACAGATATCTTAGATGTTGTGTCCATGAGAGTGAGTACCTCAAGATATTAATAACTGCTCACCAAGGTGTGGTAGGATGACACTTTGGACTAGACCGTGTGATTAAGGAAATTCTATTCACAGGTCTTGGTGGCCAACACTTCACATGGATGCACATATCTATGTGAAGCGGTGTGACATTTGTCAGCGAATTTAATATCCGATACGTAAGGATGAGAAACCTATGATGGGAGGACGTACATTCTCTAAGTGGGGAATGTTGATATATTTAGGTAGTGATGTGTGTGAACACATTAGGACCGTCAGGGCACTTTTTTCCCTATTTAGGAGGTTTTCTTCCCCGGCTTGTATATAAGCCTATTGCCCTAATGGGCTACCTATCTTTGTACGTTCTTTAGTAATACATTCAGTATTGTGTGTTTAGCTCCAGGATTCTTCTCCTTCCTTGTGTTATTCGCATGCTTCAGCAAACATCTATCTCCAACAATCGGTATCAGAGCAGGTCGGCGCTTCATCTAGGGCGTCGTCGACACCTCTACGGTTGTAGTCTCAAAATCGTATGGATTTTGGTGAGCAGTCTCAGCGGGTTTTCGAGATCAAAATAGCTTTGCTATGTGGTGCCAAAATCGCGATCTAAGCTCTTTTCAACCTCCGAACGCACTATCACAGTGCTTGTGCAGGCTATTTCGTCTTTTTGTGCCAAAGGTATATACCAGTTTCTGTTCCCTAGTATAAGCGTCTCGAAGTCTGCTATAGGTCTAGCAGAATTCATCTAGGCAATTCTGTTCAACTTTTTGAGATACAATCAATTTTCTGCATCAAGGTATTTTAGTCACCGGCTATGGCTAAAAAGTAGTGATGTATTCCGTATGTTGGCTATTGAGGATAAGTTGGATGATACCAACTATCCGTTATGGGCTTATATGATGCGACATGTATTGGTTGCAAAAGGACTGTGGAACATTGTGCAGGGTGTTGAAAAACATCATATCACACCTGCAACTGTTACAACTGCAGGTATTGAAGCTAATGCAGAAGGTAGCAAAGATGATGATATTCTGCATATTCCTGTTCGTGCTATGGTTTTTGCTGCACCTACTATAGAGTAGTTTTGTTGGGATGGTATAGATGCTCAGGCACATGCATTCATAGCTTTGTGTGTCAAATGTACCATTATTCCTCACATTCGCTCTTGCAGGATAGCTAAGGATGCTTGGTGCTTACCTCCAAAAACAGTTGGCAGTGAGCACATAAATGAAAGTGATTCTATGGATATTTTTCTAACAAAGATCAAAGACTTGAAGGAACAGTTGATTTCTGCTGATGAAATTATACCAAATAGCTCACTTGTGCAAACCCTACTGAATGGTCTTCCTGATTCATATCAGAGTTTTTCTTCTACTCAGTCGTATTAGAGTAGGAAACATCAAATTTGAAGAACAAGGAGGATCTCAACTATTGAAGATACACAAAAATCAATCTTTGAAGATTCAAATGGTGAAACTTTGAAGTGCAAGATAGAGAAGGACGCCTAAAAGTTGTCAAGATGATCAAAACGAACTATATTTGAGTTAAAGGTACATTCATTTTATTCAAAAGCTTGAAGAATTTATTGCATAAGTGAAGAAAGGATGGGAGATTCTCTTAAGATAGAGAAATTGGATAGAGAAAACTATCCTACTTGGTCAATGAGGATGGAAGCTCATCTTATAAGCAAAGATCTTATAGGATACATCAGAGGTGAAGAAGAGAAACCCAAATTTAAGGATCCTAGTGTTCCAACTATAGAAGAACTCTTAGATTTGAAGACATGGATGAAGAAGGATGCTCAAGCAAGGAGCATTATCTACATGAGAGTCAATGATTACTTGATACCTCACATTAGAGGACTTTAAAGTGCAGGTGACATATGGAATGCTTTGGAGGAGCATTTTCAAAACATTACAAAGTCAAGGAAGGCATCTTTATGGGCAGAATTCACCACATTCAAGAAGAAGGCTTCTCAATCCATTTCTTATTATGTAGCAAGGATGAAGGATATTGTAGATGCATTAGGAGCAGTTGGTGAAGAAATTGAAGAGGACAAATTGGTAAGACAAATTCTCACATGTTTGAGAGGAGATGATAAGTGTAAGTCATTCATTCTATCCATTGAATTGTCACTAGATCATTTCACTCCTGATGTGAACCAATTACTAGGACATATGCTAACCATTGAGCAGGATATCAAAGGTGATGTTGATAAGAGTACAGGCCACAGAATGTATTCAAAGGATAAGATAAAGATTAACAAAGGCAAGCAACAATTGAAGTAAGATGAAGGCACTTTGATTCAAGCTAACTTCTTAAGAGCAAGAGAAGGTTGCAAAGGAAGAGGAAGAGGCAGAAGTAATAAACATGGTGTCAAAGCTTGCTGGATATGCGGTAAGACTAATCATTTAGCTCATGAATGTTGCTATAATAATCACAATGGTGGAGGATATAATCAGAACTCTAACTCAAGAGGAAGAGGTGGTAAAAATTAGAGAAGAAATTTCAGAGGAAGAGGTAGTAGAGGTTTCTTTGGAAAAAACGCAGGAAGAGGCTTTCAAAGTTAGTCCTACAATAATACCTACTACAATTATGCTTCATATCAGAAAGAGGATTCAACCTAAATTATGAATGCAACATGTGAGAGACCAAGTGAATATCAAAGAATTTTCTACATTGACTCAGGGTGTAGCAATCACTTGAGTGGCAACATAGCTTTGATGCCTGATTTGGAGAATAAGGTGAGTAATCATATAGTCCAAACAGGTGATAACACAAAGCACAATGTGAAGTCCATTGGATTAGTAAAGGACAAGGATGGAAGCACTCTTTTGAGCAAGGTTTTGTATGTCCTTGAAATTCCAAACAATTTGATAAGTGTAGGGCAAATTGTAGAGAAACGATATGAAGTAAGGTTCACTAATGATGGAGTTTATGTTGAGGACCCTAGCCATGGGTATAAACAACTTGTTTCAGGGAAGAAAGAAGGAAGGCTCTTCACATTGAAGATTCAAGGCAATGTTGTTCATGCCTTGTTCACTTATGGCGAACATAAGATCTTTGAGTTAGATCTTTGGCAGAAAAGGCTTGGACATTTCAATGAAAGAGGTATTAAGCATATGATTAACAATGGTTCAGTGCTTGGATTGCCTAAAATTGCAGGTCAACACATGGAATACAAGTGTGAAGCCTGTCAATTGGGTGAAGCTCACAAGAAGACTTATGGTAAGAAAGGGTTTATGTATTCAAAAAAGCTTGAATTCCTGCATACAGATGTGTGGGGTCCATCAAAGGAGTTTAGCATTAATGGTTCGAGATAATATGTGATTTATGTTGATGATGCTACCAGGTGCATCACTATATATGTGATCAAAGATAAATCAGAGGTGTTCAATACATTTAAACATTATCATGTGTATGCAGAGAGAATCATAGGGCAAAAATTGGAGGGACTAAGGTTAGATGGAGGGGGAGACTATTTCTCTAATGAGTTTAGTGACTACCTATGGAATGCAGGTATAAAAAGGGAAGTTACTTGCAGGTAATCTCCTCAAAAAATGGTGTACCAGAAAGGAGAAATAGAACTCTTGTTGAGTTTGCAAGGTCAATGATGAAGGAGAAAAATTTCCCTAATTATTTGTGGGTTAAGGCTATGAATACAGCTACTTAGTTGGTTAATAAACTTCCATGTAAGGCCTTGGATGGTATGACACCATATGAGGCATGGTGGGGTAAGAGACCTACCTTAGATCATTGCAAAGTTTTTGGATATTTGGCTTATGCATATGTACTCAATTAAGGCATAAATTGGAACCTAAAGCTGAAAAGTATGTGTTCATTGGTTATGATGATAAGCAGATGGGTTATAGATTGTGGAGTCCATCTACAAAGCAATTCCTTGTGTCAAAGGATGTTAGAGTTGATCCGCAAGGTACTTGGTACACGGGTATAATTAATATTCATGCAGGTGATGAAGAATTCATGACCAAAAGAAAGGGGAAATCAAAGATTCAAATTGGTGATGGTGAAGAGGTTGTTGATGCTCAAATTGATAATGAAGAGGTGCCAAGGTTTGATCCAAAATATGAAGAACTAGAGATTTCAAAGATTAGGGAAATTAGAAGGTCAACAAGGAACAGAAATCAACCCATAAGGTATAGCTATGATACTTAATTTTTTACCACTAAAGATTATGCTTACATAGTGAAAGCAGAAGAAGATCCTTCTACATATGATGAGGCAAAAGGTAAGGAAAATTGGGAGAAAGCTAAGCAGAAGGAGTATGATGCATTGATGCAAAATGAGACATGGGATTTGGTTCCTTAACCAAATGATCAGAAAATCATTGGATGCAAATGGGTCTACAAGACAAAGAGGTATGCAGATGGAAGTGTGTCTAGGTATAAAGCTAGACTTGTTGTGAAAGCGTATGCTCAAACATATGGTGTAGATTATGATGAGACTTATAGTCATGTCGCAAAGATGAAAACTATAAGGACTCTCATAGCTATTGTTGCATGTAAAGGTTGGAAGCTATGTCACTTAGATGTGAAGAATGCTTAACTAAATGGTTACATTTCAGATGAAGTTTTCATGGAGCAACCAAATGGTTTCAAGAATAAATGTTATCTAGAGTATGTATGTAAGCTCAAGAGAGCTTTGTATGGTTTGACGCAAGCTCCAAGGGCATGGAATTACAGACTTGTGAAGTTCTTGAAGGAGCTTGCTTTCCAAGTGTCTAAGGTAGATAGTAGCTTACTTGTTAAAGCAAGTGGTGATGGGTTTATTTACATTTGCATATATGTTAATGACATAATTCTTACAGGTACACATGAGAAGGGCATACAAAGTCTTAAGAAGCAGATGGAGAAAGAGTTTAAGATTAGTAACTTGGGAGACTTGCCATATTTCTTGGGAATGGAGATTTCATATGGTCAACATGGAGTGTATGTGACTCAAGAAAGATATTTGAAGAATTTGCTAATTAAGTTTAAAATGGAACATTGCAAGGTAGCACCTACTCCAATGGAGATGAATCATAAATTGAGCAGATATGGAGGAGAATAATTCAAGGACATGAAGTTGTATCAAATTTTGGTTGGTAGCCTTATCTATGCTACATTGAATAGGCCTGATTTATCATATGCAGTTGGAGTGTTGTCTCAATTCATGCATTTTATAGGAAAGAACATTGGATTGCATGACAAAGGATGCTAAGATACATTAAGGGTACACTCAAAGAAGGTTTGTATTATGGATTCACATTAGATACAAAAATCAAGGTATGTAGTGATGCAAATTGGGCAGGTAAATCTGATTATAGGAGATCAACATATGGATATTTATGTTATGTGGGAGATAAATTAATCTCTTGGTGTTCTAAGAAGAAAAATACAGTTGCTTTATCATCTACAAAAGCATAATATAAAGGTATGGTTGTAGCTGCAAAGGAGGTTATATGGTTGAATACTCTCCTGAAATGTTTTGACATCAATTAGAGTGCACCCACCATTTATGGAGATAATATGAGCTCATTATATCTAGCTGCAAACCCTCTATTTCATGCCAGGACTAAAAATATTGAGATCCAATATCATTTCTTGACACAGAAGGTGATTGATAAAGAAATTGAAGTCATACATACTTCTACAAAAGATCAGATTGTAGACATGTTAGCCAAAAGCTTGGATGGACCTAAGTTGCAAAGGTTCAAAGACATGGCAGGTATAAAGAAGATGGAGAAAATCACAATTGATCATTGAGCGGGAGCTCTTGCTGCACGATAATCACTAGTTGATGATTTGGACAAGATTTGAAGTCAAAGAGTAAAGCAAAGATCAAAATCTAAGCCTTCAAGATGAGTTCATGATGAGAAGATGAAGACTTGTGCATACATGTAAATTATGCTTGTACTTTGTTCACTTATGTCTTAGGAATGGTGATGAGTTTGTACATATATGCTTATATATACTAGTATAGGGTTGGGACATGTATGAGAGAATACACATAGAAAAAATATAGATGAGTAGAAAAAGAAAAAGTGTGATGAATGTATGAGATTCATCAATCAGATGTTTTCCATGAGAATAGAAGAAAACTTCTTAAATCTGTGTCGCGATCTTTTCTCCATCTCTCCTTCTCTGCTTGATCATTTCAAAACTCCTTTTGTAGATGTCTAAGTCCATAGTTAGTGCATCTATGGTCAAGATTTGAGAGTCTAATTGTAATTAGGCTGAGAGCATTGTAAGTAGGAACATTTGTATGTGAGGAAGTTATAAGTGTCTTTTGAAACAGGTGCAATCTCGATGATCAAAGTTTTGATCAGATCTCGATCTCCATCGATAGTGTAAGTAAGCACTCATTCTTTAAGTTGAAAGTTAAGCTACTTATGACTAAAAGCATTTAAATAAATGACATCTAATTTAGGAGCACCATGCATTAGAAGTTGCAGGTGTCAAAGTCGACTACACAAAAGAATTGTTTCAGACATAGGTACATTGTTTGGAGGAAATCTCAAGCTCTAGTGATTCGTTTGAAGAAATTTTAATTTGAGAAGGTGTGGAAATTTTAGGAGACACCTTGTATAAAGTTTCATTGAAAACGTTACACATTTTATTAGTGAATGAGTGAACTAAGTGCAACAGACTTTTCTATGTAATGAGTTTCTTCATAGTTGACTCAAGTTTTGATACTTTGGCAATAGATTTCCAAAGTTGGTTGTATTTATAAGTTGTTCTTGAAATAGAGGTGTTTAAACATCAAGGATAACTTGCTCTTGGAGATTAATCATCTCAATCAGAGTTTTGATCATATGCTCAAAGTGGTCCTTCGGCATAAGAAAAAGACTACACCAATGGTTACATCTACCTAGAAGTATTTCTGTCAACCAATCAAAATTTGAAGAACTTGGTCTCATTCATCTCCAAAAAGCATGGTTTGGCCATGAAGATTGGATTTGTTTTGCAAGTTGGGGTGCTAAACCAGTATGGGTTTTGACTAAAACTACATCTCCATATTATAAGGATGAATGCAATTTCGACAGGTGGAATAAATTCTTCTGTTATGTTCCATATAGGACATCTATCTCTAAATTAAGGTGTTGAATTTCAAGAGGGTGACTTGCCGTTTTGGCATATGGAATGGATCTTGCAGATAGAGATTTCAATAAAAAATGACTTATGTAATTCAGGCACTATTTTGATTCATTTTTGGAATTAATATCTTTTTCTAAAGCTCAGAAGAAGAACTAAACGGTATGACTTTCTCAATGCATACAAACATTACCATTTTTTATTATTAAATCGATGCTTCTTTTAGGCGGAAGGACTAGTCCGCAAAGCATATCAAAATGGAAGGGCAATACAAAAAAGCTTGATAAAATTGTTTCTACTCACAATAAAAAGACAAGGGATTCATAGAATGATAAAGCTTGATGGTGGTTCTATGTTCCATGGGTCTTCAGAGCTTTCTTCCTAAATCAAGATTTTTAGATAGCCGGTTATGTCTTTGTTAAATGCTTTTGCAAATGCTTGTGAGTATAAAGGGAAAGTATAAAACATGCTTTTTGCAAATGCTTGTTAGTTTCGTTTGATCTCGTTTCGAATCTGGCATTATAGATAGTGATTATCTATAATGACATTATCGAAAATGCAATGCACATTTCTGTACTTCCAAATGCAATATAGATAGTGATTTCGAGCATGAAGAGATGTGTTTTTCACTCGGTCTAACATATTGTGGATAGTTGGAAAAAAAAGGAATCTACCTTGGATGTGACACTTTGCCTCATTCTCCTATAAAAATATACAAAAGCAAGATTCCTTACGATGCACTCAACTTCCCATATGAAAGGAAGTCCACCCTTTTGAGAATCGAAGGTATGCAATAGAAATGTATGTAAGAAAAGGGATGATTCTCCTTTCTTGTGTAGAGTGATTGTACTTCCTACTTGTACATATTTCTCTTGAATAATATGCGATACATTTACCAAAAGTAAGGAAACAAAAATACATACATATATATATATATATATATATATATATATATATATATATATATATATATATATATATGTATATATATATATATATATATATATATATATATATGTATGCGTGTGTGTCTCTTTCTTTATATATATATATATATATATATAAAGAGAGAGAACCACACACACGCACATATATGGGCCTTGTATGATTCTTAATCTTAACCAGTTAAGCTGGTTAATTAGGTGAATTAAAAGGTAAAAGAAACCACTAGTCATAATGTATAATAAAATAAATAATAAACTCCAAAAAGGAATTCGTGTGCACTTGTAGCCTTTAGATCTCTTGATTAGATCTCTCCTATTTTGTAAAATTTTGGAACTAAAGGAAAAACAAGAGCACAGAATGTGGCAAATAAAAGACAAAATAGAAACAATTTCACAAAGAGAGAAAACAAAAATTTGGAATCTTTGTAGAGTTCTAGCGGTCTGATCTCTTTAATCTTGGAGGCCGGTGGAGATTCAAACAAGAAATATTGGATGGGGACACACACTATCACTAAAAGATAGAATTCGGAAAATTCATGAGTTAAGATTATTCGAGACCCTGATATCTTTTCATCCATTGGATATCATTATGATTCACTACAACATATGAGCCTTATACTAGCCCTTATGCCGACACAAATACATGTGGGAAATTTAGATGTGGAACCTGTATAAGCATCAATATAAACATACATACCATAATTCTGGTATAAGTGTTGATATGAGCACTGGTATAAGCATAAATACATGCTCAATAACTTTAGTACAAGCATCGCTATAAGCATCGGTACATAATCATCGGTATACATGCCAGTATTTACTTGCAAACTAATGGTATAAGTGATAGTATCAAAATTGTCGATATGTCCCTAAGCAAAAGTGTGGGTATAGTCCATGGCATATCGGCACTCATAGTAGCACCTATACCGGCAACTACATTTGCAAATTTTTCTTTGGGTAGAGTGTGTTGTTTCTTGCTGCAACAACATGATGATGGTGTTGTGTAGTAAAATACAATACACTCTACCCAAAAGAACTGAGTACATGTGATATGTACTCTAATGACTAGAGTGTTTGAGAGATTCTCTCCATTACTCCATGATAATCAATAGAAATTTGATACAAAAGGGTTTCAAAACTCTATTCTCCTCATTCCGATGATGAGTAATTGTTCATAACCATATAAATTTGAACATGTATCTAAACGCTAATGGTCATGATCATATAAGGTCATATTTCCCTTATAGATCAAAAACCTATGATCTAGTTATCATTTCTCATATTTATACCATCTATGTGTGTACACATTATTTTGGATAAATTCCTTATCCATATGAGTCTATAACATTCAAGTGTAAAACCACTTAGATCAAATGCTAAAGTAAATAAATAGTAAAACAATAAAAAAATATAAAACAAGTAAAAACGAAAGGTTAAAATAAAAACGTACTAAAGAAACAAAAACGCAAAGCATAAAGCAGTTGAGCGTGAAAGATATACGTACGCAACAAAAGAAATCCAAAATCACGATTGAATCGCAATACAAAAAGCTTTTTGACGGAAGTTTGTTTTTTCGCTAGGAACGCATAGCCATACAAAAAGTATATAACGAGAGCTCTTGGTCACTATGAATCATCATCTCAAGAAATTCTATCGAACATCATCTCAAAAGGAACCACTTGATCAATTCAAGTTGTCATATTATCACTCAAGGGGGAGGTGTCTTGCATTGGAGATTTTTAGAAGACGAAGAACAAGGTGAATATCATTGCAGATTGAAGGACTTGAAGGAAGGACATGGAGGTTCAACTTTATGAAGAGAAGACTCTAGACATCTATAGTGATGAGATGGTTCTACACACATTATTGCTAGTGATTTTGAGGATTGATGGAATTGTGAATCAACATTATGATTAATGATGAATTGATAACATATAATTTTCCATTATTTTCATTACAATTGTATGAACACTTATTATGAATCAATTTTCAATGTTCCCCTACCTCTTCTCTTCCAATTCTCTCTACACGTATTTCCATATCCTACTTAACTCATGATGATGAGTTGTGTAAGTGATCTAATCAATTGTTTTGAATCTTTATATTCTTTTTGAGTCTCCATTCTCTCTCCCGAGCTTGCTTGCGTATGCCCTCATTTGAACACCGGAACATTGGGCTCATTTGTTGAAGCAAATGTATCTCACATCAGGTTCAATTGTCAAAAACAACGTATTTCATGTCGATTTCACTTGGTGGAATGAACAAATATATTTCACATTGGGTGAGCCCGATGTGAGATACATTCACTTCAACAAGTGAACCTCACATTGTTGGAGAGATTTAATCTCCCAGCTTGAAACTATAAAAAAAATGAAAGAGCAATCTTAGGCATGGTATATGCCATAAGAAGTTTAGATACTATCTATTGAAAGAACTTGGAGAAGCTTATAGGAGTAGAAAAGTGAGTTGTGAAGTGACAAAGTTTGCTCCAGCCAACCGGCACAAGACCAGCCCTTGAGCTTATGGAGACTCCAATAGACATTAGAGGCATGCGATAAGTGCAATAAAATGCACTATGTACTTTGGAGCATCAATCAAAAATAGTGGATACAAAATAGATAGGTTTGCACATCGACTAACTCAAAAGACGTACTATCTTTGGATGAGATAATGAACTTTAAATGCTCATAGCAATCACCGTGATTACAATTAGAAATAATCCTTCTATGGAAGTGATACACATATGGTTTTGTATATAGAATGCACAAGAGTACAAGAAATAAGAAAAATATGCTTTTAGAATGAATCAAACACTAACAGTGGTACCTCCTTTTCTTTAGGAATATGCAAAGATTGACCGTGAGAGCAAAAAAACTATGATTTCTCCCAATCTACAAATTAAATGGTATGAAACTTTAGAAGCCTAAACTAGACACTAATACCTTTCAAATAAGTCCTTTCAAATCCAATTTGGAGCTATGTTGAGAGAGCAACAACCTCTGTAAGCTTACTATTGTTGAAGAAGATGATGCAGAAAAATGAAGGAGCAAGACAAAGATGGCCACAAGTGTATGTATATTTCTTCCATGTAATGTAAAGGTGATTTGAAGTTTCTATATAGACTTTTCAAGTGCTCCATGAATTTTAAAAGTGGAGATTGAATTTAAATGAAGGCGAGATTAGTTGTTATAGGGAATCAATTGACTTTCCTACAGTCTAAGAAAAGTGAAGATCTAGTTATAGGTGATTGATTGATTGCAACTCAACCACCACAAATTCATGGAATATTAGCTCTCCTTTTGTAGTTTTACATGTGGAAGGCTTAGGCTTTTACAAGGATAAAAGATCCATTAAAAAAATCTTTTAAAAAAATTACAATAAATGAGCATAAGTAAAAGAACTCTCCTAGGGATATTATTTTGACATAATCAAAACGATAGCTTTTGGTATAGATGAAATCCACCGCAAGCATAATGTGAGCTTCATGTTGGAATAGCTCCCTATCAAGCTAAAGTATGCTTGAGTCTTCATTCTCTGATAGGTTGAATACTTGCCATAACTTTGAATCTACGACGCTTTATTCTGCAAGTGCCTTCGTCATCATATCTGCTACTTGGTTTTTAGTTGGAACAAAAGAATTGTCAATCTCATATGCCATCAGCCTCTCCCTGATGAAGTGGTAATGAACCTCTATGTGTTTGGTTCTTGAACAGAAAATAGGGTTTGCTGCTAGATGCAAGGAACTTACATTATCTCCAAATATATGAGGTTTGGAACTCACAAATACCAAATTTGTATACAACGCTTTTAACCATATTGCCTCTTGATTTGATATGGTCAAACCTTTATACTCTTCTTCAGTTGAGGCTAAAGCAATTGTTGGTTATTTCTTAGAACTCCATGACACTAGCTTTGAATTTACAAATGCTAAGTAACTAGAGGTACTTCTTCGATCATCCTTAGCTCCTGTCGGATGTGCATCTAAATAGATTCTAATATCCAAATCTGAAAAGTAAGGATAAAATATACCTTCATTCATTGTACCTTTGAGATACTTAAGTACTCTCTTAGCTGCATCCATGTGTTGTCTTCTAGGTGAGTGCATGATTTGACTAAGCACTCCCACACTGTATGATATGCCTTGTCTTGTGTAAGAAGCATATATCAAGCTACCTACCAAGCTTTAATATTCCTTAATGTCTTCAATTTTCTCACCTTCATAAACACTAAGTGTATGATTCATTTCCAAAGGTGTACCTGCAGGTTTAGTGCTCTCCATTTTGAACTTAAGAAGTAGATTCTGAATGTATCTCCTCTAAGTCAAATACATTCCTTCATTTGTGTATATCACCTAAATACCTAGGAAATATGTGAGCTCACCTAAGCCAGTCATTTTGAACTCCTCTTGCATGTGTCTCTTGACACTTTGAATGTCGTTCAGATCATCACCTATCACAATAATATCATCTACATATACATATAGAGAGATAACCTCATTTTGATCCCTTTTTATGAATAGAGAAGGATCTGAGTTGCTAGGTCTGAACCCTTGATCTTTAAGGTATTTAACCAACCTGTAATTCCAAGCTTTAGGAGCTTGTTTCAATCCATATAATGCTTTCTTAAGTCTGCAAACATAAGATCAATGATTAAGGTTTTCAAAAGCTGGAGTTTGTGACATGTATACCTCTTCACTTATCCAACCATTTAGAAATGCATTATTTACATCAAGTTAGAGGAGTCCCTAATTCCTTGCAACAGCTACACTTATCCATGTTTTGATTGTAGTCGTCTTTGCAAGTGGTGAGAACAATTCCTCATAGTCTATGCCATGAGTTTGTGAGCAGCCTTTCGCAACTAACCTTGCCTTGTACCTAAAAACTAATCCATTTGAGTTTCTTTTAACTTGATATACCCATCTGTAACCAATTAACTTTTGACTAGATGACATTGGAATTAAAACCCGAGTGTCCAACTCCTTCAATGCATCTATTTCTTCTTTCATGGCCTTTTCCCATTTAGAGTTTCCCTTTGCCTCTTCATAGGTAACCAATCAAAACCCAAGTGTCCATCTCCCTTACTGCATCTACTTCTTCACACAAACACACAGATATATATATATATATATATATATATATATATATATATATATATATATATATATATATATATATATATATATATATATATATATAACTATATATATAACTATATATATATATATATATATATATATATATATATATATAAATAAGTGTGTGTGTGTATGTGTGTGTCTTTCTCTCTGTATATATATATATATATATATATATATATATATATATATATATATATATATATATATATATATATATATATATATATATCAAACTCCTTGCAATATTATTTAAATAAAGTGACGATCATGTTATGTATCTTTTCGTTCCAACAAATAGTAAGGTGCTCTAAAAACCTCAAGCTTGCGGCCCTTTGATTTTTTTTTTCATTCATAGGGTTTTGAAATCTACAAACAAGAATAGTGTGGTTTGGATCAACCAATCCTTGGGATGAATCATGAAGAAATTTTCATCAGAATAGTTATTTATCATTAATTCTCTATACCTATCGGATTTATTTTCGTGCTTCATGATGCAGCTATGACAATCAAACTCTTGATTGCTTTCGTTAGAGAGTAGCTTAGCCGTTACAATCAGACTCTTGATTTCGTTTGTTATAAAGTAGCTTGACAAGATGGATTACCAAGCGAAAATAATTTTTTTTGTAGTAAAAGACGAACAAGAAGTTCAGCTTAATGCTTACATGTAGTCGATGCGAAGGTGAAGATCCAGGGTTCTGCCTTGATTGGACAGCGTATGCACTCATCTCTACTCCTTTTTACAAAAAGAAAAAGGTTTTATTCAGCCCTTTGGAAGACGTTCTGGCTCAAGTCATGTCAACATAAATGGGCGAAATGTATATGATTTTGACCAAAACCATTAGCTTTAGTACACATCATATACAAGATGAACAATAGTGGTGTTTAACATTTAAAAAAAGTTTATTTTTTCAAGGCCTTTAAATGATCCTAACTAATGTTCTTAAACTGGTTCTTTAAAGTTTTCTTTTGTGTGATTGAATTTTCTATTTCTAGGGAGAGGATTAGAATCTCTAATCAACTTTACCAATCAGACATAAGAAAATCACACACTTCAATATTCTGCAGAGAAAATCCTCACATAATTTCGTAATGTCTATGTGTCGTATGCAGTTTAGAAAAACGTTATTAAAACGGCATGACTTTCTCTTAACTCTCCATTTGCTACCCATGATGTGCAACTCATACCCATGATGATCTTTTTTTCTTTATATTGGAACTAATCTTTAAAATTCAGAGAATTTAATCCACGAAAGTAATAACTAAATTGGAATTAACTTTGAATGATTTCAAGGAATCAGTTTTTTTATTCTTGTTCATTTTTACGTTTACGACCTTCTATGTGGACACAAGAAACTAAAACTTTTTTGTGGCTTTCTCTCTCTCTCATTCATTCATACACAAGAACACACAGACACATTCGCGTTTATAATTATTCCTGCTATGGAAACGAAAATGTATCTTTCTTGAAACTGTAATGCATGGATCAATGCTTATTCTTTAAGAATGAAAACGTCCATGTCAATAGAACAATGCAATATATTCTCTCTCTCTCGATATATATATATATATATATATATATATATAAAAGTAAGTACATTAATACACACGTATTCATATAAAAACACACACGTACATGCTTTTATTCATTGATAAATGAATACAAATATACACACTTTCACGTATAGACATTTTTCTATTTATCTACCTCTCTTTCTATAGTTATCACCATAAATATGACTGTAACTATCTATAACTTTCATTGTCTTCCTTGGTTTTTCAATACACAGAGAGTAAGTCATGCACATACCTATGTGATCTCTCTCTCTCTCTCTCTCTATATATATATATATATATATGAGAGAGAGAAAATAGGTCCGAATGCTGCACGCACAAAAAATATGAAAGATATATTGCATTGAAGAGTTTCTATGCGCACGTTCAGGACATAAACATTTGAGAATATCGAAAAGTTTCTATGCCTCTGATAGAAATAATTATTCTATAACGATGTGACGAATGTACAGAAGAAGTGCTTGAGTGGCTTCCATATCCACCGACCACGAGTTAGAAGTGCTTGAGTGGCTTCCATATCAAACACGATCAAAGCCACAAGTCTGCGTATCACAAAAAGCTGAAAAAGAAGAGTCGGCAATATGTCTTTATTCCACATAAAATCGAGAGTTAGACCAGACTATCGACCCTGTCCTTTTCTGTAGCTAAACTTGCACACGTTTTTGGCTCTGCATCTTTTATATTCTTCTTTATTCGAGTGCTGTTGTCTTCGAATAAAACTATTATTGATATTTTTTTTTTCTTCTTGACGTTTACTCTAAAATTGTTGTTGCTTTCACGAATAGAAATTGTTCTGAAATTGTTCATATATTCAAACAAACACGCGCGCGCGCGCACGCGCGCGCGCACACACACACACACATATATATATATATATATATATATATATATATATATATATATATATATGTATATGCATGTATAGTTTCTTATATACGTATATCGATTTCACATCCTGATTTTTTTCTCAATCAACAGCATTGATTATTGTATTGCGTTTTATACCCAGAGCTAATGGAGTATACTAAATTTATTTTCAAAAAGAAGTTCGGCCATGCCTATTCTCATTCATGACTGAATAAAGAACAATTATATACTAAATGGACTTAGTGCCCTTGGGATCGTCTGAATGCCACAAAGCAAGGGTATGAAGGCTCCAAAACCATTAAGATACCTAAGATTTGATGGGTGACAAATATTTAACATAGAGTTACTAAGAAATTTAATGATTTTTTTGTCGCTCTTATGGGTGACCCATTTGCTTTTATTCTTTTTGTTTTCCCACACAAACATTCTATGTTGCATGATAGGGAGAGATTTTTTCCAAGTACATATTCTTCTACCTAACATGTGGAGGGATTTATCAATCGACCATTCTTCTAAGTCATCAAATTCGATCGCACATCTTTCTTTCCATATCTTCAACAACCCTTCCCCTTTGATGGTGTTGCATAAAGGAGAAGAGCAACCAATTGTTTTTCCAAGTAATGCATGTTTCTAGTTGATTTGCCTTTGTAAGCTAAATTCCTAATGAGAGATTGCCATATCAGGTAGGTTCTAGGGCCTGAGAAGAAGAGATGGCCAGGATCCTTTGTGCTGTGAGTGCAATCATTACATTAGTGAGGGACCCCACATATTTTATTAGATTTAGCATTGGTTCAGATTCCACAATGGAGGATTTTTCCCACATAAGAAGGGATTTTTTGTTCTCAATGAGAGGATGCCAAAGGTCCCTGTACGTAAGTTCTTATCTCATGCTAGACTAGTTCTAACACCACCTCTTGTTAAGGGAGGTATGCAATCAAAATGCTTGTGGATTCTCATAATTTTATCCAATTTATTATTGTTGATCCATCTTAATCCTTCAATCTAGGGTGCGTCATTCCTGAGAAGCAAACAAGCTTTAAGCATATTTCATTTGAGTAAATGCAGCAATAGAAATTGATTTCGTTGAAGTCTTCACATATCCATGTTAATATGGATTTCGCATACAGAATCAGTGAATCTAATTTGGCTATGAGCATGTTATTTTAAGCACGATTTGGAAAACTCTAAGATGAAAATGATGCGAGCATGACCAATGAATGCCTCCATGCAGTAAAAAAAAAGTTCATCAATTTGATGGAACTAAATATGAATGATTCTTGGGAATAAATAGGAATATTTTTAAGTAAAATTAGTCTAAGATTAGAATTCACTATGCAAAACATAAGAGCACAAAAATTTCTCAATAACATATGAAAAGGAAAATAAGAAATATGGATGTCTTGAATGCATTCTCATATAGAAAACTATAGGGAATCAAGAAAAGTCTGACAAACGCATTCTTTTCTAAATCACGACGATGAATTGGTAAGTGACTTGATTGAAATGGCATAGAACTGATCAGGTATATTGTAGAAAAGATAACATTAAGAATGTCCAAGTAGTTGCTTGAAATTGTGTTTTTTAATTATACATATGCTAGAGAGTAGTAGATGATCCCGTGGACCTTGATGGACACTAAGTATGAGATCGTATCTTAAAATACTGACAGTTTTCTTTTTTTTTTTTTGTTGTGCATAAGTTATATGCCTGAAATGGGAAAATAAAAAGAAAGTCTTTACCACAATCTTCCACAATCAGAACTTTAACACAATCTTCCAAAGGAAAACTAAAATAATGATCAATATTTCTTCCATTCAAGATTCTTTTGGCCTTTTGGAGTGCTTCTCTTCGACCCTAGCGATATGCGATATCACAAACCACACAGAATCTTTGTGTGTTATATCCGTAGCTCATTTCCACTCATTATTTATGGTACAAAGGGTTCCATGGTATTCCACCCTTTCTTCAAGAAAGACTAGAAACTCAAGAGCTTAGGATTAACCAAGTATGGGAAGAAAAGGAGAGTGATTAGACCAAGGTCCTTCCATCTAAGGATAAGATTGAGGAAGTGTTAGTCAATGTTTCTCAAAATAAGTACTCCTCTAGAGGCTTCCTAGTTCTTGTAGCCTTTCACCATCGATTTTGTGACCATCTTTTGAGCTAGAGCCTCCACATTCAACATACTCAAATTGCCGACATCCTTTGGGCTAGATGAAATTTCTGACTTGATTTTATGCACCGGTCTCCTATTGGAATCTTTGATCCAAAGGACCCTTTTAGAACTTTTTTCCAAGTTTTGCATTTCTTTGGCGTTCGGTCTCCAACAGGCCAACAAGTAAATGATAGAAGAGATCATGAAAGTGTTGATCACCATCACCTGCCCAACCGATTTAAGTTGCATACCCTTATAGTGGTTGAGCTTATTCCCATGTTTCCTAAGAACCCAATCCTGACACTAGGCCATGGAAATGTCAAAGCCCATTCTGATGCAAATAAAACAAAATATTTGTCCATAAGGAAGGACGCTACCATCATGATTCTAAGAAAAAAATTAGTATGGTCAGCAAGAAGCCTTGTCACCATTGGAGCTTGCCATTAGGAAGGGAGAGAGCACAAATATGTCCAAATTTCACTTGATTATTAACCAAACAAAGACTATATGCCACAATCGCGAAAAGAAGTTGGGTCTTTGGGTAACCATCTCGTATAGAACTTTCAAGGTAGATTGTGGGGGAGAGCTTACCATTGATGTTGATATTCATGAAGGAATTCCCAAGAAGCATGGAAACCATTTAAGCCAAGCAGTTTAAATCTCATCTTGAATCGTAGGGAGGGAAAAACCATAGGATCAACATGGAACCATGGATCTTCCCAATCCTAGCGAATGATAAAAACCTTAACATTATCGGATATTGATCCGACATAACAACTTCCATGTATTGAGAGAGGGAAGGAAGCCCTTAGAGGTTGATTATATATGGGAAATGTACCCTATATTGTGCTTAGCTTTGCATAGATTAGGCCAGATTTAAGGTTCAATAAAAAAACTTGCAAATGTTTAACTTAAACCAAGTCGTGATAAAGTCTAAACTAATCACGATATCTAGGATCACGTTCGAGGGAAGGGAGTCTGAAGACAGCCAAATATTCATTATTTCGAAATATCTATTAGAGGCATACACAAAAGTGATGGTACATGTGTGGGTTCCTTTGAAAAAGCTACAATCTACCAGTCGTGCGGGTCGATGAAAGATCTCAAGAGGTAGGGTGACCAAGTTCTCCTGGAACAGAGATTAGTTCCACGAGAGCCCCGAGGGTGGGTGGTGATAAGAGAGTAGTGAAGCTTAAAGATGACTTGAAGCCCCTTGAGAAGATCTTCATCTTCAATTTTAATCTCCTATTCACATATCGAATGAAGGAACATAATTTTTTTTTGTTAAATCCATTGGTTAATAATATACGCTCTTTAGAGATCGAGTACTCTTAGTGTCCATGTGAGAGGAAACATGGTCACGAGACACTTTTGTATATAGAATGGTCACGAGACACTTTTGTATATAGAATGGCTTTTGTGTTTTTTCATGTGACAGCACATATAGAATGGCTCTCTACTTATGCACAAAACTCTATTGGTAACATGAGACTTGGTGATTCTTTCTACTCTAATGGTGTTGGAATTAGAGATGTGGAACTTTTATGGTCCAAATTGTAATATGCATAATGTATTTCATGTGCCTCACTTATCATGCAGTTTAATGTCACTTGAGCCCACCTCCAACTTATGGTTTCTCATAAAGGAAATTCGCACTTCTAGCTTTAGCTGCGAGAACTTAGAAGCAAGCTTAGATACAAGTAATAAGAACACTTTTGTGAAGAATGTGGGTTTGGAAAGTATGCAAGGTTGAATACCTTTGAAAACGGGAACTCAAGTAATCAATCTTCTTGTGCACCTCATGTGAATGTTTGAGATCCAATCAAGGATCCATATTTTACAATGAGAGAGTACTTAGTCACTTTCATTGATGATTATACTATGCTGGCCTATTTATATTGATTGAAGAACGAATCATTGGAGTCACTTTAAGAACTTTACGTAATATATAAAACGGGAAATATGAAGCTAAATCAAGGTTCAAAGGTTAGATAAATACGTCCTCCATGTATTTCTCATTTTCAATTTCATAAGCTCAAATATTATTAAGAAGGACTATATTTAGATGTGCCCCCAATTAGAAAATGGGACACTATAAGACAAAACCCATACGTAGCAAGAACAGCTAGGGGATTCATGAACGAGATAGACGTAAGGCACAAAAGGTATAAAGAGAACGCACTTACACTTTTTATCCACCTCAACCATATATAAGAAGAATCCAACACTTCATCATTTAATTGGAAAATAGAAAGTGAAGATGCATTAAGAGGAAAATAAAAACTGAAGCTGCATTAAGAGGAAAATAAAAACTAAAGCTGCATTGAGTGGAAAAAGCACGTGAAAGAGCAAAGGTAAAAGAGGATTTTTTTTTTTAATGGAGGTTCAACAAGCACCTACTCCCACTACTTTAGCTTTGAAGGTAGAGAGGAAGTTTTTGTTTTTTTTCTTTTTAAATGGAGGTTTGGTCGAGGCCTACTCCCTTGGGCTTTAACTTTGAAATTGCAACTGTAGAAGGAAGGGCATAGTACCCATGGGAACCCCCTTATCCCACAAGAGGAGGGGTTTACAAAGCTGGGTTGAACGGCGGTCACAACTACCGCGGGGCAGAATATGCGATGGCACATCAGCCACATGATACATCATTCCGAAGTTTACATGTCCCTCACAAGTGATGCCAACAAGGGTTGAACCCTCGCCCTGCTCAAGAGGCGAGAAGCCCAACCACCAGGAGAGCCGCCTCGGACAGGTAGAGGGGAAGTTGAAGGCGAAGACAACGTATGGATAAAGACATGGAAGTCAGATAGTGCTAGCCTTGCAACACATCATCGTGAGCTCACTCTAGGGGCATAATCATGGAATGCCACACCGGCTTCAAATCTATTTCTTGAATAAAGGACGTTGCAAGTCATTTGGTTCTTCTGAAGAAGCAATGTAACACTTTCAATCGCGGTAATGAAATTACATTGGGTAGCTATTCTTCACTTGGTTTCTTCAGTTTATTGGAGCCAACAAGGATCGAGCTGAACAAGCGTACTTTAAGTTGGGCCAATACACATACATGTTTGAGAACACT
This sequence comes from Ceratopteris richardii, assembly GCA_020310875.1. Classification (NCBI taxonomy): domain Eukaryota; kingdom Viridiplantae; phylum Streptophyta; class Polypodiopsida; order Polypodiales; family Pteridaceae; genus Ceratopteris; species Ceratopteris richardii. The sequence continues at coordinate 126,578,295 of CM035421.1, forward strand.
TGTAGATGTTACCAACTCTTGTAGAACTCGGTGATTAAAAAGGTAAAGCTTTCCCTACATTTTGAAGGTTTCTTTTATTGAACATTTCTGTTTCTGTTTTTGCTTCTATTTGGGTTCATGGGTTACGCCTCAAATTAGGGTATTAGGTATAAGGAGCATCAAATTGACAGTTGGAACATTGAATGTGTATACATGCTCCCATGCATAAGCTAGAGAGAGAGAGAGTGTGTGTGTTATTCTGTGTTATCTGGTTTCCGACGTATGCGATGCAGCCTAGTTGTAACGCGGATGATGTAAAGTTGGTGGATCCCAAGACGCAGGACAACCAATCCGCAGCGACACATCATCGATCTTTGAGGTGAGGGCACGGCTCTGAGCAGCAGGCTCTCTAGTTAGTAGGCTAAAAAGGCTTTCTCGCTCTCTCGTGATTTTCCTGGCTATGTCGCTGTCCCTCGAAGCGAGAACTCAGCGTATCCGTCGACAGGAGCAAGCCGACGAAGGCGCCTCAACTACGGCGTCGACAGATACAGAAAGGAAAGGATCCATAGCCACGTGAGAGCGACACGCGGATAGATGCTTGGGTGATCGGGATCTGCGAGGAAGCATCATTACTCATAGTGCACATATTCTTCGCTTCAAGGAGAGGAATAGATATCCATCGGATGCCACCATCGGCAGCGGAAGAATGATGGCGTCCGACGTTTCTGTTTGACCTTGCATAACATCATCCTTTACTAGTCTGTGTCGCAGCTTGTACGAGATCTGCATAGAGTATCGCGCGTGAGAGGCATGGAAAGACAGCGTATGTATGAGATGTAGGTCGCACAGCGTGTTGGGTGGCGGCCTACAAGACGTATTGCAGTGGGATGAGCTTTTTTAGCAGAAAAAAAGCAAACGCTGAAAATCTTTTGAATACATAAAAAAAGAACAAAAGCTGAAAAAGGCTACATAAGAGGGCCTATGGTGAAAAGGCATCGCCCGCACTTCTCCCGTGATTACATGCTTCCAAATTTCTATCATGAACTCGGTTAAGCTCCTCTCTCTCTCTCTCACTCAGTTAAGCTTTTTTCTCTTTCCCCCCCTATTCGTGTGGTCTGTCTCTCCTATTCTTGTGGTCTCCTGAGTTAGTCTTCCCTATTAGTATCCCTGATTCCCTTCTCACGACTGTACCTCTCCCTATGAACACATCATCTATTATCTTTCTCTCTCTCTCACACAGGGGAAGGACCAGTTGTCAAGGATCTGGGGCAATAATAGTGTACCTTCTGTCCTGCTCAGGCCTTCTTCCTTGGAATATTTCGTCAGATACAGTTTCTGTCTCTAGAGTGAACGAAACTTTTGTCTTTTTTTTTTTTTGAGAGTACAATGAATTGGAAAGACACACCCGAACCTCGTAAGATAGAGGCACTCATCTTGGGGAATTTTAAAGCATCCTCTCTCAGGCGGAACTTGAACCTTGGCCATCTGCTTAGAAGTACAAGGCACATCCGCTAAACCATGCCGACTGAATGACACTTTTCTCTCTTGTTGAGAAACTCCCAAAACATTTATTTAAATCATTTCTTTTAAAGTGATAGCATAAGGGGTTCTTCTTTGACACAAGGCATGTTTCCAAAATATTACAACATTACATTAGCTCATGCGCATGCCCTCTTATCGGACGAATGAGGGCTCCTTCTCCATACATACCTGCCACGTCTCTATTAGCTAGATCATATCAAAGAAGAATGCCTTGAAGGCTTTGCTCTTCGAAGAACAAAACTGTTATTTTTATTGATGACATGAGTTCTTTTACTTTATTCTCATTTGTGCATATATGGATACATTTTCATTTTGTATTCATATTATACACTTCATTTCATATTGCTTTGGTTCTATCTCATTGTATTTGGTATCTTGTCATTTTCTTTTACCATTGTATTTATTTTCCTTCGGAATTATCTCACATATGATTTACTTTCGAGAGACTTTTTCCAACTCTATATAAAGAGGGTATGTCTCCCACTTTGTAGTTGATTAGAAGCTTTTAGAGACTATTTCATGCTTTTGGGAAGCACATTTTTAATCTTTATGAGTTTACTAAATTTTTGATATACTTATTTTGAGTCTCTCATACTCTTTCATTTTGTGAGTACACTCTTCTTTTCATTTTTTTTCGTATGTGTACTCTCTACATGGTACCAAAGAAGTAGGTGGAGACCTTCATGGTCTTTTGGTGGTTCATTATGTGGAATAGTGCTTGTTTCTTATGGTAGTGCTTCCTTCTCATAGAGAGGAACTTTTTGCCATCGAGTGAATACTCATAGAGAATTTTGGGTAACAATATTGTGCCCATTTACCCACCCTCCCACTCCTTTCCATCCATTTTCCACCCTCTTTTCATCATTTTCCCAACCTCTCACCCTTATTGTCATCCGTCTTTGGTGGCATTTGGCAGCACAAGATGGCATTTTTCATGATCTGGATGGTGCATCTCTACTATTCAAGTGTTTAAAACACTTCTGTCGCACTTTTGGTAGATTCCATATCTTCTTGGTGATACATCTCATCATTTTAAAGTGTTCGTAAACACTCTCTGATTCTATTTGGTAGTCTCAAACATTCATGTAGCTTGACTGCATTACTTCTTCTCCATTAACGAACTGATACATTATTGGATAACATATTGTAATCTCAATCCATCTCACTCTTATTGGATTACATGTTTTAATCTCAATCCATCTCACTAGCAAGCCATGCATTATTCTTTGTGATGAGATTACGCCAAAGGTGGTTCTTTATTATTTTAGATGACGCTTCGAATTACACCTAACCGTCAAATGTCTCGTTTTGCTTGCAAGAAACAAAGTCGCATGTACCTATATAAATGCATCACAACATTTTTTTTGTTCTCTGATCTCTTGTGTATAGAGTAGCTACAATTACTAGAGTTACCCTTCAATCAAGAAGGGAAGTGGTGCAGAGCATGACTTGGAGCTTCTATCCAGGCACAGGCAGAGAAAAAAAATGTATCACGGATTTTCCATTTTCAATGATTGGAGTCCCGTGTACTCGTTACATTGTAGCATGCAAAGTGCTAAGAGTCACAAAAGCACGCTATATGTTGTTCTATGACCAATACATTCATATAAGATGAAGGACAAAATTTGACCCTATTAATCATCTCAAAGAAAAAAGAGTCTTTTCTAGAGATTGGGCATGTGAGGCTAAGCCTGCAATGCAATGCTTGAGCATCCCTTGACTCGAGTGGAAATCTCTGGAATTTTTCTCTATTAGAACCCTGCTTCTCATTTGTCACAGCACACAAACCTCTCTATAAAAGAAACACTACGAAGAACAACATGCTTTCTCCCTCATGGAAGAGAGATAGAGAGACAGAGATAGAGAGAGAGTGAAAGAGGAAGAGACAGTAAGAGAAAGTAAATTACTAGCTGAGATTCTACTAAAATGACTGCATGCTCGGTAATTCAAAGCTCCACAGATTGGAAGGAAGCCTCCAAATGAGTGCAAGGGAGGAGCTTGCAAATTCAGAAAACATCCTAAAAGGCTTCATAGAACTCTGAAATATATCAACACGAGATGAAGAGAGTGATGAGTGCCACACAAAAATTAGCTTGCTCCCATAGCCATGGGCCTGTCATTTGCACCACTTTCTCTCTCTTCTTTGCCATGTAGAGAGAGAGAGAGCAATATCTCCTCTATCTCAATGATGTAAAAATGGTTTGAATACTGGGCATTTATGATGGATTATTCATCTTTAACTCTATTGCAGAGATTTGATGTTCTATGAAAAAGCTTACAGTATCTTTCTAAGATATGAATTTAATGATCAATGCATCAAATATGAATCAGCTTCGTTCTCTTTCGGTTCCTCTAAATTGAGATCTTTGGATACATTTCACTTATCTAAATAGCTTTCATTATAGAGCAGTTTTGTCCCGTGATTGTAACCCATAATCCAAGCATATCTTTCTCATTAGGGCTAAAAACGGCCGAAAAGGGGCTGTTTGCTAATGAGAGATTAAGGAAATTGACAAATAGAGTCTTTCCATGTGTACAAGAGTATAACATTGCTGTCTCTTTTAACCTTATGAAGAATTTCTTTTTTTTATACAATTTTGTCTAAAAGCGCCGCTAAAGGGATGAAGAGTCTCGTATTCAGTGTACAATTTTTTGGTTTGATGCAAAAAAAGATCCTTTGGCACACTACACAAAACATATTCTCGAATTTCCAAGAAGGACTTGATTTTTGAAGATATGAAATATTTTTGGATTCACAAAATTTCATGATCATTCAGCCACAGGGTTTACATCAAATCAAAAGTTTCCACTTGTACAAAGCATTTTTCTCTATAAATACTGCCAAAAATTGTGAACGTCGGTTTCTCGCTTTGAACATTCTTCTTCTTCTAAGTTCAAATGGCTTCTTCTTCTCGTCGTCCTTCCAATCGTGTAACCTCATGTGAGGTTACAACAGAAGAGAGGATTCTTTGTGGAAACCTCTTTCTGTGAAAGTAAATGAATGGGTAACTATGCTTCCTAGCTACAAAGGTGCCCATAAAGTCAAGCGTGCCAAAAGAGACAACACAAGAAACCACTGGAAGGGACGTATTCTCAGTTTTAAATTGAAGAGATGTGGTTGGTTTGCACGAGTACAACATGTGTACACCGCTAAGGATCTTGTTCTAGAAAATCATCTGCAATTCCCTTCGTACTCTGAGTGAAGTTTGACAATGCTCTTCTATCATTCCAGTTGTTTTTGTATAATAAAACATATGTTTTTGTATTGCAGATATCTTTCCTTCTAATATTGTGGAATGGCAACCTGTTGAATGTTTAACAGGAACATTCAGAGTTCTTCATAAGGAATATGCAGAACTCATGTATGCAGACATATCTGTTCAATTTTTCAATAGCATAGAGTTATTTGTCCATTATGGAGATTATCAAGTGCCATCAGGGAGGAGTTCTTACGGAAATCTTGTACATGTACCTGGTCCTTGCATCTCTTCATTAGATTGGGATGCTCCTGATCATTCAACAGTTTCAAGTTTTCGATGCAAAATTAAATTTGACATCCAAAAGGCAATGTCAGCAGGCCAAATTTTGAGAAGGATAAAGATTCAATGGTTTTTGCCTATTCATGTCTTTGTAGCATGCTTTAAAAACATGTTATTATAGAAAACAAAAACAATGTGGTTGAATAGGAGAGTCTCTATTTCAGAGATTGATGATGTTTTAGGTAGGGAATGGGATAGCAAAGAAGTTCAAAAGCTAGGTGACATTATTTTATGTAAAGTTAGTCCCAATTCTCTTTCAATCTCATATCAAATATGTCGACAATCTCTAGTTCTAGGATATGACTATAGAAGGTGGAAAAAAAAGCTTGGACTTTGGATAGCTTTGGACTCAGAGGAGAGCTGTCCAGAATTTGATTTAGAAGTATTGATTCATCCAGATTTTCAATCAAGGAAAATAATTGTCACTGCAAATTGGAATCTCACAAATGTAAGGGAGCTCCTAGAATACCGTGATGAGGTATCATCACAGTGTAGATTCTCAGTTGATGATGCAATAGTTAACATTAGATCAGAGAAATCATTATCTTGCATGAGTTGCCTACCACCAAGGGTGATTAAATTCCAACCCTTAAGATTGTAACAAGTTAGCCCGACATTCTTACATAATGTATCTTCCATTGAATTTTCTTTGCATGATGGTGAATTATGAATTTTAAATGTCTAAATTCATATTTGCATTTTGTAATTTACTTTCAAGATTTTGATGAGGTTCTTATTGTACAATGATAAGAATATAAACCAAGACATTCTAAGATATTTTTTAGGTCCTTTATTTCATATTTCCATTTATTTTTATTTGCAGGAGTGAATTGATGACTTCAATTATTCCCCTTCATCTAAACTCATCTTGGCATTTTTTTGTTTAATCATAACATTCTGATGAGGTTCCAACTAAGAAATAATTACACAGGAACTTGCATAAGTTGATTCTAGATGAACAAGAGATCTATTTTAGTCTATCAAAGGTGCACATTAGTCTCAATAAAATAATTTGACTCTATCCATCTTTTCTGTCCTCAAGAAATGCAAGAGAAAATATCATTGTACACATAACAAGTAATATAAGAGAGGGTGGAGAACCTGGTGCAAATTCTAATCCAAGGTTTGATATTTCAAAATATGAAGAGCATGACTTAAGGCATAAAACAGAGGAGACGAGATTAGAGAAGATGACGGATGCAAGCGAATAGTGCAATCTGAACTTGTTGGATGGCCCGTATTGCTTACATCGATCGTGTTAGCAAAATACCGTGAGAGACTTCAATTGTGTAATTTCACTCATGAGTATAAAAACAACTAGCAACAACTCATCTCATGCAAGGTTGCTAAAAGGGGATCCTATGTTCAAATGGATAACATGACTGATGCAAGCGATAGGGGCAATCCAAAATTCTCCGATTCCCCATATCGCTTGCATCGGTCGTGTCAATCTTTATTCTTTATATTCTTCTGTATCCTCTCCAATTTAAACTTTCCAACAGTAATGAAGTAAGAAACCCACAATGTAGTCATATTTGTGACACGAACAAATTGAATTGGACCATGCAATGAACTTTTGTTTCACTATCAAGAGGTTCAATACAAATGTATATTTCTCAAGGCATATAAATATTGTAAAGGAAAATAAATATGGTTACAATGACCATCTTCCAGATGAAGATTGGCATAAGTACATACAATTCGTACATCAATAAATCTTCCAACCTATGTTGGTTTTACATTAGATTTCAATCTAAGACTCAAAAATGATTCAACCCTTTCTATCATTTTTGGAGCCCTGTTTTCTTTGTTGCTGCTGTCCCTTTTTGGAGCTTTCAGTTTTACTCTTTTTCTTGGTCCCATGCTTTAATGGTGAGTGAATAGGAATCCCTTTCTTTTTATCTTCAGACTTTTTTTTATCAGGTGGAGGGGGTGGAGGTGAATCTGGATCATAGGGGTAGATTGCATGTTTCATGATACCATTTATTGCTCTCTCTCTGATCAAGATGATCCATGCATCTGGTAGTCTGATAAATTCAATTCAGGACTATAAAAACTTCTTTCCAAGAATCTTACAGCATTTGCAACCACTCTCGAGCCACATGATGTTGAGTCTCTCTGCAATGGCACATGAATTTGTATGTATCCAAATTGCTTTTGTTCATTCAGTTTAGCAATTCCAGGAAAATTCTTATCAATATGCATCTTGAGAACCTTTGCAGCACTGCATTGTAAACTAAAAATCAGAATGGATGGCATGACTCTAAAATAGAGAACAACAAAATGTATAGCAACTTACACTTTGCAATTCCCATGTTGTGATTGAAGAGAATTGAGGAAAAGAGCTTGATATGCATTGAAGTCAACAATAATCAAACTCCAATGGCCCCTGTCAATGAGTTGCATGTAAATATACTTTCTTAAATGAAACAAATATCTTTCCAAAATGAAGATGAATACTTACTTTTCAATATATGGGTAGATAACACATTCTACCTCTTCTGTAAAATCCTCTAGAAAGGACATGGCATCTCCATGTTTATGCAAAAAACACTGTGTCACCAGAGGATCTAAAATAAATACTTTTCTTTGAACTGCTTCCTCACATTGTTGAAGAAGAAACCTACGAATCAAGAAGAAAAATTCAGTTAAGGAACTAGAAAATTAAGCAAAACAAGAGCATTTTAAGGCTCTATATATACCTGAGTGAAATGTTGACCACACTATCTGATATTTCAACATGAAGCTCCCTCAACATTTTGTTGTCTTCAGGTCTAATGTCAAGAAACCAATCTTTTTGCCATGGCATTGCAACATTAACTATTACCTGCCCATCTCCTTTCTTAAGGAGCTATTTATTTGCTTTCTATAACTTTTGAATCTAGGTTAAGATGACATTTTCCTTTGTAAATAATCCCTGCTTTTTCCTCTCTTCCTCACTATTCGCTGCAGTTCTAGTTTCATGATCATGAGTGACCTTAGGGTTGATCTCTTCAATGACAACTGTTGTTTTGGGTGCTCGAGCTGGAGGTATATTTAAAATATCGAAGATTTTTTGATCATGGTGATCAATAGGAACTAGAGATTTATCAAATTTATATCTTATTCTTGAAACAATAACATAATCCTTTGCCATTAGTGTTACCCTATGTGCATGAGAAGCACATAAATAGGCATCATTCATAAAATCAATAGCAAAGTCCTCTGCAGCTTCTTGAAGGCATAGCAATGCTTGAGTTTGCCACCTCACATTGACAAAGGATGAGGTCTTCATCAAAGAACAGAGGTTGGCTGAGATGTGCTTGACAACTCTCATAAATGGAAGTCTAGGGATCAACAATCCCACAGACTTTTAAGCTCTTCTAATTTCCCTTGAAGACTTTACATGGTATTTGACCCTTTTCTTTGAAGGCTTGTCTGATACATTGTCTTCAACCTTCTGGGGATTTTTCTCCTCGACATTTTGCTCCTGGGCATTTTGTTCTTGGGCATTCTGGTCCTAACCCTCAGGGTACAACTTCCTTGCTGTCTTTTTGGTCCTAGCCATACTCTGCACAAAGTGAGAGTCTTAAGGCAAGAAATAGGAAAGAAAGGAAACCTACTTTCAAAAATTTTGATCAAGCACTCTTACCAATGTCAGAGACACGACCGACCCAAGCGATAGTAGTCATCCAGAAATGCCTAGATGTCCCTGATCGCTTGCATCGGTTGTCCTTGAATTCATCATCAAATATCAATCAATACTAGTTCAAATATATCTTACAATGCAAAATACTCAAGTATCATTAAGAAAAAACATAATTTGCAAGCTATGATCAATGACCCTACACTTGCAGAGACACGACCAATGCAAGCAATAAGAGTCGTTCGTAGGTGCCCGGATGTCCCTTATCGCTTGCATCGATCGTCCCTGATCAAGTATCATTAAGAAAAAACATAATTTGCAAGCTATGATCAATGACTCTACACTTGCAGATACACGACCAATGCAAGCGATAAGAGTCGTCCGTAGGTGCCCGGATGTCCCTTATCGCTTGCATCGGTCGTCCCTGAATTCAGGCATAATACTCTAATTGCTTTCAAATATAGGTTACAATGCATAATACTCAAGCATACAAGGACTCGATGCCATTTTAGAAACACGCCCAATCCAAGCGATTAGGATTATCCAAAAATCTCGGATGTACCCGGATCGCTTCGATTGGTCGTGTCCATATTACCTATTGCAGAGAGCGCTCTGTATAGAAATATTATAGAACTGAACCATGTATGTTTGAAGTTTAATAATATCTATCCATATGTCGTTAAATGCATTGTAAGTGAAATGTAACTTTTGTTTTCCTACTTCGCAAGGCATGTTACCATGAATATGTTTATATTCACCAAATACTGATGTGATCTTCTTATTCAAGCAGAGCCGAAACTTCCCTACATGATGGGGTCTAGGCAATCCAAAACTTCTAACTTTGTTAAATTTTAAAAATTCACACCAAACTTTTGAAATTGCTCTATAACCTTTCCTACTCACTCCGACACTATCACAAATCTTCTGAATTTGAGATGGTTCTAGTAACAGATTCATTTCTGTCATGAGTTTTTGAAAAACAAAGCATTTCAAGCATGTATTTTCATTCAATTTCAATAGTCTTAAAACATCATTATGACTCAACATTTCATTATAGAAATGTATGCGCTCAAAACTGCTTGACATATTGAAACCTAGAACATTTGTCATATGATCTCTAACAATTTTCATTCTTTTCTTTTTCTCTCCAGATTTTTTAGTTAAATTTAAAAAAGGTTTTATTCGTTTTGATCGCATTCTCAAACCTATAGGAGTTTCTTTCATTTTATTAAAAGACTCTAACTGAGAGGATAAAGTGGATAATTTGTTTTCTAGCTCCCTCATATGTAAATCCTTCTGATGTAGTGTGTTTTGTAGAGAGTGTATGTATGGTACATAATTCCTTGAAATATCCCAGAGCCTTGAACAATAGCCTTGTAAACCATCCTCACAATCTCCTACAAATCTAATCAGATCATGAAGGTTATGAAAAGGGGGATACCTTCCAGTTTGTGGATCAATTGGATAAACAGATCCATCTACCCATATGTCGATATGTTTCTTGCCTTCTTTTCGCAATCCATCCACTTCAGGAGGATGAAGAGCCCGTCGGAATACTTTTCTTGTCGTCGCATACTCTTGACTAACTGCAATGTTGATATGGAACTTTTCACAATGATTTCGATTGTTTGAAAGCTCAACGAGAGTATTTGGGTTAAGGTTTTCCATGGTCTGCTATGAAAAGTGATTGACAGGTATCTAAACTGATGTGAAAGAGAGAAACATGCCTGCTTTGAAAAGTAGAGTAAAAAAGCGCAAAACGTCATCAACACACATTATATAGGTCCGTGAACAAGAGGAAAATTCGAATTTTGATCAGCGCCCGATGAGCACAAACTTCGACGCGTAAGATATCACACAAACTTTTCATGATTATCATAGGAGTTTCTCTCTCTTCAAAATTTGCATAAGATACATTTTAAATGAACCTACACGGAATTTCTTAAAGGATTTGACAATTTTAATCCAGATTAAACACAACTAATTGAAAATCTTACACGGCCCTTTTTGCGCCGTTTTTCACTCTAATGTTGTCATCTCTCTTACATCCACTTGGCTACAAGACAAGTTTCCATAAAACTACATTCGCATCTCCTTTGGCATTAAGTAACAAGTATTATATCCCTCACCTAAGGGATTATCATTTTCATATAACGCATTATTTTTTAATCGATTAAGTACCCTCACTTGTGTCCCATTTTAGGCCGTAAGTGATCCAATCTAAGTTTGTTAGATCCAAGCATCCCTTCTGCCCTTTGTGACACTCCTAACGTTCAAATGCTTCTTTTTGTATTCATTGAAGGGTATGAACCCTCAATTTCCCTCCACTATTTTGTTCACTTTTCAAAGGGCTTTTTTTTTTTGTATTTATTGAACGGTATCAACCCTCAATTTTGTTCCACTATTTACTTCACTTTCACATTAACTTCCACCGCTTTTTGTAACTCAGGTAATAAAAGAAGAACTTTGTGTATGTGAGCTTAGAAAGGCTAGTCGAAGCCCCCAAAGGTATCTAAGTGCATAATTGGATATCCTAAGACCCAAAAGGTGTCAAAGTGTTTAAATGGCTACTCTAAGCCCCGCACCCCACCCCAACTTCGGTGATCAAATAGCTCCAAGTATGGTGACTCAAAATTTTAAGTTCTATTTTCAATGCTAATAATGTTTACCATTTCGAAAGGCAACATCTCTTAGTATGGTGTGCTTGTCATTGTTCACACTTATGTTCATGCCCAACAATGAAAGGTTGAATGGCATCAACTAAAATTTGTGGAAGGACATGATTAAGGCTTATGTATACACAAACGTTCTATATGAAGTAGTAGATGATGCGAAACCCAAGCCCGATAAGAATGGTGACTTGGTTGCATGGAACATTTCGAACGTAAAAGATAAGTGAGCCCTAGGACAACTATTTCTTACTTGTGATGAGTTAACAAACGGACATATTACTTCTTGCGAGACTTAGAACTTTACATGCAGTTATTTTGAAAAATAAAGGCATATTGAAAAGTTCAATTATAAGAAGAAGAAGAAGAAGAATTTTAAAGCTTCTACTTCCAAGAATCAAGTTAAGTTCTCTCTAGATAGGTCTCCTTGTTCAAGTGAAGATCGGTTTATCGCAATAAAGGGCAATGCTCTAATCACCTCTAGCTTCTCTGAGGAATATTTGATAGTTTTGCAACCTCCCACATGTGCAAGGATTGTGAGTTATTTCAAGAGCTAGAAGACCAAAAAGGTGAAGTTTACTTAGGAAAAGACAAGAGTGCTCGAATTGAAGGAAAAGACAAAGTAAAAATTATAAATCATAAAGGAGCATGCAAACCCTTATCAAACGTACTTTTTGTACCAGATCTTTGCATGGATCTCCTCTTTGTCAAACCAATTACCAACCATCTCAAACAAGTTACCCTTTCACAACACATCAGCGAAGGTCATTGATCCTAGCACGAATAACATTATAGCCCAAGGCGTTGAGAGTAAAGGCTTGCATACAAACTATAAGCAAATGTTAACAACAAGTGAAATCTGATGTCCATGAATTTTCTCCTTATCTAAACGATTCCAAATATTTCAAAACGTCCAATAAAAATTTTAGTATATAATCTTCTATGTTCGAAGTGTTGATACTTAAAGATTTTGTCAAGTTGTCAACTTGAGATCAATATTCACTTCAAAACTTTTATTTTTTGTCTTGATTGGTTCTTATCGTTTGACCTTATGAGTACTTGGTTATCTCAAATTGCCATCTTAGTTACCAAAAGCAGATTCTCGTATTGCTAAGTACATGCATACATACAAGCATACAAACATTAAGAAACTCATGCATACATACAAAGATGCACCCATGCGTACATACACATAAATGCTTGTATGCATACATACATACATATATATGTATGTACATACATTAATACATAGATACGTACGTTCAAAAATAGAGATATAGATACGTACGTACTCATACGAAGGTTCAGAGAGAGAGAAGGGAAAGAGATAGATATGGTTCTGCAGAGTTCAGAGTACGAAGAAGAATCGATAAGACACTGCCCCACGTTATACGCGCGCGTCGAATCATTTACCTGTAAAGATATATGACAACATAGCGATCGCCACTTGCAATTCAGACTAAAGAGTGATTCAACTTTCTGTTCATGGCATCTCAACCATCTTCTTCTCGCAATCCAGATAGAGAGACAAGAACGACATCAATGTTTACGGGGATTGAACGGAGGTGGAGAATTGAGACTAAAGAGACATTCCACTTTCTGTTCATGGCATCTCAACCATCTTCTTCTCGCAATCCAGATAGATAGACAAGTACGACATCAACGTCTACGGAGATTAGACGGAGGTGGGCAGTGGCTTGCATTACCCTAGCTCACCGTTATACATCGGTTCTTCTTCTGCGACAGTCCCAGTGGTTTGTTGCGAGACTCTATCGCGATAAGGCTGGTAGCTGTTGCCACAATGTCTTTTCTTCCGTGTTTGTCATTGTGGTTTGTCACGCATCTCTATTGCAATTAGAGGGTGGTGCGTGTCTCGACACCTGCTCTATCGCTCAAGATGTAACGCGTCCATGCTCTATCGTCTGTCTCCGGTCGTGGTTTATCGCCTGCGCTCACGCTTAGTATATGTCTCAAACAGGAGCTCTATTGCTCAGTGGTGAAGCTCTATCGCGAGTCGCGACTGAGAATTTATTTTAGAACATACAACATCTTAAATAAATAATAGTAAAAATTTTTTCGTAAAAGCGAAGTAATGAAAGCTCTATATCATAGACTCTAGATATTTGAGGAAGAAGTGAACAAAGGAAAAGCTCAATCTCATGAGGATCTATGAAAAATCAGAGTGTTATTGAGATACGAGGAAAAAATACAAAGGAAAAATTTGTGAATATTTTTAAGGAGTGATGGGTTGCGAAAGCTGACAAATCCACCAAAGAGATGTGCAACATCTTTAAAAGGAAACAAAACAGAGTATCGATCCTCATATTGATAGTCTCAAATGGTGATGTATGCAATACAGAAGAAGAAAATTTTGGAATAATTGAAGAGCACTTTATGAGACTCCTAGGGATCTCGACCCCCCTCTCCCACCATAAATGGAACTGCATGGAACCCATATCTAAGGTATCCTCTCATAAGATCCCACACAACCTTCTAATTTCCCTGCTTGATGCCCCTATCTCAAAAGAAGAAATCATTGAAGTCATTGATGCCCTCCCTAGTGGTAAAAGCCAGAGGCCGGACCGGCTCGCTAATGAGTTCTTTAAGTTCTTCAAGTTGGTGATTGCCACCCCTCTTCATTTGGTCTAGCAAGAGGCGCTCGATTTTGGCGCACTTCCGACTTGCCTCAACAATGGCATCATCAAGTTAATCCACAAAAAAGGGGAAAAGAACAGAATTGAGAACTCGCATCCAATTACGATGCTTTAAACGGGATATAAGATCATTTCCAAAGTCATAGCCAACAAAATTTCGAGCCATCTGAGAGCATGGTTAAGTGAGGACCAAAAAGTTTTCATCAAAGGCAATTCAATATTGGAAGTCATTATAGATATTTGGGAGGCTCTCAACTTTGCTAATGAGTCAAAACAAAATGTGGTTTTCCTCAAGATAGACTTCCACAAAGCTTACGACAGGCTAGAATGGCACTAAATTCTACAGTCACTTAAAGATCTCGAATGTAGTAGAAAATTGACAAAGATGATCTCAAACCTTCACTACAACATATGAGGGGCATACTGACGCTGCCTATACTGACGGTCACTCCCGACATCAGTATAAACATTGGAAAAGTCCACTTAAAGATATTGATAGTCAAGTGACCATCGGTATGACCGTTTAAAACGGATCGTTCGGATGTCTCGAGACCGTCGGTATAGCGTTGGTATATGCATCTAGATAGGCATCCGTATGAGCAACCATATGAGTGTCAGTATGAGCGTCGGTAATTTACTGGAAATTTCTGATGCACATACCGATGCCTATACCGACGCATATATTGAGGCCGTGTTTTAAACATACCGGGAACCCGAGAGAAAAACTCAGCATTTTGCATGTGTTTGAGTATTGGTTGTCTTCTGTCGAACTTGCATGCATGAATCGAATTGCGACCTACATTGTATTGTGCTCACACACACACAGAGATCTCTCTCTCTACACACACACACACTCTCTCTTTGTTTAGCTCTCACATCTTGGTAAGTGGTGCGCGTACTCTTAGCCTTTGTCTTTCTCTATGCTTTAGGTCTTATAATTTCTCTTCTCTTTGATTTTGCAGAAGTTCTTTGGCATCGATTCTTTGGAATTTGACGATGAACGACATACTTGTAAGTGATTGTTTATTGTCTATTGATGGATAGAGAAAGAGAGAGAGAAAGAGAGATGAGAGAGAGATGAGAGAGATGAGAGAGAGATAGAGAGAAAGAGAGAGAGAGAGAGAGAGAGAGAGAGAGAGAGAAGAGAGAGATAGAGAGAGAGAGAGAGAGACAAAGAGAGAGAAGAAGAGAGAAAGAGAGAGAGAGATGAGAGAGAAAGAGAGATAGAGAGATAAAGAGAGACAGAGTGAGAGATAAAGAGAGATGAAAGAGAGGAAGATAGAGATAGGAAGATAGAGCATACATACACACACATGCATACATACACACACATACACACACATGCATACATACACACATGCATGCTTACATACACACACATATACACACATGCATGCATACAAACACATACAAATATACACACATGCATACATACACACACATGCATTCACACATACATACACACACATATATAAACATATGCATACATACACATACACACACATGCATACACATATACATACACACACATATACACACATACATACACACACACACATACATACACACATATAAACACATGCATGCATACATTATATACACACATATACACACATGCATGCATACACACATATACACATATACACACATGCATACATACACACACATGCATACACACATATACACACATGCATGCTTATATACACACACATATACACACATGCATGCATGCAAACATGTTCAAATATACACACATGCATACACACATACATACACACACATATATACACATATGCATACATACACATACACACACATGCATACACACATACATACACACACACATACATACACACACATACATACACACATATACACACACATGCATGCATACATACACACACATACACATATACACACATGCATGCATACATACACACACACACATATACACACATGCATACATACATACACACACACATGTACACACATTCATACATACACACACATATGTACACACATGCATACACACAAATATACACACATGCATGCATACATACACACACATATACACACATGCATGCATACACACATGCACACACACACACACACGTGTATGCACACACACACGCACATGAATGCATACACACACATCATACGTACAATCACATACACATATACTCACACATGCATACATAGACACACATACACATATACACACATGCATACATTCACACGCACACATACATACACACATGCACACATATACACACACATAAGCTAGTTTTTTAATTAAATATATATAATTAAATATATAAAATTTTGATTTTAAAGTTTTTTTTACATCAAATATATATAAAAATAGGATTAGGGTATTTAGGCTATTTACACATACATACACATACTTATACACATATATATATACACATATATATATATATATATATATATATATATACACATGCATACACATATACACATGTTTTAGGTCTAGGTCTTTTCGATTAGGGTTTTAGGGTTTTTACACATGCATAACATATATACACACATACACATACACATATAATACATATATACATGTACATACACATGCATACAGAAATATACATATTTTAGGTCTAGATGTTTAAGATTAGGGTTTTAGGGTTTAGGCATGCATATAATTCAATTACATTTATATTAAGAGAAAATGTAGAAAAAATAAGAAAAAAATCTGATTTTATAAATAAATATATATATAAAATAGGATAATTATATAGATAAATAAATATGAAAACAATCAGACACATATACTTATACACATATCTATATACACATATATATACACATACACATATATATACAAATGCATACACATATATACATGTTTTAGGTCTAGGTTTTTTTATTAGGGTTTTAGGCTTTTTACACATGCATAACATATATACACACATACACATACACATATAATACATATATACATGTATATACCCATGCATATAGAAATATACATATTTTAGGTCTAGATCTTTAAGATTGGGGTTTTATGGTTTGGGCATACATATAACTCAATTAAATTTGTATAAGGAGAAAATTTAGAAAAAATTTCATGAAAAAATCTGAATATATAAATAAATATATATATAATAGGATAATTATATAGATAAATAGATATAAAAAAAACTAGTGTTTTAAATAATTTAATTAAATATATATAATTAAATATATAAAAATAGGATTAATTAAGAAAAAATGTGAATATATAAATAAATAAATATATAAAATAGGATAATTATATAGATAAATAAATATTAAAAGAACTAGTGTTAGGGTTTTAGGATTAAGGTTTTAGGTTTTTTTAGGTGTTTAAGTATAAATAAATAAATATATAAAATAGGATAATTATATAGATAAATAAATATATAAAATACTTAGGTTTTTTTAGCTTTTAGCTTTTAGGTTTTTTATGTGTTTAAGTATAAATACTAATTTGAATATATAAATAAATAAATATATAAAATACGATAATTATATAGATAAATAAATATGAAAAGAACTAGTGTTTTAAATAAATTAATTAATTATATATAATTAAATATATAAAAAGAGGATTCTAATTATAAGCAATAGACATATATAATACATACATATAATACATACAACACATATACACATATATAGGTCTCTAGTAATAGGGTTTTAGGATTAGGGTTTTAGGTTTTTTTAGGTGTTTAAGTATCTAAGTTTTAGTATTTCATGTTTAAGTCTTTAGGAGTATGATTTTTAGGTAAAATACAAAAAATCAAATGTTCTAAAATGTCCATATTGTATCAGATGGCTAGTTTGGATCTGGAAGAGAGAATGGCATGTCATTGCACTCAGTGCACGTATCAACTTTATCGAAAACGATGGATTTGTACTGCACATGTTAAAGAGTATGGATCCTTGGATAAAAGTCGACTAGAAAACCTTCACTACCATTCGCATGGTCCCCTAGGTGAGCAGATGGACCCAAACGACATTGCACCGATAACCTCTCATGGACAAAAGAGAACAAAAAAGGAGTTAGACATACAAGCAAGTACTAATAGCATTACACTGAATGAACATATGGAAGAAATGCTCGAAGCATTTTATGAGATGGACGAAGATCATGATGGTGGAGAAGATGTCGAGAGTTTCATGGACACAATATAATTTCCACGATCAAAAGTCAATGAAGAATATGAAAACATGCGAAGGCTAGCTCGTTTACCACTTTGCAATGGAGCAAAGATATCTGTACTACGTGTGTCACTCGCGATGCTCAATCTGCAATCCATTTATGGATGGTCAAATAGTAGTGTCACTGAATCAAGTAAGTGGATTTGAAATAAACTTTCATTGTTGTATCGAAATAAATTTATCTACTAATATCGTTCTAATTGTCTACTGCAAGGTTCTTAAAGATCAATTTTTGCCAGAGGGCAATGACATGCCTCCAACACGTGGAGATGCAAAAAAACTTTTACAGTCCATTGGAATGGATTATACTAAGATTCATGCTTGTCCGAATGATTGCATCCTCTTTTGGAATGAGTATGAGCATCTCCATGTATGTCCAAAGTGTGGAGCAGATAGATTTAGAGAAGACCTTGTAGACGAAGCAATCCCCGCAAAGGTTCTTCACCACTTTCCTATTATTCCACGAATTAAGAACATGTTTAGATGCAAATCTATATACATTTGTACTTCCCAAACACTCTGAGCAAGTTGTTTTTATACCAGATTCAAAAGAACCAGAGTGGCTATTTGTTTTACAAGTCGCCCCACATAGTAGAAAATTTTGTGAGAACATAGATGTAGAAGAAAGTCCATCTGTAGTGGACTCAAAGATTGATTCGATAGTCGAGGAGGAAGAGATCATCGTTTGAGAAGAAGAGGTCATTAAAGAAGACGAAATACAGGATGAAGCAATAGATGATGATCAGGAAGAAACCAGCATAGCAAGCGATTTAGAAGTCATCAACATAGAGATAGATATTCTCGGTGCATCGGATCTCCAAGAGGATGCTAGACTAGAGGATTTTGAATCAAACACTTATACATACACTACCATTTCTCCAAGTTTTTTTGTACACTACCATTTCTCTATATTAACTTTATTATCACATGCTAATTATTTGAGTTCTTTTGTTACAGAGCACGATGGAAGACAGTCCTCCAGTCACTCCACATTCCATGACAGAGGAGCAACTCTTAGAGTTCATCTCTCAGGTACCTCCCGCGTATATGGCCGTTGCATCACAGTATTGGATCGCTCGTGGTAGCACTCCCCCCGGCCTCACTCCTAGCGGACTCAATCCTATCGGCCTCACTCCCGCCGGTGTCACTACTGCCGGTGTCACTCTTGCGGATGTCACTCCTGCGGGTGGTGCTACTCCCGCCGGAGGTATGTCTCCTAGCTTTATGACTCCACCACGACCATCTTTTCAGCCATCCCCTACTGGCTCTAGTAGTAGACGTGTGCATTCGACACCTCAGCGTGATACAGGTTTTGGTCTGTCTTGTAGATCGAGGTCACGCTCTTGAGCACGAGGTTCTAGGAGTGGATCTATAGGTAGGTCTCGAGGAGGTGGCTATTGTGGAGGTAGTGCGACGGACGTTGTGTCCCCAGCTTCTACTCCTAGGATGAGTACCTCAGATATAGGTACGCCACATGGTACACCACGTACACCTTGGGGTGCTCATGACTATGATGACTCTAAGGTGTATAGCATCCGAGATGGAGCTCCGGTGATGGATGCGGCTGGCAAAGCAATGTGTGCACGTATACGATAGATTTGCTCCATACAGTTTGGACACTCTATCATGTTGAAATGGAGTGAACAAGATAAAGATCGGAAGAACTATATCACATAGAGGATATATTAGGAGTTCCGACAAACTCCTTACCGATATTTCCAGCAGCGAGATGCCACAGCCACATGTTTAGATACGGTTGGATAGTCACATTTGGGCAGCGGCGGATATGACACGATGCGTCACGAGTTTATAAGTACCATTTGATTTATTGAATTTATTTGTGTTAAGCTTCTCATGTATGTTCCTCCAATGTTTTGTATATTTGTTGGAGGAGCTAGCAATGGGTCGTCCTCCAACACAAACGAAGGAGGCTTATGGATATCGTCATGGATTAAGTGCACTATTGGAGGACTTGGAGGGATGTGGTGCAGTCGTTTCATGGGAGCATCTGCGATGAGGTGATGAATTTATAAACTTGGTTTTTACTTATTCTTTGTAAATCTCATGTGATATTATCTCATTTCATGAATATTCTTTGTTGTAGGACTGTTGATATGGAACATTCTTTGCATGTGTATGGCAATGGCACACCAAAATTTTGTATTTGATTTTTATATGGCACTCCATACTTTAGTGCCACATTTTGTAAAAGCGTCATATATGAAAATGGTTTGCCACACTCTTGTACATGCTTCATTTATGAAATATATAATTATTCTTCTACATGGTTCATGGTTCATGGTTCATTCTGATTATCTCTTTTGTGTCCAATAATATTCTATTTTATGAAATCATATTTTGGTTGACATTAGAGTACACATCACATGTACTCGGTTTTTTTTGGGCAGAGTGTATTGTCTTTTGCTAAGCAACATCATGGTAATGATTTTGTAGCAAAATACAACACACTCTGTCCAAAAAAAATTTTGCAGATATGGTCATCGGTTTAAGGGATGGTATTCCTAGTAATGCCATTAGAATATGCATCGGTACACCCAGGGGGCACCAGTATACATGAGGGTACACCCAGTAGTGGCGTCGGTATAACCATCGGTATGGGCGGGTGTACCGTCGCTCATATTGACGTTTATATCCACGCTCATACCGATGCTTATACCGATGCCTATACCGGCACTTTAATACCGACATGCATACCAATATCTACACTAGCGTCGGGGGAAAAATACGCACGTTCATTTCCCTCGGTAAAAACCTTGGTATACAACCGATCTGTTGTAGTGCTTCTAGGAAATGTGTGGACTCAAATTAATGTTAATGGCCAACTTTTGAAGGTGATCAAACTAAAATGATCGATTAGACAAGGGTGCCCATTGGCTCCCCTTCTCTTTTCCATTGCCACGGAAGGGCTTAGCTGGCTAGTTGAACAACAGGTGGAAGCTACAATATCAAAGGCCTCGGATTGCCCCGAGACCACAACGAAATCACCATGAGACTTTTTGCAAATGATATGGATGTGTTTGTCCACAATGATAGTACTAGCCTGGAGATATTTTGGAAGTGCTTGAATACTTTCTACGAAGCCTCTGGATCCAAAATCAACCACTCAAAGATCGCTTTTAGAGCTATTTTTAGGATCTAGCTCGACCTTCTCTTTGACCATGGGTGTTAAAACATTCCTTATGGCCAAATTTTTTGGCTTCTTAGGATTCGCTTGGGCTTTGGTATCTTGTCGGAGCAGCAGTGGAATCGGGTCCTGGCCAGACTTGAAAGCAAGTTAAACTATTAGAGAGGTATGCAAATCAATCTCGTTGGTCATGCAATGGCTATCAACAGATTCCTCATTACATTGACCATTTACTTCCTCTCTTGTTGGAGACCAAAAGAGCAAGAGTTGTCCAAATAGGAAAGTATTTGCAGAAACTTCCTTTGGACGAGCGACCACAATAGGAGGTGGGTGCCTAAAATCAGCTAGTCCATCTACACTAGCCAAAGAGATAATGGGGCCTTGGCATCCTAGACATTGGAACAGCGAGTCGTAACAAACGAGAACTATGTCGTAAAAAGAGAACACTCTCGTCAAAAATTACATGTTTTCACCTCATTTTTGGAATTCCTTTACACCAGTATACATATATTACAAAAATGAGGTGAAAACAAGTAATTTTTGACGTTTTTTGTCATTTTCTCAAAACAAAATGAGCTCAAAATGTAGTCAAAATTTCACTATATTAGGCATTGACGTGTCCCAAAATGTATATGATAAGACATTGACATGTCCAAAATCTATATGATAAGACATTGACATGTCTAAAATATATATAAGAATGTAGAAATCAATAGTTTTTACACAAAAATAACATTTTAGACATATCTTTAATGGGTGGATATCTGATTGTTATTCAAAATTGCTACAAAACATGGTTTCATTAACCAAACTACTTTGAGGCATTTACATAAGCACTAAAAATGTCTGAGAGCTTCAATGCAACTCACAACTTTGTCGATCTATGTCTACACCCTCATCATCTGATGCACTTGATTCAGTCTCATACTGTTGAGAGCTCTCTTCTTCTTCTTCTATATCCACAAGAGCTCTATCTTCATCCACGTACATACCAAATTCTGCAGGATCATGCACAACTCTTCTTGTTTTCCTATGATTTCTTGTACCACATACATCTGGAAGCTTTTGTTTTATCATGTTGATGGTTGCTTTCCTCAAGTGACCAGTTTTTGTCAAGGAAAAATCATAAACAAGAATATCTACATCATCCATTTTAAGAGTGGATGTGCTTCGAATATTCTTTTTCCTTTTTGAACCTGTTCGTTTAGTATCACACACCATTTCTAAGTTATATTTACCTGTGAATGCATTACTACTTTTAGTGTAATACCAATGCACCACCAAAGCCTCTATTCTTCTCTGATCAATATCTTTAGTTATCTCTAAAACCTTTGCAATCCAAAATGGTCTGGTAGCCTCATCACCATCAACAAGTACTGCAATAAGCGTTCCAACATTTATCTCTATTAAATTTCCTTGCCATCTTGCTTCTGCCTGTTTTGTCATCCTTGGGCCTACATAAATATTTCTTTCTGGTGGATGTATAAAACTTTGAAGTGCATCTGCATTACATGCTTGGGCCACATTCACGGATCTTTGTGTACAAAAATCCCATGTGAATGGAACATCAACTGGCCAGTGACCTGCAATTGTATACTGTATAATCTCTTCTTGATGATTGAAAAAGTCCTCCCACCAAGATACATCTTGATCTCCAGCATATTTTTTTGCACGCTCAATATGTCTCTTCTTTTCAATGAGTGCATGCATCCAGCTTTTACTTTGATCAACCACACTTCCACATCTTTCTGTATTGTTTTTATCTTCATATGGTGATTGTTCTGCACCATACACTGTTACAGTAGACAAATTAGGCACCTGCAATAAGAAACTGCATCCCTCTTTAGGCTCCCACCCAAGAGAAGATGAATACTGCTTTGCAAATAAAAGGGTTATTTCATCAACCCTCCTCATCAAGAATACATGGTTGAAACTAATATTGTGCAATGGAGCCAAAACCTTAGCACTGTTATCAAGGCCCATTGAGCAAAAGTGCTTAAAGTCATAAATCTGTGTGAGGTGTTGAACTTCTGGTTTTGGAGTATATGCTTCTGAAATCAGCTCAGATAAAATCGGAAGAGTAAAAGCATTGTTACGTGCCAACTTCTTAGAGAAAGTACTGAATATTTGATCAATGTGATCATGAGTGTGGCCAACCAGAAGAAAATTTACCTTAACCTTCTGAAATACCTGTTTTTCAACAAGCATGCTTAAATATCCAAAGACTGTAGAATTTTTATTCTCTCTTGGAGTATTATCTAGTTGCAAATATAGAGTTGGTGGCAAAAGACCCTTCCATGATTGCAAAACACGATGAATGACAGTAACTGTAAGGTTTGGATCATTATGCACATTCGGATATGTGAAGAAAACCTTGGACATTACAGTTCCATTGTATACCAAAGCGCCAACCAAATGCATTTGCACAAGGACTTCATCTCCAATGTCCTTAGGGATGCGATAAAAATGTGGCAAACAAGTTTTTTTTTTATCCATACCATCGATCAACAAACACATATAACGCTCCGGATTTCTGAGTGCCTTACTTCGATGATGAATTGCTTTCTTTCTCTCTAATGCTTGACTGTCACGATGGTTGTTAAGAAGGTTTTTAAAATTATGCTTTTCCTGTGGTGTTGTAGCCCCTTTTGCCATGTTTTTCAAAGTGGCGCAAACTGAACATTCACCCATTCTAACTTTACGAGGAATAGAAACATTGTTAAACTCTTCCTTCCATAATCGAGTAAAGTGACGATACAACACATACTTCTCATTTCTATTTTCCATGTCTTCTCTATATATTTGAAATACCTCTCGACGAGTAAAGTTATCTGACAAGTGCAACCTTCCAGTTCTACGCATAACTTCACAATGCAAGCTAAAATAGTTCATCATCCAATTCATTGCATGACGTCCAACAGATCCTTTGGTCCCAACATGGAACGTATCCAAAATGAGATCCCCATTCAAAAACCCTTGTTGAACCCTATGTATTCTAAAATTTCCTACACCCATTGCAATTTTAAATGCAGCCCTACAGCATGGCATCCCTTGAGTAAACAAATATTCAAAACCAACACGCGTTACTGACATGTTATCCTCAATCATTTGCATGCAAGAAACAAGGTATATATCTTGCCTTTCACTATCTAAATGGAGGAATTTTTCTCTTATGTGCTTTAGTTTCTTCATCCCTAAATTATACAAGCATTTCAAACCACAACAATGCTTCACAATATCCAATGCAATCTGTCTATCTGAAGTAAGAAATTTAAATCTTTTTCGACTTACTTCACGAGACCTTCTTTTAAATCGTAGATTGAGCTTGCTTTGCTTTTTCGTTGCTCCACATGCACTTGAGTCGGAAGGGAGATCAATGGTTGGATCAGATGGGAGATCAAGAGGTGCATTTGGTTGAGCAGCATTGCACTGTGAATTGGATAACTTAAATGACTCAACAGAAAACATGGAATCATCAGCACGTTCTAAATCATAGGGATCATCACTTCTCTGGAAAGGTTCAACTGAGAACAATGAATCAATATGAGCAGAGGAAGCTGATGCCCAAGCATCCACTGAAAAGATTGAGCTCATCTTCACTGAGTTCACAGAAGACTGAAGATGAATGACCTTTTTAAATAAGTAGAAATCCGAGATCAAGTGAAGATATCACATCAAATGTCACATCAAGAAGATATGAAATCAAAAGCTTATTAAAGTACATTAAATAACATAAAACATCAAATTACATCAAATCACTTAATTACTCAAATATACACTAATAAGGGAACCAAAGATTTGATTCACTTTTGATTCAAATGAGAAACACAGTTGATTTCTAACTACATATGAGTCATTCAGTCTAAGCATTGTGAATGAATCAAAATATATCCAAGTTGAGTTCCAACAGGAATATATAATAAAATTGTTTGGAGAAATTTTACAAGAAGAAATTTTACAACTGGAATATATCCAAGTTGAGTTCCAACTGGAATATGCTATGCCATTGAACACTATACAAGAAGAAATTTTACATTTGGTTAAGATTTCAAGGATTAGGTTTTATTGTGGTCTTGGCTAGATATCAAAGAGGTAGATGAAAGTATATTGAAAAAGAATTGTGTAAAAGAGGCACACAGAAAGTATATTCATACATTGATTTTCCATTTCAACAATGTGTTACAAGATAAATGTGAATATGAACTAAAGTGTGGAGGATAACACTATAAAGATGTCATTAATCTCACAACTTAGACCTAATTTTCTCCCAAGCAACAGACTCTAAGAAAAAACTTCTACATGAGATTAGAAATCCTCATGTACATACCATACTGTTGCCATTGAAGTTTAATTTCCATGCAAATGTATATAAATAGTTGCAAGGTTCTGTACTAGAATGTTTATTCATAGTGATTTTCCATTTCAACAGTGAGTTACAAGATAAATGTGAATATGAACTAAAGTGAGGAGGGTAATACTATAAAGATGTCATTAGTCTCCCACATTTAACACAACTTTGACTTGATTTTCTCCCAAGAAAGAGATTCTTAGAAACAAATCTCTACATGAGTTTAGACATCCTCATGGACATACCATACTCTTGCCATTGAAATGTAATTTCTATGCAAATGTATATAAATAGTTGCAAGGGTCTATGAATATTTCATTAAAGTGGCTCTGAAACAGCCTATTTGTGTGGGTGCTATTCCCTGGTTAGATAAGTTGACAGATTTAGTTAGCAAGTGGACTCATTCAGTTAGATCCAGTTAGTTTTTGGTTCAAGTTACCCAATTGCCTATAAATACCAGAGGAGGAGATCATTCGCATTTTCAAAATCCACGAGCAAGAGAGAGCAGCAGAGCACAGACAGCCATGGAGCACAGAGGTCAGCATACCAGCAAGCCAAGTCTGATGGAGAAGAAGAATGTTGGCAAAAGTACCAAGAGGTAGACAAAATCATAACATAAATAAAGATTCCAAAAAGATTCCCTCTGTATGTCTGTGGAAATATCTGATTTCTAGGTATTTATTTTTCTTACCTCTAGAAATATGGATCCAAAGCATGTACAGCTCGATGCCTGGCATCGACTTTAAGGTGTAAGTCGATGCCAGGCATCGACTTGCAGGTGCAAGTCGATGCCAGGCATCGACTTGGGGCTGCAAGTCGATGCCAGGCATCGACTTGCACCGACAAGTCGATGCCTGGCATCGACATGCACCTACAAGTCGATGCCAGGCATCGACTTGGGCCCAAAATTCGATGCCAAGCATCGACTTGCCGGCATCAACATGCACTGAAAAGTCGATGCCAGGCATCGACTTTTGGGTGCAAAGTCGATGCTTGGCATCGGCTTTTGGGCCCAAGTCGATGCTCGGCATCGACTTTGTGTGCAAGTCGATGCCAGGCATCGACTTGAGGGTAAAAGTCGATGCCAGGCATCGACTTGGCCCAAAAGTCGATGCCAAGCATCGACTTGGGCCCAAAAGTGGATGCCAAGCATCGACTCTTGCACCCCCAACTCGATGCCTGGCATCGACTTTCACCCTCAAGTCGATGCCTGGCATCGACTTGCACACAAAGTCGATGCCTGGCATCGACATGCACTTAAACATCGATGCCTGGCATCGACTTGAAGCTCAAAATCGATGCCTTGCATGGACTTGGGCCTTTGAAACCACATTTACATTTGATCTGATATTTCCAAGTGCCTTCAGGGATGCGGAGTACAAGGATGAAAGGCCCATCAAGAAGCTCAGAGTCACCATGGGCTCTGCTGACCAGCAACGTGACAAAGGCAGTGGTCACCAAGCAAAGCGAAAGAAAATTATTGCACCATTATCCTCTGAGAAGGCCAGCAACCCACTAGGAATATCCTCAGGTGGACAGAGTAGCATAAAAATTCCTGTGGAGGATCCAAATATGAAGGAAAGGTCTAGGGAGACCGAGGTCATGAGGACAGATCGTCCACTTCGGGACATGACAAATCTCGAATGGTGCCTTCAGTACGTTGAAGAGAAGAATGCAGTCCTCCTTGTGTTCGCAGGGGCCTATGGCAGAGGAAAGATCACGACAACACAAGGTTTTCAGTATGGACTTGTTTACAAATTGGATTATGAAGATGAAGATTCTGACAACCTGCTTTTCTTGGTGGAGACATCGAAAGGATTAAGAAATGTCATATGCAAGATGGATTTCTTGTGCCCAGAGTGTTGTGTTCCAGAAGGGCTAGCTCAGATATGCAGAGACTCAGTGAATTTCATCAAGGACCTGATGCCATGGATCCAGGGCAATATCATGCCAACACAGCACAAGAAGACGACCCCTGTAAAGGCAAGGGGTAAGCAGAGTGTGCAGAAAAAGCCCCAAAAGAAAAAGAAGATAATTTCAGAAGAGGACTTTTCTGACTCAAGCTCTAGCTCTGGGGACATAATTGTTGCACCTGGTGGAGAGCTTGCATCTGGTGTGCTTGGCACTGAGCAGAATAAGATGAGGGAGGACATAGCTAGAAGAAAAGTTGTGAAGAAGGGGCAGTTGTTCCACTTGCCGATTAATATTATCCACAGGCCACCAGTGGATCCAGTCACAGGGAGGAGGCCCCTTGAGATCAGGGAGCCACATAATTTGCACGTCCAGAATCTTAAGAAGAAAATGAAAATAAATCCTCATGCTACTGTTGTGCCATTCCTTGTCATGGTGGATCCGAATGAGTGCAGCTGTGTGGAGGATTTCAATGAGGGTTTGTTTGAGGATTACACTTATTATGTGATTGGAGGTTCACACTCTGCAGAGGCTCGTAGACAGTTAGTGAAGGAGCACCCTACTACATTCTTCTTTAGGTATGCAGAGTGTAAGATATATGCTGGTCTTACAACTGAGGAAGCTAAGCTTCTTGCTTGGGATCACAACAACGACAATGACTACAGGCAGAAAATGTCCTCCATAGAGAGAATTCGGTTCTTCCACCATGAATACGAAGATTGTCTTGTGAAGGAAGCTGGGAGAATACATCCCAATCTACGAAAGCAATGCCTTATTGAGGTTGGAATTGCATTGGATGAGAATAGAAATTCAGATGCTTTGAGGAAATATGATCCATGGTTTCAACTGGCATTCAGATCAGGTGAGATCTGGGATCTTCAGGATAGAATTTTCACAATGTGGGAGCACAAGGAGGTCAAGGGCGAGAAGCAACGAAAGTCGAGGCCAGACCCACAAGTTGATATGAAGGGAAAGGGAAGGAAAGTTGACCTTTCAATTGAAGAGGCTCCTGAGGACATGAAGCTGACCCCATGGAGGGCCCTTCAAGGAATCAAGGATGATACATTGATCATATCAACTTTGTCAAGGGTAATCTCGAAGGAGTTAAGCCTCGAGGAGATGGTGACTGAGCTCAATAAGTATGTATGTTATTCTCAGATCCTTTTTCCCTCCTCCCATGCTTCTTGTCTAACCTAGTCTCTTTTATATTTATGTGTCTGTAGTCATAAAGTGTACATGAAGATTCAGGAGGTGATGATGAAGAGGCTGGGTTGCTTTTCTTGGACAGAGGTCCAAGCAGACTATCCAACCACATCATCCTACAAAGCCTTATCAGAATATTTCATCCTGTTTTGTGATTGGGTAGGTTCTCTTATCAGAATATTTCATCCTAACCAATTTGATGCATTGCATGGCATCGACTTGGGGGCATAAGTCGATGCCTGGCATCGACTTGGGGGCATAAGTCGATGCCTGGCATCGACTTGCAGCATAAGTCGATGCCTGGCATCGACTTGGGGGCATAAGTCGATGCTTGGCATCGACTTGCAGCATAAGTCGATGCCTGGCATCGACCTGCAACAAAAGTCGATGCCTGGCATCGACCTCGTGGCAAAAGTCGATGCCAGGCATCGACTTAGGTCCCTAGGTCGATGCCAAGCATCGATTTTCAGTAGAAGGTCGATGCCTAGCATCTACCCCAACAAGAAATCGATGCCATACATCCGTTCTTTATGTTCTGTTTGCTGTACCGAAGAGCTCTTCTAATTGTCTTTCCAATTTTTTCTGCAGAAACCAAGGAAAAGTAAGTCTACAGAGGTACTAGATGATTGCCCCCCTGCATTCCTTGCTCACATTCAAAGAGCAAGGCATGAGAAATCTAGACTGAAAGCGAAGGAGATGGATTTTGATGATGAACCCGATCTTAAATGTTTCTCCAATCCCCTAGACCCCCTTAGGCCTGTATATTACAATGTGTTCTATAGTGATGTAAATAATATTTGTTCTGTTGTGCCTAGAAAACATTTCTCCCTTCTCATAGCGGACATACCCTATGGATTTAGGATGTTAGGATCAGTTAATGATGATGAACCCTTCAAACACCCTCAGATTCGGAAGATGGTCACTGATTTTGCAGAGTTGACTATGTCTCCTCTTTGGAGGATAGTAATTTTCCATAGCAGAGACCAGTCTTTCTCTGTTTCAACTGCTCTGAAGGCAAGATGTCATGCTGTGGAGTGCCTCACTTGGTAAGTAATCTTCTTTCTATCTCCATGGCTTTAATGATGCCCTATGTGGCTCATAGTTCTTTTTTGCAGGGTGAAGACAAACGTAAATCACACTCCTTTGCACCGGTTTGTGAGCGCCACTGAATGCATTACAGTTGGCTATTATGATGAAGTAAGCAAAAGGAGAGTCAGGGAGCATTGCAATGAGAATGGGATCTCAAATGTGCTCATGTTCCCAGCCGTTACCAAGAAACTTCGTCATGTAGTTGGGGACATGACATTGGTTAACCCTTATCAGAAGCCACAAAAACTCATAATGAGATTGCTTCAGCTATTTTCCAATGATGATGACTGGGTCCTAGACCTTTTTTCGGGCACAGGTAATTTCAATTTTCACAATTTTCATTAGTCATTGTTGATTGAAGCCTCTAAGAGGTTTTCTGCTGTTTCAGGAACGACTCTGGCTTGCTCCTTAAAGATGTTCAGGCACTGCATAGCTGTGGAGAAGGATGATGCTCAAGTGAGCTTCATTAGAATGAGAATCAATGGGCTGAATGAATGCCCAGATGAAGACCAAGAGGTTGGAAGGAAGCACATTGCAGATACGGAGAGATTCCAACCAGCTTCAAGGGAGCCTGTTCCCCCACTTGCAGATGAACCTGGGGACATGGCTGACCTTGAAGAGCCAATCTTGGAGCAAGAGAGGCAAGATAGGTGTTCTAATGTGCTAGAGGATACCAATACCCTTGAGCCTGAGGAAAGCTATGATCAGCTTCTATTGTAGATTCACATAACTCTTGTAAAACACATGAAATGTAAAAGATCATTTTAATGGAAATATAATTTGGAGTTCTGCTTCCACTTGGTGTTCAGCTTGATTTATCTTGAGCATTTCTCTGATCATGTGTGAATGTTTCTTAGTATAATTTTGTTGAATATTATCTTCTCTTGGGAATGCTTTTGTGAAGTGTATTTCATATTCTGTTAATATGGCCAGGAATTCAATGGGGATCTTAACCATACAAAGGGGATGATCTTAATTGCCTTGTTAAAATGCTCTGATTTTTACAACACATGTACTCTAATTTTCGAGTAACTTTTAATTAGCTATCTTCTGTGCTTGTTGAGGTTATAGATGTAATGAAGGAGCTTCGCGAATTCTTACTTGTACCTTTTCAACTCTAATCTATTGTCCAAGATCATGATGTGGGATTCTTGGTCATGCTCAACAACTAGTTTTCATGGCAGCAAGAATTTTAGTATATCTATCTTGACTACTTGGGATATGAGATCAAGCTTCTAAAGACAATATTTACAAGCAAGACTCGTGATGCTTTCTAGATATTGTAAAATGCCCACTTTTTTGCTTCATATAATGGTATTTAGGTAAAAAGAAAAAGAGAACATGTCTTTGTTCTCCTTTGTTGTGACTCAGTGTTTTGGGTGCATCGCTAACAAACAGGCCGAAAAATGGATGATTAAGGTGTGGTGCAACAGGGAGGTCTCGTGGGCCAAGTTGATCTTCAAAAACAAGAATGTGTTGACTTTTGTGGGATTCCCAAATTGGAGGAATCTTAGACATTTTGACCCTTTTGTTTTCCCTGGTCCCGAGTTTCCTAGAAGGCTCGAAGATTGTGTGCTCACTATGGAAGAATTGGAATAAAGTCAAAAGCTTCAGAAGAATTAGTGAAGATTAGAAGTCGGCAGTCGGTATCAGACAAAATGATTCTATCTGGTTTCCGATCCATGGCATCCGAATGTGGAATCTTGGAACATTCAAAATGCCAAGAGGCTATGTAACAAAGGCTTCAAAAAATGGAAACATCTTTAGAAGCAACACACCAACAATTGATCAACTTCGAGGATATTGACCCTAGCATCAACATTACCTATGAAGAATGGAATACTTTGCAAAGCAGACATCTTGCCTGGGACCGCTCTAAAGTTCATCTTCTCATGGGGCACAACCCATTGAACCCGCTTGATCTCAGATGGCATAATGGTAATTGCCTAACAAAAATCCCCAACATCAAAGAAACCATTGATTATAAGGTCAACCTCAACAAGAAGTGGTGTCTGTCATGGACACGGCTGCGATGGGACATGAATTTCATGGCTATTGGCACCCTATCATAGAAATCATAAAGCCTATCCTCTTATGATAAATTCTTCATTGTGGAATCCCGACCAGCCTAAAGGCTAGCAGAATTTGTGGGGTGCCTCCCTAGTGCAAGTGCTAATATTGGTCCATTTAAGATGTTGCTCACATCTTCTTTACTTGTCCCCGCTCCAATAGGCTATGGCAGTTTGTCCGAAAGAAAATTAGACTTCGGAAACATATCAGTTGGAAACAAGCTTTGCTCAGAGAAGCGATGGGCTGCTCTATAACTCTCTAGAACACCATGAGAGGGGAGGTCCTATGGAAGATCTGGCGACAAAGATGTGTTTATAACTTTGGTGACTCCCCCAAAGAGTGGTCAATTAAGAAATCATTGTTCCTCCTCGACAAAAGAATCGCTAATTGTAAGAAATCCCCCCCTTCAAGCATCATCAAGTGCTCCTTGTAATCAACGACAAGCTCAAACCCAAGTGCGCCTTGCATTCGGGTGATGAGAGGGCGATTAACCTTCATTGTAATTCCATCTAATCCGTGAAAAATCTACCCCTATCCCTTGGACACTAGTCCCCTTCACTTGTACTTTTCTTTTAACTAATACAAGTCCGGGAGAGTAGGCTAAGGCCGAACTTCCTTTATTCAAAAAAAAAAGTTAAAAGAAAAGGTTCATTAAAAGGAGTAAAGAAAAATAGAAAAGAGGAGTATTTGGTCAGTAAAAAGAAGTTATTGGTGATTAGTAAAGATGGAGAAAAGAAAAGAGATGAGAAGGAGGAGATAAAAAAAATGCAAAAGAGCAAGGAGTGGGAAGGGTTAGAACGGTTGGGTTTTAGTGGGTAGGGTTCTAGCCTTGTTTCTTTTGTACATGCTAGAGTGCTTTCTATTTCCAAGTGAGAGACGAGATAGCTGAAGCAAGTTGATTTGGGAGGGTGGTGGGTTTTTTTGGTTTGTTGACAAAGTTTGCTTATATGGGGGAGGGGGGATAGGTGTGTGCAAGTGAGTTTCTTGTTACTGTTAGTGTCGATGTGAAAGGCCAAATGGCCATCATACACTTCTTTGTATATGTTCTTTAACAAAACATATAGTGGCCTGGTCAACCATAGATTGTAAGTTCGACCACATTTGTAAGACCTAAGAAGTCTGTCTTCATGCACCCTATGTATTGTGTTTTTGTACATATTCTACAGCCTCTGTGGGAGTACTCTATGTGGCCTTATGAGCTCGGTTTTCTACTCCAAGGATATTGTCGTGGAGCTCTCAAGAAGGAGAGCACATCATGGTGCATCGCCATCGCATTACTTCATTTCTTTTGGCGTCTTCATGGAATCGCCTCATCTTGATCTTTCTCATTACAAATAATGGGGGGATGCATTCCCTCACTATTGTTCAATAATTTGGGTTCGATTTCACTGGTAAAGGCCGATGGTTCTTCTCTTGGTCATTTTGGGTTCAAAGCATCAATCATCTCCCTTCCTAGGTGAACTTTCTTGCCAAACAAGAAGATCTTAAGAAGGTTTTATTAGAACAATCAAGCTTGCACCATGCTTGAATGAAAGGTTCTTTTTTAGATGAACTCGTTACTTGGAGTGAACAATAGCATTATGATATTAGCATGATTTTCATTCTTTCTGAAACCCATAAGAATTTGTGGATTCTAATTCTTTATTATTATTAAAGAATGAATATGGGAGTCTCAAAATCCACAAGATTTGAGCTTTGTGATCAACCAACTAACTAAAGTCAAGTTTGAAACTTCATTCTCTATTTTCCTAGATTTTAGGAAAAGAGAACTTGATCACAACAACTTATCCCTCAAGATATTTTGAATTAAAATTGATGGTAAGGAAGTCTTAGAATTAAAAAGAGTTTATATAAAGACTATCAAAGACATGCAATATGTTAGATGAACATACTCTCATAATTCATCTTCATCTTGCTTGTTCCTTATTTCTCTACATCATCTTCTTCAAAGTCTATTGACTTGCAAAGGTTGGTCCTCACTCATCAGAGATCCAATGCTTAAGAGTAATGGCGCATTGGAAAGGTATTAGTGTTCAATTTATGTGCATAAACTTTTGTATTTTTGGTTCAATAGATTGTTAGAAATAGAGTTCTTAAGTTGTCAAGGTCATTCTCTAGACACTCCTAAAAAGTGAGGGTGGCACCTTCTCAATGCCAAATTATAATTAGATCATAGCTTGATTATAAATCTTATTCTTCTGCTTAATATCTACTAAAACCTATAGGCTACCATCCTCAAAAAATAATTTAGCCAATTGTAATCATGCTCAGATCACTGAGCATTAGAAGCTGCATGATTCATCCATAAGTAGTAAGTTCTACACTAGCTTGTGCACAAAACTATTTATCTTTGACCACTTGTTTCTCAATGATTTTCCAAATCACTTAGTGTGTTGTATTGAATCAATTCGAAGCTCATAAGGTGTACTAGATTCTCCAATAGCTAAAGGAGAGGTCATATGTTGGTTAGCTGGAGAAAACTACTTCTTCTTCAACCGTAGTTTCTACCAATCGCCAATTCATCAAGCACTTAGAATGGTATTAGAGAAACATCAAGATGGGAAATGGTTTTCCCTCAAT
Source organism: Ceratopteris richardii (assembly GCA_020310875.1). Lineage (NCBI taxonomy): Eukaryota > Viridiplantae > Streptophyta > Polypodiopsida > Polypodiales > Pteridaceae > Ceratopteris > Ceratopteris richardii. Next base: position 126,612,852 of record CM035421.1, read on the forward strand.
GATTGAGAAGCTTGATAGGAACAATTATGCTGCTTGGCAAATCAGAATGAAGGCTTACTTGCAAGGTATAAATCTCTATGAAATTGTAGCAAGTGATGAAGTTATGCCTATTCCAAGATCCAAAGGAGAACCTACACATGGAGAGATTGATAATCTTACACTATGTTATGCAACAAATTCTCAAGCCAGGTCTTATATCTTGAAGTCTATATATGGTTTCTTGTTACCACATATTAGAGGATGCAAAAGATCTCAAGAAACCTAGGGTGCACTTGAGACATAATTCTCTCCTAGCACCAAATCTAGGAAGAACCACTTATTGAATGATTTCAACCAAACGAAGAAGAAACCAAAGCAAAAAATTACAAAGATTGTCACTAAGGTCAACTAGTTTGTAGACCAATTAGCTTTAATTGGATAATGCATTGAAGAAAAAGCTATCATGAGGTAGATCCTAATCATTTACAACTACTTATGATCTTGTCATGGATGTGCAAATAGGTGACTTGAACATATTCCTTGGACAACTCTTCAATCAAGAGGCCAAAAACAACATGAAGGAGGGTAATTCTTATCAAGGTACCTCTTCAAGTTCCCTTTATGTGGTTAAGAAGGATAAGAATAATAAAGGAAAGAAGATGAAGGATGATGATGAAGAAATCTCTCAAGCCAACTATACAAGAAAAAGCAAGTGAAAAGGGAAGAAGAAAGGAGAAAACCAGGACAAGCTAAAAGAACAAGAAGTTCAACCTTGTGCCATCTGTAACAAGACCAATCACATCACCCAATATGGAGAATGAGTTCTCCTATGTGCAACAAAAACATGTAGTGAACCCTTGTATGTCCAACACTTGGACAAATAGCTACAGCTTAGATAGCTTGCTGCTCTCAATACAAAACTCAAATGGACCTCCGCCTTTAGTTTATCAAAGTAGACAAGAAGAGCTTTCTAAACAAGGTATAAGTAACTTAATTTGGACAATTTTTTATTAGGGAACACAATTGACAAAGATGGACTACATGTCCATACAAGTATGCTAAAGAATTGAACTTCACTCTCGGACTGATAACTCCCTTAATATATATCCTTTGAGGAGGATATTTCAAATAGAGAAATCAAACACAAATATCTTTCCAATAAGCTAAAAATCAAGTAATTTGGATGAGTTTTGATGAGGAAAGGAAGTGACCAAAATAGACCACCTACACACATAAGTATACTTAAAAAGTACACTTCGGTCTCTGATGGATATCTCCTAGAGTATAAAACCTTTGAATGTGATATTTAAGACAAAGACACTGCATGCAAAGAGATTTGGCACAAGCTAAAAACCCAGCAATTTGGATATGTTTTGTTGGAAAACTTAACTAAACAAAGTAGAACATCTGTCTGCATAGATATGCTAAAAACCTAGACTTAACTCTTTGACTGATATCTCACATAATATATAAGATTTCAAGGAGATATTTGAGAAAAAGAATGTAAATGTAATAAGCTTTCCAATGAGTGTTTAAATCCAAGCAATGGTTACATATAGACTGAGATATGAGCTTCACAAAAGAGCTATGTACAAAACGATGTGCGATTGGAAGGAGTCTATCGGAAGACAAAATGACACTATGACAAGATCCGACTATTGCGAGCTCTTGCCTCTTTCTCTCCTTTTTTAGAATATTCTCCCACTCTATTTTTATAACCAATGAGCATGTGAAGATGTTTGTGCCTCCTTCTTAACTCACCACGTTCATTTGATTGCCCACTACATGCCACTTACTATAAGGTAGATATTGTATCTTTTACTCATCATGAATTTTGACTAAACTTTTTTTTTTCTTTTCTTTTCTTTTCTCTTCTTTTCCTTTATCTTTATATTTGGTAGATTTATCCAAGCATAGATCATGTGAAAATGAGCTGGTACATTTATCTTCAACACTCCCCCTCAAGCTCATTTGGGAGTTATCTTCAATGATATCTTGCAAATTTATCACATCCTTGAAGCCTTTGAGTTTAGAAGCATCCAAGAACTTTGTAAACATATCTACAACCTACTCTTTGGTTTTGATGAACTTTATCTATACATCTTTGCTCAATACCTTCTCCCTTACATAATGGTAGTGGACCTCTATGTGCTTGCTCCTTGCATGAAACATAGGATTGCTTGCCAAGTAAATACTTGACATGTTATCACCGTATATAGGGATGGTTCCAACTTGCACTTCAAGATCAGCCAAAAGCTTTATAATCCACATTGCTTCACATGTGGAAAATGTTAATCCTCTATATTTAGCCTCCATGGAAGAAAGTGCAAAAGTAGGTTGTTTCTTTGAGCTCCATGTGATAGGTTTGCTTCCTATCATGAACACATAACCTGAGGTTGATCTCCTATCTTCCTTTGAACCTGCCAAATCGGCATCGCTAAAGCCTTTGACGTGCAATTCTTCATCAAACTTGTGAAACAAAGCATGATTAACTCTATGCTTTATGTATCTAAGCACTCTCTTGGCTGAATTTAAATCTTCAGTTGTCGGGGTTTGCATAAACTGAGAAAGTACACCAACAACATAAGATAAATCAGGTCTTGTAATGTTTGCATAGATTAATGATCCTACAATGCTTCTCTATGTTGTTACATCTTCCAATAGTTCTCCATCATTTGAGCAAATGTCTTTATTTGTGTCCATGGGTTGAGTGAGTGGTTTGCATTCACTCATTCCAAATCTGAAAAGAACATCCAACAAGTACTTCCTTTGCATCAAGTAAATGCCACATTTTCCATAAACATCTTCAATTCCGAAAAACTATTTCAGCTCTCCAAGATCTAAAATTTTAAACTCCTTACCAAGCTTCCTTTTGATATCTTTGATCCCTGTAACATCATTTCATGTTATGATGAGGTCATCGACATATATGCAAATATATACCTCTCTATTTTCTTCCTTCTTCATGTACAATGAAGGATCGACACTACTTGGGTTGTATCCACACTTAGTTAGATATTCTACCAGTCTATGATTCCATGCTCTTGGTGCTTGCTTCAAGCCATAAAGTGCCTTTTTCATCCTGCAAACAACGTCTAGATGGTTTTCATCTTCAAATCCAACCAGTTGACTCATGTATACCTCTTCTTGTAGTTCTCCATTGAGAAAAGAATTTTCAACGTCAAGTTGATATAATGGCCATCTCCTTGAAGCACCAATTACTATTAATGTTTTGATTGTTCCCATCTTTGCAACTGGGTTGAAAACTTCATCATAATCTATGCCTTGTGTTTGTTTAAATCCTTTGGCAACTAATCTAGCTTTATGTCTAGCTAGTGAACCATCAGCATTTCTCTTTGCTTTAAACATCCATTTGTTTGGAACAATCTTCATACCTTCTTTCTTTGGCACTAGCTCCCATGTGTGATTATCTTTGAGAGCTTTGATCTCCTCTTTCATTGCTTACTTCCATTCCTTTTGTGTGCAAGCTTCTTCATATGTCTCAATCTCTTTGTCTTTGAAAACCCCCATCATGTATGCAAAATGTTTCGCCATGAAACTATCATAACTCAGTCTTTGAGTTGGATACCTTGTCCTTGAAGATCTTCTTTCATTGCCTTTAAAAGGTTGCTTCTTTAACCTATTCAAATTTACCTTTGGAGTGATTACCTCTTCATATTCTTCTTCGCTTGCATCTATCTCAATGTTTGGAGTAGCACCTACTTCTTTGGCTCTACTATGAGCTGAATTTGGAGACAAAGAATGAATCCCCTTCCGTGTTGAACATTCTTCATTTGATTTATTAATGTCTCTAGACATGAAATCTTTGTGCTTCATGTTGAACTTCTCTTTGATTTGTTCGTGCATAATCATCACAATCTTTTTCAAGAATCTTTTCCTCTCCTTTATCTTCATATCATGGTATGAGTTCATCAAAGACCACATCTCGCAAGACTCTTACTTCCTTTGTTCTAGAGTTGTAACACTTGTATCCTTTTTGCTCCATCGAGTAGCCAATGAAAATGCATTTTTTCTGAAATTGGTTCCATCTTTGTTCTAACTTCTTGTGGAATGTGAACAAAGCAAACACATCCAAACACTTTGAGGTGTGTAAGATCAGGTTTCTTACTAGAATATACCTCCTCTAGAGTCAAGTGATGTATTCCTAATGTTGTGCACCTATTCATCAAGTAAATGGCAGTTGTGGTAGCTTCAGCCCAATAGTACAATGGTACCTTCATCTCATTGAGCATGCATCTTGCAATTTCAGCAATTTGCATATTTTTCCTCTCAGCTACTCCATTTCATTGTGGTGTATACCTACAAATAAACTTCCTTTTGATCCCATTCTCTTGTAGAAAATCTAAAAATTATTTGGAGCACCATCAAACCTTTAGGTTTTGATAGACCTTCCTGTTTCTTTTTCAACTTCAACTTTGAATCTTTTCAATATGCAAAACAACTCTGATTTTTGCTTCATACAAAATAGGTGTACCTTTCTTGAGTGATCATCAATGAAGGTGACAAAAAATCTATTACCAGCCATTGATCCCTCTTGGATTGGTCCCCATACATTCGTATGTATCAAGTTCAAGACATTTGGGGCCACATAATTGCTCCTCTTGAATGATTGCCTTGTTTGCTTTCCTAGTTGACAAGCTTCACATAAATCATGTAGTCCAATGCTATTAAAGTTTGGAAGACCTCTTACCATTTCATGATTTCTCATGTCCTTTAGTTTTGGAATGTTGATGTGTCCTATTCTTTTATGCCATAAGTCCAGTTTTGAAGTATTCTTGTTCCCACATTGAACGTACATGACCTTTCCATGTGGATGTTGGGCATCCAAATTGAACATCCTTCCTTCTCTTCTACCTTGATCAATGACCTTGAAGCCTTCCTTTGGATTCTTTATGAAGCACCCATTCTCATTGAATATGACATGATAACCCTTCTCTACCATTTTTCCTACTCAAATCAAGTTCTTTGAAATTGTAGGAACATGAAGAACATTAGATAGTATGTTTGCTCTACTTGTATCTCCAAGCCTTATATCTCCAATATGTTCAATCATGTGTTGAGTATCATCACCTCTTTCAACACATCCTTTTCCACTTGGTACCTGTAGATTAGTGAACAAACTTCCCTGGCATGACATATGGTTACTACAACCTGAATGAATGTACCATTTTTTGTCATCTTCACAAGAGCTTATATACTCATGTCTCATTGCAAGTAGTGTGTCCTTGCTTCCTTCACTTGAGGTGCTTGCACAATTGCTTTGGCTCCTTTGATTGCCTCCATTTGGCCTTCCATTCTTCAGCCAAAAATCACTAGCATAGTGTCCTACTTTACCACAATGGTAGCATGTTATACCTTTATGAGAATTGTAGGAGCCTCGGCCTCTTCCTCTACTTCTACCTCGACCTCTTCCTTCTGTGTTGGGATTCGGTGCATCCTTGTTAACTTCTGAATTCTTTTGATTGTAGCTGGAGTTGTTGTGACCTCTTCCTCTTTCTCTTGAGCCTTCTCTTGAGTTCCTTCCTTTACCTCAACCTGCATATAACATTTGAGGTTGCGGTTGTCCTTTCCTTTGGGGCTACAAAAGCTAAGCTCTTCTGTGACAAGATGAGGGACTAGTTGTTCAAAACTTGAATCTGCATCTTTCAAGTTAATGGAAGTTATAAAAGGCTTCCATCTTTCATCTTCTCTCAATACATTCAGCGTATATAACACACAAGATCTTCGTCTTCAACCATTGTGCCAATAGAAGCTAAAGCATCACTAGCTCCTTAATCTTCAAAGTATATTCAGCTATGGATTGACTCGAACTTTTCTTGATTGTGTTCAACTCGTTCTTGAGTTGAAGTCTCCTAGCTTTGGTATTTGTTGAATACATCCTTTCAAGAGCTTCCCAAGCATCCCTAGCTTTCTCTAGATGCTGAATATGCCCTACCATGGCATTAGTAATGACTTGTGAAATGAGGAACATGACTCTCCTATTCCTCTCTTCCCATTCTTCTGCTTGCCTCTTTGGACTTCGGTGGCCCTAGCTTCATTGATTTGAGGTTGAGCATCATCGTTGCTCATAATACCCCACAAGCCTTTGGTCATTAGGTAGTTCCTCGTTCTAAAATTCCACATGGGATAGTTATCCTTCTCCAATTTCTCTACTTATTGACCCAAGTCAGCCATTGAATACTATCAAAATCTTTAAGAGTTACCTCAAATAGTTATATTGTCCTTTGCTCTTGTGTTTGTGAAGCTCCTCCTTGTTTTGTAGTTCCTCTTTTGCTTTGCTTTATCTCCAACTCTGTGATGAAGCTTCAGCACCAAGTTTGCTCTGATACTAACTGTGGAGAATGAGTTCTCCTATGCGCAACAAAGACGTGTAGTGAACCCTTGTATTTACAGCACTTAGACAAATAGCTACACCTTAGATAGCTTGCTGCTCTCAATACAAAACTCAAAAAGACGTGTGCCTTTAGTCAATCAAAATTGACAAAGAGAGCTTTGTAACAAGCTATAAATAACTTAATTTGGACAAGTTTTGATTAGGAAACACAACTGACGACGATGAACTACCTGTCCACACAAGTATGCTTAAGACCTAAACTTCAATCTCATACTTAACTCCCGGAATATATATCAAATTTGAGAAAGATATTTGGGACACAAAGAACACACACAAATAGCTTTTGAACCAGCTAAAAGTAAAGTAATTTGGATGCGTTTTGTTTAGGAAACTCAACTAACCAAAATAGACCACATACGCACACAAGTATACTCAAAAACTAGACTTCACTCTTTGATGAATATCTCCCATAATATAAGTCTTTTGAATCAAATATTTGAGAGATAGAAACTACATGAAAAGGGCTTTCGAAGAAGTGAAAATCCAAGAAATTTGGATACATTTTGGTTGGGAAATATAACCGACCAAAATAGAGTATCTATCTACATAGGTATGCTAAAAAACTAGAGGTTTCCAATGAGTTTTTAAATGCAAGACATGGTTACATATACACTGAGATATGAGCTTCACAACAAAGCTATGTACAAAATGATGTGCGGCTAGAAGGAGTCTATGGGAAGACAAAATAAGAAAATGACCAGATCCAACAATTGGGAGCTCTTGCCTCTTTCTCTCCTTGTTTAGAACTTACTCGCACTCCACTTTTATAACCAATGAGCATGTGAAGAAGTTTTTGCCTCCTTCTTAACTCACCACTTTCATTTGATTTCCCACTACATGCCACTTACTACAAGGCAAATATTGTATATTTTACTCATCATGAATTTTGACTAGACTTTTTTTTTCTTTTCTCTTCTTTTCCTTTATCTTTATATTTGTCAAATTTATCCAAAACATAGCTCATGTGAAAATGATCTTGTACATTTATCTTCAACACCCAAGATAGCTGGTTAATGGAGGAACACAGAAAGGAGAATGTAGAGGTGGATTTGGCAACACAAGAAAAACAGGTGGACAAAATTACAACAAAAATAATAAAAATCATAATAGAAGGGACTATGAAAACTACTCAAAGGATCAATTATATGAATATTTATTACTTTTAATGAATTTGATTCATTAAGAAGGTAAAGAAGATGAGCATTTGTTCTACATAGATTTTGATTGTTCGAACCATGTTGTAGGCAATGTTTCTATTCTATCAGACTTGGAGAAACCCAAGCATAAGCATGAGGTACAAAAAAGGGCTGATACCAAACACAATGAGGAAAGGACTGGTAATAACAAAGCACCCAATGGTAGAGCAAACATTGTGAGTAAGGTTCTCTATGTACCCACTATCACTTAAAACCTAATAAGTGTAGGTCGAATAGTTGAAAAAGGCTTACAAGTTAGGTTCACCCAACATGGAGCTTATGTGGAATATCCATGTCAAGGCTTCAAAAAGATAGCCAAAGGTAAGAAGCATGGTAGGATTGTCACTTTTGAAGTGGGAGAAACCAAAAATATAACTCCATTCAACTTTGGGTCTCAAACCCTAAGTGAGCTAGAAGTATGGCATAGGACACTTGCTCATGTGAATCAAAGAACCTTGAAGGATATATGCAAGGATCAAAGTGTTCTAGGACTTCCAAACATCTCAAAACAAAATATGATAAATAGGTGTGATGCTTGTCAAGTGGGGAAGGCACAAAGACAACCTTTCGACCACAAAGGCCACATCCACAATAATCTCTTGGACCTAGTATGCACTGATGTGTGGGGACCAAGTCAACAACCTTCATTAGCATGCTCAAGGTCTTATGTGTCTTTTATTGCTAATCATAGTAGATGGATAATTTTAAACTTTATCGAGAATAAGAGTGAGGTGTTTGATTACTTAAAGAAGTATCTAGCACATGTAGAAATGCATACAGGTAGATTAATACAGAAACTCAGATCTGATGGAGGGGGAGAATACTTCTTCAAATATTTTGATGAGTACTTGTAGGATAAATGCATCAAAAGGGAAGTAACTACCAAGTACTCTCCTCAACCAAATGGTACTGCAGAAAGAAGGAGCAAAACCGAGTTGGATCAGCAAGGAGTATGCTTGAAGAGAAGAAGCTACGACATTATCTATGAGTAAAAGCTATATCTACTATAGTATATCTTGTGAACAGACTTCCATGAAAATCTCTTCAAGTTATGACTCCTTATGAATCTTGGAATGGTAGAAAACCAATTCTATGTTATTGCAAAGTTTATGGTTTTTTAGGATATGTACATGTACATTCACAAATCATAGGCAAAATTGGATGAAAGGGCAAGCAAGGCTATGTTCAGTGGATGCGATTCAACTTGAATGGGCTATAAATTCTACAATCTAACAACCAAGAAATTCACCACAAACAAAGATGTTGTATTTGAAGAATATAGATCATGGTATGAAGAGGATAAATAGAAGGTAAATTTACCCTATGACCTTGATTTAGATTTTCATCCATTATGTAGCAAGCATGATACACAAGTGCAGGACTCTAGAAAAAAGGATGATCATGATGAGAAGGAGAGAGATTACAAGCTCTAGAAATTGTGAGATTTGAGCTTATGAACTATTGGCTAGGAGTATGATGGGCTAGACACTTACCCCAAAATCCATGGTTGAGGATTACTTCCTAATCCTCCCTTTTAGGGTGTGGTTCAACCATCTCTTGCCTATCATTTCTTCAATTAACACTCTCTTCCTCAATGATCAATCCTTGATATCCCCTTGAATTGATGTCCTCGCTCTTCCATAGTCTCTTGAACCTTCTTGTTTTCAACCTTGGTGTCTTGAACCCTTGCTCTCAACCTTGGTCTCTTGAACCTTGCCTTTCCGCTTCTTGGCCACTTGCCTACAGACTTGCCTTGTTTGTAACCTTAGTCTCTTGAGCTCCTTGTTTCCAAACTTAGAATCTTGAACCTGATTCTCACTTATTCTTGGTATATTGCATAATCAATCTAGTTCTTCCATTAGAAATTTCATTTTGAGAGCTTTCCAATGATATCTTACACATCTAAATCGGACCTACAAATTGGGCGATACACTCAAATCTTTGTTGGGCTCACCTTTGAAAGCGATGCAAATGCCTCCCATTCACCTTGCCCAAGCCTACTTCAAAGGCTTTCATACCAATTATGGGATTACAACTCATGACCTATTGGCTAGGAGTATGATGAGCTAGACATTTTCCCCAAAAGCTATGGTTCAGGATATCTTCTTAATCCTCCCTCTTAGGGTGTGCTTCAACCATCTCGTGCCTATCATTTCTTGAGTCTAACAGAAATCAAGAGGAAAAGCTAAGATGCAAGAATGTGGAGAATGCTCCAAATTCACCCATAGAAGATCAAAAAGGGAGAAAAAGACAACCTGAAAGGTATGGTTATGATTATGTCTTTGTAACCAAACACACTACCTATTTGACAAAATACTTAAGTTATGAGGAAGCTAAAGGTCACTATAATTGGGAGAAGGCCATGGAGGAGATAGAATCTCTAAAGGAAATGGATGTATGGGAGCTAATTCCAATGCAAAACAATCAAAAGGTAATAGGAAGCATATGGGTCTATAAATTGAAAAGGAATTTAGATGGATCAATCTATAGGTACAAAGCTAGGTTGCTTGCTAAAGGATGTGCTCAAATTCAAGGCATAGACTATGCAAAAACCTTTTCACTAAATGCCAAGTTGACCACCATCAAGATCATGTTAAATGTTGCAATTGTAAGGAATTGGAGGCTACTTCAATTTGATGTAAAGAATGCTTTTCTTAATGGGTGGATAAGTGAAGAGGTATACATGTCACAATGCCCAGGGTTTGAAAACCCGAATTATACTACTTATATATGCAAACTTAAGAGAGCATTGTATGTTTTAAAACAAGCTCCTAGAGCTTGGAATTACACATTGGCTACCTATCTACAAGATCAATGTTTCAAGTCAAGCAATGGAGATTCTTCTTTGTTCATCATGAAGTTTCATAATAAAGTTATCTATTTATGTATGTATGCAAATGAAATAATTATGACAGGTGATGACTAAAATGGAATAGAAAGGATCAAAATGCAAATGCAAGAGGAATTTGAGATCACTAACCTTGGAGAACTCACATTCTTGCCATAGGATCAAAGATTTCCCTTTGAGGAAGAAATAATTATGACAAAAAAAAGGAAAATTTGAGGGAATATTCTGGATTTGGTTGACAAAATAATTATCATCCCTAAAGATGAATACCCAAAAACAAAAAAGAATTCAAATAACACAACTCAAGGATCATAATTTAGAGGCTTTCACAAAATTAAGACATAGAAGGACAAGAAGTCTCAAAGGAGGATGTGGGCCAAATCCCACTCACTCACTACAACTAACAATATTCTTTATAGTTTATAGTGAGATGAATGCAAAGAACAGTTGAACGAAGAGGAAACCCCAAATACTTCTTCCATAAGCAAGAAAGGTAACTAAGAAGGAGCCACATCTAGCAAAGAGGATGGTCTCACCTCTAGAATATAACCTAGATCGTGAAAGGTCTATTATTGGTTCTAGATTTTTGGGTCATGATGTGGACTCCTTAGCAAGGTGGTTTGTCAAAAAGGAAAACTCCTCGATGGGCTCCCATGGAAGAGACCCCTTAAAGGTCGTCTCATGTACCATGAACCCTCAACCTCTAGAAGAAGAGATGAAGATAAAAATAACAAAAAGAGGGATATATCCTTGTCCAACAATGATAGCTACCTTTATAAATAATTTTTTTATACAATATTTAAGGGCCATCTGAACCCTCAAGGGTGATGGTGTTTGGTCAATGGATTCTTTTCGTGTATGGAACACCACAAGAACTAAGCTAAAGTGATATTAGAATTCCTCCATAACTTGATTCTTCTAAATTATTTTGATCATTTGTTGATCTGTATTAGCTTGATTCTTCTAAATTATTTTGATCATTTGCTAATAGAAGTTCTTGCTAATGTTAAGCAACACATTCCAAGAAAAACTTGCAAGTGATAACTTGAGAATCTTTTGAATTCACTTCAACATTTGAACTACGTCTGAAATCTGCAGAATGACTTCATCGATTTTACATACCGTCACTGTTAGACTCATTTCTCTTAGTACACATCTTGTTTTGCAAAGGTCTGGTTGATTGTAGTTTAAGGTAGTATCTTCAAAATGAGCTATCATTCATGAGAAACTTTACATTGTACTATAAGATCTGACCTTTAGAAGATTAGGGAAAAATGCGCCCAAAAACTCGTAACTGTCAAATAACTTTCACACTGATATGAAATCACTTAGAAATCTCTATACAAGAGGAATTAGATCAATCCTTCTACACAAACATGTGTTATCTATTAGAGAAGATGTGTACAAAATGGCTTGGCTTCATTTTGCTCATAGCCATGGAAAACTCTCCTACTATGAGTAGTTATTCCTCAACATCTCTCTCAGAAAAAACTCGGCTTTTTCTCTTGTCACTCAAGACTTACAAATCAAGATCTTCTATTTGTTTTTCAACTCAAATTTACTTATATACATATGATCTACATACTCCTAAACTCAAACTCATAATTCTAGAAGTTCTATGTCAAGACTAGACTTTAATTTTGCACTATATTACAAGTGTGAATTTGTCCCTTCACTTAAGCTTGATTTTATGAGTGTTTTGCTTTTATTTCTCTTTCTCTTTCTTCTTACTTCATATGCCTTCATGTCTTTATGTCTAATTAGTGAGTGAAGCCCCAACAGCACCCCCTCAATCACTAATTAGCATCCTCTGTCTTCTTCATACATCCTTCTTCTCTTTTATTCCTATCATTTCTTTAAATCTACTTGTCTTGACTCCATCCAAGCTCTTTGTCATAATGTCTTCAATTTGATCTTTTGTAGAAGTATATACCACTTCAAGTTCCTTCTCCATTACCTTTTCTCTCGGGAAATGATATTGAATCTCTATGTGCTTTGTTCTTGCATGAAATACAGGATTTGCTACAAGATATAATGAACTCATATTATCTCCATGTATTATAGGTGTACCTTGATCTATGTCCAAGCCTTTGAACAAGCTCTGCATCCATATCACTTCTTAAGCTGCTTCCACAAGTTCTTTGTACTCAGCTTCAGTTGATGATAAAGCCATTATATGTTGCTTCTTTGAACACCAACTCACAAGTTTATCTCCTATGTATATCATATACCCATGTGTTGACCTTCTATCATCTTGACTTCCTACCCAATCTGAGTCACTATATGCTCTCAACCTTATGTATGATGTAAAAGGATAATAAAATCCTTCCTTCAAAGTTCCTTTGGTGTATCTAAGAACTCTTTGACCTGCAATCCAATGTGGGTCCTTTGGACAATGCATGAATTGTGAAAGAACTCCTATTGGATAACTAAGATTAGTTCTTGTTTGTGTAGCATAAATCAAACTTCCCACTAAAGATTGATACTTCCTCATATCCTTGAACTCTGCACCATCATATTTACTGAGTTTATGATTGACCTCAAGTGGTGTTGATGCTTCTCCACAATTCTCCATGCTAAACTTCTTTAGAAGATTTAGAAGATACCTTTCTTGTGATACATATATGCCATGATCTGCATAAGTGATTTCCATTCCAAGAAAATATGACAATTTTTCTAGATCACTTATCTTGAATTCCTTCTCGAGTAATCTCTTCACCTCCTTGATTCCTTCATTTGAAGTACATGTGATTATAATATCATCTACATAAATACAAATGTAGATCATACCTTCATCTATTCTCTTGATAAGTAAACTTGCATCTGCCTTTGAACTTTGATATCCAAGATCATTAAGATACTTCACAAGTCTATAATTCCAAGCTCTTGGAGTTTGCTTTAATCCATAAAGTGCTCTTCTCAATCTGAAAACATAATTTGGATACTTGTAATCTGCAAACCCTTGAGGTTGCTCCATGTAGACTTCATCTGATATATATCCATTTAAAAATGAATTCTTTATATCCAATTGACTCAATGTCCATCCTTTTGATGTTGCAATAGCAATGATTGTCCTTATGGTTGACATCTTTGCTACAAGACTAAATGTCTCATCATAATCTATGCCATGAGTTTGAGCATAGCCTTTAACCACCAATCTAGCTTTGTATCTGGCTATTCTCGCATCTGCATGCTTCTTTATTTTGTATACCCACTTATTTCCAATCACTTTCTTACCATTAGGTTTTGGAACAAGTTCCCAAGTCTTGTTCTCTTCAAGTGCATTAAATTCTTTCTATATTGTTTCTTCCCATTGTCTCTTACCTTTTGCTTCATCATAGCTTTGAGGTTCTTCATCTTCCTTAATCACGTAAGCATAGTTTTTCTGATTCAACTAAGAAGTGTCATAGGAATACCTTGTTGGTTGTTTCCTCAATCTGGTTGACCTTCTTGGTTCACACTTTATGTGTATCTGGATATACTTTTTCATCAAATCTAGGTACATCTTCATTTCTTCTATATGATCCAACCTTGGATGTGCTTGCTTGCATATGATCTTCATCTCCATCTACCTGCATGTGTGATTTACCTCTTTCATTTCTTCTTACCTCTTCTTCAAATGTTTCAAGATTACACTCTTTATCTACATACCAACTCTTCTATTCATCAAATGTCACATCTCTAGAAATAATAAATTGTTTTGTTAGAGGACTCCATAGCCTATAACCCATCTGTTTTTCATCATATCCAATAAACACATATTTTTCTGCCTTTGGTTCAAGCTTATGTCTGAGTTGTGATGGTACATAAGCCTAGGCAATTGATCCAAACACCTTACAATGATCAAGTGTTGGTTTCTTACCCCACCAAGCTTGATAAGGGGTCATTCCATTTAGAGTTTCACATGGTAACCTATCCACAAGATATGTGGTTCTATTTACAGCCTCAACCCAAAGGTAATTAGGACAATTCTTTTCCTTTACCATTGCTCTTGCAAACTCAACCAATGTTCTATTCCTCCTTTCTGCCACCCCATTTTGTTGAGGTGTATGGCTCTTTACATTTGGTAGCCCTATCACATATTGATTCTCCTACATGGTTTTAATTCCTTTTTCATTGAAGTGTCCTAACCTCTTATGTCAGAGGTCTAACTTTGTAAGTATTTCATCACCATGTGTAATCAGGGCTTAACCATTATTCCCTTGCACTTTAAGAGTAAAAAGTCTACCTTCCTTCTTATCATAGATAGTTTGATTGTATCCGTCCTCTAGATCTTCAACAAATACTCCTTCATTTATAACTCTGAATTGAAAACCTTTCTCTACTATTTGTCCCACACTAATTAGATTCCTTGGTATTGTTGGGACATAGAAGACATTTGTTAGCAAATCAGCTCCACTTGTGCACTTCACTTTTCCAACTAAATGCACATTATGTTTTGTATTGTCACATGTTTGTACTGTGTGACTTGAAATACCTTCTTCCAATTTTGATAACAATTCTATATTACCTGACAAGTGATTTGAACAACAAGAGTCAATATAGAATACCTTGAGATCCTCCTTCTCTGACGCACTTATTGAATTCATCATCAATGTTGTATGGTTGTCATTTTGTGTATCATTTGCATAGTTGTCATAGGTAGTGTTATAAGAATGATTCTGATTCCAATTTCTTCCACCACCTCTACCGAAACGTCCTCTTGAATTTTGTCTTCCTCTTTGAAATTTATTCTGAAACCTTCCACTTCTTCCTTTGCTATTATTACTTTGATTCTGATTTGATCCTTGTTGGTTATGCCAACAATCATAAGCTAGATGATTGCTCAATCCACAAATCTAGCATTTCTTCTTGTTATTGTTCTGATTACCTCTACCTCTTCCATTTCCTCGACCTTTACCTCTGCCAATACCTCTTCCTCTTGCATAATTTGCTTGATTAGTTAGCTCTTCTTCAACCTTTGCTTTAACTTTCTCACTTTTCTTCTTATTCTTTGCATACATAGAAAAGCTATGTCCTTTAGCTCCATGTGACTTCAAATCTTGCTCAAATGTAAGCATCAATCCAAGCAATTGATTTAATTCTGGTACATAATGATTTAATGAAAGTTGAGTTGAGAGTACAAAAGGTTTCCACCTTTCATCTCCTCTCAATCTTGCAAGCAATTGTGCTATCAACCTATGATCTTCAATATCCTCATCAATAGATCCAAGGCTATCTACCAAGTCCTTCATCTTAGTGACATAATCACTAATGCTCTGGCTTTGCTTCTTCTTAAAATGTGGTAAGCTCTGACCATAAGCTAGCCTTCCTAGCTTTAGTAGTGTTTTGGAAGTGATTCAAAGCATTCCATATGTCTTTAGTTGTTTCTAAACCTCTGATATGTGGTAACAAATGATCTGTGATAGTGTTGTATATATAAGCCCTTGCACTTGCATCTCTCTTCTACCATAGCTTCAAAGCTTCTAGTTTTTCTTTCCTTGGTTGACTATCATATTCAAATGTAGGCTTTTCTTCTTCACTTGTCACATATACCATTAGATCCTTACTCATAAGTAAGCCTTCCATTCTCATTACCCAAGCAGGATAATTATCTCTGTCCAATTTGTCGATAGATACATGATCTGCCATAGTCTTCTTGCTTCTGTTGCAACCTGTGAGTATAAGGTTGAAGTATGTTACCTTTTGTAGATCTTTACCCTTGTCAATAACTTCGAAGTGCTCCTCTGATGTCTTTTGTTGTTGAAGACCTAAGCTTTCACCTTTTCAATGAAGAACTCTTCAACTCGTCTTGTATATGCACCTCCTTTCACTCTTGAGGACGTTTTTGCTCTGATACCACTTGTTGGTGTATGGAACACCACAAGAACTAAGCTAAAGTGATATTAGAATTCCTCCATAACCATCATTAGCTCAAAAACACTCTAAATTTGAAACCTTTATCACTAAACTTAGTAAAATTAAAAAATTCAATTTCTAGAAATCTGTGCCTTTTCTTCTAGCTTCAAATCTTATCTATATTAACTTGATTCTTGTAAATTCTTTTGATGATTTCCTAATAGAAGTTCTTGCTAATGTTAAACAACTGATTCCAAGAAAAACTTTCAAGTGATAACCTCATAATCTTTTGAATTCACTTTAACATTTGAACTATGTTTGAAATCTGAAAATTGACTTCATCCATTTTACATACGTTCACTGTTAGACTCATTTCTCTTAGTACGCATCTGGTTTCGCAAAGATCTTTTGGTCGATTGTAGTTGAGGTAGTAGCTTCAAACTAAGTTATCACACATGAAAAACTTTACACTGTACTGTGAGGTCTGACCTTTAGAAGATCAAGGAAAATGCACCACAAAACGTGTAACTGTCAACTAACTTTCACACTGATATGAAATCACTTAGAAATCTCTATACAAGAGGAATTATATCAAATCCTTTTACACAAACATGTGTTATCTATTAGAGAAGATGTGTACAAAATGGCTTGGCTTCATTCTGATCATAGCCATGGAAAACTCTCCTACTCTGAGTAGTTCTTCCTCAACATCTCTCTCAGAAAAAACCTGACTTTTTCTCTTGTCACTCAAGACTTACAAATCAAGATCTTCTATTTGTTTTTCAACTCAAATTGACTTATATACATATGGTCTACATACTCCTAGACTCCAACTTGTAATTCTAGAAATTCTATGTCAAGACTAGACTTTAATTTTGCACTATATTACAAGTGTGAATTTGTCCCTTCACTTAGGCTTGATTTTATGAGTGTTTTGCTTTTACTTCTCTTTGCCTTTCTTCTTCCTTCATATACCTTCATGTATTTATGTCTAATTAGTGAGTGAAGCCCCAACAGATTCCAGATAAAAACTTAAACCCAAACTTTACCTTCCTTCAAGAGATCAAAGTTGGCAGGGTCAAACTTCGGAAGAGACTAAAGAGCATTTCATCATCTCATGTGTGGATCACAGAAGACCAATGTGGGAGTGGTGGCATGGATAAAGGCTTCAAGCCAATTTTCCACTCATTCTTTACAAATACTGTGATAGATAAGAACCATCAATGGATTTTTGCATCTTTTAAGGGCCCTCTTGAGCTCACCATTGCATCGATAGGTTCTCCTAATCATGACATCAAAAGACTGAATACTTGGCACCCTTTAAACTCCCTACCCTCTAAGGTCATCCTCTTCGAGGAATTTAATATGGTGGAAGTCATGCTTAATAGATAGGACCAAAGGGGACATGTTATTGAGCTTATTGTTGGAACATCAAGCTTACACTATGCTTGAGGTGGATTTGATCTACATCAAAGGCTATCTCGTTGGAAGAATATCCGTTGGAGAGTTTTTTTTCTTATGCTCATTTATTGTACTTTTTGAGAGATTTTTTATGGCTCATTTACCATTGTAAAAGCGTTGAGCTTTACACATGTAAAGGTAGAAAGATAAATCCCAAATCCCGTGAATTTGTGGTGCTTGAAGTTGCATTCAATCGAGCAATCAATCACCTAAAAGTAGATCAAACTAGATCTTCACTTTTCCTAGATTATAGGAAAGGGAATTTATTGCCTCCAACAATTATTCCCACCTTCATTTGATATCAAACTTCACTTGTACAATTCATGGAACACTTCTAGAGTTTATATAAAGACTTGAAATCACTTGTACATTACATGAAAGCAATATACATGTACTTGTGACCATCATTATCTTGCTCCTTCAATTCTCTACATCATCTTCTTCACCAATAGTAATCTTGCAGAGGCTACTGCTCTCTCGTTAGAGCTCCAAATTGAGTGCAACGTGGCTCATTGGAAAGGTATTAGTGTCTAGTGTATGGTTTAAATTTTCATAGCATTTGGTTTAGTAGATTGGGAGAAATCGGAGTTTTTCTGTCTCAGGGTCAATCTCTGCATATTCCTGAAAAATAGGAAGTACCACCGGTGAATGTCGCATTCATTCCTATAGCATATTTTTCTTATTCCTTATACTTTTGTGCATTCTATACACTAGACTCTATGTGTATCACTCCCATAAAAGGAGTTTTTCTATTTGTAATCCCGCTGGTCGCTATGGGCATTTGAAGTTCATTGTCTCTTCCATAGATAGTGAGTTTTTTGAGCTAGTCGACCTGCAAACCTATCTGTTTTGTATCGACTCATTCTCCTTGATGCTCCAAAGTACATAGTATGTTTCTTTGCACTTATCACATGCTTATAAGGTCTATTTGAGTCTCCATAAGCTCAAGGGCTGGTCTTGTGCTAGTTGTCTTGACCAAACTTCTTCGCTTCGAAACGCACTTTTCTACCTTCTACAAGTTTCTCCAAGTTTTTTCAGTGGTATCAGAGCTAGATCAAGATGGGTGATGGATTTCCCTCAAATGATCGAGAAGCTTGATCGACACAACTACGTGGCTTGGAAAATTAGAATGGAGGAGGCCTATTTGCAAGGTAGAAATCTTTATGGAATTGTAGCAGGTGATGAAATTATGTCTATTCCAAGATCCAAAGGAGGACCTACACAAGAGGAGATAGATAAGCTCACACTTTGGTGTGCAACGGATGATCAAGCAAGGTCGTACATACTAAACTCTATCTCCTACTTTCTATTACCAAATATTAGAGGATGCAAGACATCTCAAGAGACTTGGGATGCCCTTGAGACTTTCTTTTCTGCTAGTACCAAAGCAAGAAAGAATCATCTTTGGAACGAGCTCAACTAAATGAAGAAGACACCTAGACAAACCATCACAGAGTTTGTTACCAAGGTCAAGGAGGTTGCAGATCAGTTAGCATCCATTGGAGAGCTGATTGAAAAAGAGGCTATCATGAGGCAAATTCTCAACGGCATTCGAAGTGATAAGCAATGGAAATCCTTCATGAGAGCTTATGACCTCATCATGGATGTGCAAACTTCACACTTCAACATCTTTCTTGGACAAATCTTCAATCAAGAAGCCAACAATAGCATAAAGGAAGGAAACTCTTATCATGGTAATTCAACTAGTGCTCTATATGCAGATAAGAAGGATAAGAAGCAGAAAGGCAAGAAGAAGGAAGAAGATGAAGAAGAGACTTCCCAAGCTAACTTTGCAAGCAAGAGCAAGTGGAAAGGGAAGAAGAAAGGACCAAAGCCAGATAAAGCCAAAGGTCAGAATGTTCAACCTTGTGCCATATGCGATAAGACCAACCACACCACTCAGAATTGCTGGTTCAATGGGAAGACCCAGAAAGGAAGTGGAAGAGGTGGATATGGCAGCAATAGAGGTAGAGGTGGACACAACTTCAACAATAAAAATAGAAGCTATAATAGATAGGATTACAAAAATTATTCAGAAGATCAACCACATGAAGTTTCATTGCTTCTCATGAATCTAAGCCACAAAGAAGGTAAAGAAGATGATCATTTGTTCTACATAGATTCAGGATGTTGGAATCATGTTGCAGGCAACATTGCTCTTCTATCTGATTTGGAAATTCCAAAGCATAGACATGAAGTGCAAACAGGGGATGACACAAAGCACAATGTGGAGAAGATCGATAATGTCAAAGCTTCCAATGGCAGGATAAACATTCTGAGTAAGGTTCTCTATGTACCCACTATCACTAAAAACCTAATAAGTGTAGGCCAAATTGTTGAAAATGGCTTGCAAGTTAGGTTCACCCAACATGGAGCTTTTGTGGAAGATCCATGTCAAGGCTTCAAGAAGATAGCTAGAGGTGAGAAGCATGGTAGGCTCTTTACTTTTGAAGTAGGAAACCAAGAACATAGCTCTATTATTCAACTTTGGGTCTCAAACCCTAAGTGAGCGTGAAGATTGGCATAAGAGACTTGCTCATGTGAATGAAAGAACCTTGAAGGATATATGCAGGGATCAAAGTGTTGTAGGACTGCCGAATATATCAAAGCAACACATGGTCAACACGTGTGATGCATGTCAGATTGGGAAGGCACAAAGACAACCATTCAACCACAAAGGCTACATCCACAACAACTTCTTGGACTTAGTACATACAGATGTATGGGGACCAAGTCAAGAACCTTCATTGGCAGGATCAAGGTATTACGTCTCATTTATTGATGAATATAGTAGATGGAGTGTTCTATACTTTATCAAGAGTAAGAATAAAGTGTTTAATTGCTTCAAGAAGTATCTTGCACATGTGGAGAATCATACAGGTAGATCACTAAGGAAGCTCAGATCTGATGGAGGGGGAGAATACTTCTCCAAAGAGTTTGACGAGTTCTTGCAAGAAAAAGGTATCAAAAGGGAAGTGACTACTAGGTTCTCTCCTCAACTAAATGGAATTGTAGAGAGGATAAACAAGACACTTGTTGGATCAGCCCAAACAATGGTTGAAGAGAAGAAGTTGCCACATTATCTATGGGCAAAAGCTATTTCAACTGTTTTGTACCTTGTCAATAGACTACCATCCAAATCACTTCAAGGTATGACTCCTTATGAAGCATGGCATGGAAGAAAACCTAGGCTTGGACATTGCAAGGTTTTTGGTTGTTTAGCTTATGCTCATGTACCATCACAAATAAGAGGTAAGCTATATGAAAGGGAAACTAAGGCAGTGTTTATTGGATATGATTCAACTCAGATGGTTACAGGTTCTTCAATCCTTCAACCAAGCAATTCACTGCAAGTAGAGATATTGTGTTTGAAGAACACAGGTCTTGGTATGATGAAGAAAAACAAAAGGTAACACTACCATATGATCTTGATTCTGACTCTTATCAATTAGGAAGCAAGCATGATACACAGGTCGAGGATCCAAGAAGTGATACAGACGATGACCAAGATGAAAGAGAAAAGGATTACAGGCTATGGAAGTCAAGAGGCAAAGCAAAGATGCAAGAGGTTGGAAAATGCTCCAAACAAGCACCTAGAAGATCAGCAAGAGAGAAGAAACAACCAGAAAGTTATGGATATGATTCCACATTTGTTACGAAGCATTCAATATACTTGGCAAAAGACTCTATTTCAGAGGAACCCTCAACCTATGAAGAGGCAAAGGGAAACCGTGATCGGGAAAAGGCCATGAAAGAAGAAATAGATGCATTAAAGGAGATGGACACTTGGGATTTGATTCCAATATGGTCGAATCAAAAGGTAATTGGTTGCAGATGGGTATATAAAATTAAAAGATACTCAGATGGATCAGTTTGCAGGTACAAAGCAAGATTACTTTCCAAAGGATGCTCAGAAACTCATGGTATAGACTATGAGGAAACATTCTCACCAGTTGCAAAGATGACTACAATCAGGACATTGATAAGTGTAGCTGCTGCAAGGAATTGGAGAAAAGCTCCTCCAACTTGATATGAAAAATGCATTCTTAAATGGTTGGATAAGTGAAGAGGTATACATGTCACAACCACCAGGTTTTGAAAACCCTAATCATCCATCTTATGTTTGCAGACTTAAGAAAGCATTGTATGGATTGAAATAAGCTCCTAGAGCTTGGAATTACAGTTTGGTTACATACCTTCAAGGGTTCAAAGCTAGCAGCTCAGATCCTTCTCTATTCATCAAAAGGGATCACAATGAAGTTATCTATCTATGTGTATATGTAGATATTATTGTGAGAGGTGATGATCTAAATGGCATTTAGAGGATCAAGAGACACATGCAAGAGGAGTTCAAAATTAGTGACCTAGATGAACTCACATATTTCCTAGGTATATAGGTGATATACACAGATGAAGGAATGTATTTGACTCAAAGAAGATACATTCAGGATCTTCTTCTCAAGTTCAAAACGGATAACACTAAACCTGCAGGTACACCTTTGGAGATGAATCATAAACTTAGTGTTTATGAATGTGAGAAAATTGAAGACCTAAAAGAATATCAAAGCTTGGTAGGTAGTTTGATATATGCTACTCATACAAGGGCAGACATCTCATACAGTGTGGGAGTGCTTAGTCAGTTCATGCACTCACGGAGAAGACCACACATGGACATAGCTAAGAGAGTACTTAAGTATCTCAAAGGTACAATCAACAAAGGTACATTCTATCCTTACTCTTCAGATTTGGATATCAAAATCTACTTAGATGCAAATTGGGCAGGAGCTAAAGATGATAGAAAAAGTACATCTGGTTACTTAGCATTTGCAGGTTTGAAGCGAGTGTCATGGAGTTCCAAGAAGCAACCAACAGTTGCTTTATCCTCAACTACAGGAGAGTGCAGAGCCTTGACCATAGCAACTCAAGAGGCAATATGGTTAAAAGCATTGTATACAGATTTGGGACTAGTGAGTTCCAAACCTCACATATTTGGAGATAATGTAAGTTCCATGCATCTAGTGGCAAATCCTATTTTCCATGCGAGAACCAAGCACATAGAAGTCCATTACCACTTCATCAGGGAGAAGCTCATGGCAAAGGATATTGAAATTTCTTTTGTTCCAACTGAAAAGCAAGTAGCAGATATGATGACGAAGGCACTTGATGGAATAAAGCTTTGTAGATTCAAAGCTATGGCAGGTATTCAACCTATCAAAGAATGAAGACTCAATCATACTTTAGCTTGAGGGGGGTCTGTTTGAACATCAAGCTTACACTATGCTTGAGGTGGATTTGATCTACATCAAAGGTTGTCTCGTTGGAAGAATATCCGTTGGAGAGTTTTTTTTCTTATGCTCATTTATTGTATTTTTTGAGAGATTTTTGATGGTTCACTCACCGTTGTAAAAGTCTTGAGCTTTACACATGTAAAGGTAGAAAGATAAACCACAAATCCCATGAATTTGTGGTGGTTGAAGTTGCATTCAATCAAGCAATCAATCACCTAAAAGTAGATCAAACTAGATCTTCACTTTTCCTAGATTGTAGGAAAGTGAATTGATTCCCTCCAACAACCATTCCCACCTTCATTTGAATTCAAACTTCACTTGTAGAAGTCTTGGAAGACTCTAGAGTCTATATTAAGACTTCAAATCACTTGTACATTACATGGAAGCAATATACATACACTTGTGACCATCATTGTCTTGCTCCTTCAATTCTCTGCATCATCTTCTTCAACAACAGTAATCTTGCAGAGGTTGCTGCTCTCTCTCTCTTCAAAGCTCCAAATTGAGTGAAAGATGACTCATTTGAAAGGTCTTAGTGTCTAGTTTATGCCTATAAATATTCATAGCATTTGGTTTAGTAGATTGGGAGAAATCTGAGTTTTTCTGTCTCGGGGCCAATCTCTACATATTCCTGAAAAATAGGAAGTAACACCGGTGAATGTCGCATTCATTCCTATAGCATATTTTGCTTATTCCTTATACGTTTGTGCATTCTATACACTGGACTCTATGTGTATCACTCCCATAAAAGGAGTTTTTCTAATTGTAATCATGCTGGTCACTATGGGGATTTGAATTTCATTGTCTCTTCCATATATAGTAAGTTTTTTGAGCTAGTCAACCCGCGAACCTATCTGTTTTGTATCGATTCATTCTCCTTGATGCTCCAAAGTACATAGTATCTTTCTTTGCACTTATCACATGCTTATAAGGTCTATTTGAGTCTCCATAAGATCAAGGGCTAGTCTTGTGCTGGTTGGCTTGACCAAACTTCATCACTTCGAAACACACTTTTACTACCTTCTACAAGCTTCTCCAAGTTCTTTCACAAATTGGGAAAGATCTTTGGGACTAGGTTAAGTTCCACCATGTGCTAGTGGGAATCAAAGGTTCAAACAATTTCTCTTGGTGAAACCTCTAATTGGAAAAAGATTTGTACAAAGCTAGACTTGATAGAATCTATATCTTGTAGAATAGTCTTAATGTGTGGACTTAATCTATGTGATAAGTATCCAATGATTCTCACCTTCAGACCACATCTTGGACATATAAAAGCCACCTAGTTCCACGTTGATCCCTTAATCCTCTACCTTTCTTTTATTCAAAGGATCATCATTGTGACCTAGAGTGAGGCCTTTTGCTATTGTACCTCTTTGCCTAAGTGCTAGAAGCTAGCTGTCAAGCAGTCCCAAGCTCTCCTTTTCAAGGCCGAGAAAGAGATTCTTCATGTTCGGTGTGTGAGAAGAGACAATGTATATCATTGGCTTTGACATCTTGAAGTGGAAGTAAATAATGCTAAATCCCACCTCCAACCACCACTCTAGAAAATTAGAAGCAAACTAAGATACAATGAGGAAAATCAAAGAAGGAACTTGCAAATTTGCTTTAAAGATTGGTGGGTAGCAAAATTAGAAAATTTGAAAAAAGATATGTGTAAGCTCCTAAAGAAGAAGAAACGCAAGGAAGAGGTCGCCTACATGGTAGATAACAAAGGGATGGAATGCACTTCTACAAAAGAGAACTAATAACCAACCACTTCACTCAATTGGTGAGGGTGTCCATGCCAATCACTTCTCAAAGGAGGGGTTGCATGGCTGCCATCTTGATAATTAGGTAAAAAAGAATTCCCCAAAGCATCTTGCATCTTCTCAACTCACCTATCATTGACATAGAGATTTTAGAAGTTATTGATGCTCTGCCTAGTTGTAAAAGCATGGGTCTCGATGGTCTCACCAATGATTTCTTCAATGATTTTGGGAGTGACTTAGTGGAACCATTACTTTTGGTGTGGAAGGAGGCCCTATGATTCAATGCTTTGCCTAAAGTTATCAACAAA
The DNA here is from genome assembly GCA_020310875.1 of Ceratopteris richardii. Taxonomy (NCBI): domain Eukaryota; kingdom Viridiplantae; phylum Streptophyta; class Polypodiopsida; order Polypodiales; family Pteridaceae; genus Ceratopteris; species Ceratopteris richardii. The sequence goes on from CM035421.1 coordinate 126,637,933, forward strand.
GAGATGGTTAATCTAATTAAAAAAATATATAGAAAAAAACAAGATTGAAAAATGGTGACCCATCACTATGCTACAAAGAGTCTATAAGATCTTAGCAAAGGCTCTTGAAAATTGCATTACTTGTATCTTCCATAATGGACAAATGAGGATCAAAAGGGATTCATAAAAGTCAGATCGAGCTTGTAGGCTATTGTTAATGTATGGGAAGGCCTTGAATTTGCTAACGATTTTTTCTAATCCATGCTCTTCATGAAAATTGAGTCTTATAGATCACATGATTGCCTAGAGTGAAAATTCATTCTGCAATCCCTAAAAGATATTGCTTGTGGCCCTAAATTCATCAACATGATCTCAATGCTTATATGGAACACCTCAACTCGAACTAATATCAATGGTTGCTAAAATGCCCTATTAGATAGGGTTGTCCTCCCACTCCACTTCTTTTTTCCATTGCCACCAATGACCTTAGATCCTTGGTTAAACATAAGGCCCTTCTAGGATAGATCTAGGGTCTTTGGCTCCACATAGGCAAAGCCAAATGTTAATGAGACTCTTCACAAATGACACAGATGATTTTGTGCATAATGACCCTAATAGTATCAACATCTTTTGGCAATATCTATAAAACATCTTCTTTTCTAAGATTAGTCTTAGGAGAACTAAGAGAATGTGTGATACTTGGATTTATGATCATGCAATCCTCTAATTCTAATGTAATGCATTGTTTGTTTGCCCAAACTTGAAGAAGTTGACTTCTCAAGTTTTAGTTGAGTGCATGGTCATAGATCCAATCTTGACCCAAGACAAGTGGTTCCATATGGTCCTCATCTTGACACACTAGCATTTTGACTATCAATGGGACAACTTGAAGGTATATGGGAAGTTCCAGCTCGCCCAAGCAAGGAGTTTCCACACCTCCCAATGCTATGAGATAGGCTTCTATGGAATTTATGTTGAGTTAGGGATCTTGGCAATATGAGAATCTAACTGTACTAGTTTCTACACCTAAGTAAATCAAGGCTGCAGTCCTTACACTCTTTCCTTTTCCTACCTCTATTGTCACAAAGGGACTTTGGTCAATTATTCGAGGACTAATTACACTTGTTCTTTGGCACATGGCCATGTGATATCTTGAGACATTGGGATTGACATCTAGGCCTTGTCGCCTTAACTTATTTCGCCTAAAGCACTCTTTGTCCTTAGCATGTGCTTCTTCTCTATCCCTGAACTCTTCTTCTTTTCTCTTTTTAGCAATGTTGAGTCTCCTAAGCATATCCTCTCTAAGAGGTTCTTGATCTAGCTTGACTCATCATCCACTAATATAGCTTGGAAAGATGTCACCTTCTTGAGTGGCCAATTGACTACACCACTAGTGGAAATTCTATTGCTGACCATGGGTCCATGTCCTCATTTTTCTAGTTTACGGGCATGCTACTTTAGTGCATAAACCAAAACTAGGTCTCCCTTTTTCAATCCTTTATCCTTGATGTGTGCATCAAAGTATGCCTTTTGTCTTTTCTTTGTAGTGTAGATGCCTACTACTGCTTGTAACCTAGTTTCACCTAAGCATTCTAGATCAAATATCTTGGAGGACAACTCATGTCCATTCCACTCGTGCTCTTGTGCTATTTTAAAAATCGGGATCAAGAACTCTAATGCTAACACAACATGTCAAAGGACCATTTGAAAGGGGGTAGCATTGATTACCGTTTTGTAGGCAACTCGAGAAGCCCAAATAGCATGATGAAGTTTTTTATCCCAATCAAAAAGCTTATTATTTACCAGTTTAGTCAATACATTACATAGGATCTTATTTGCAATCTCGGTTTCTCCATTAGCTTATGGATGATAGGGGGTAGGGTTCTTGTGTATCACCACGAATTCTTGAAGAAGGTTTTCAATGACTTCGTTCAAGAAGTGAGTACCTCTATCACTTACTAACTCTATTGGTAGCCAATATCTGGTGAACACATTCTCAAATAAGAACTTAGGAATTATTTGAGCAGCATTCTATGTGCTAGCTTTTACTTCTACCCACTTTGTAAGGTAATATGTGGCTACAATGATGTACTTTGCATGGGATTTTCTAGATGGGGGGTTTATAGGACCTACAAAGTCTATACCCCACTTTGAGAAAGCACGTTCTCCTATCATTGGTCTTAAAGGCATCTCCTCTTTTTTTGATCGGATATTGTGCATGTTGGCATGTATCACATTTCTTCACATAGGTATGTGCATCCATATGAAGATTGGGCCACCAAATTCTTCATATTAGAATGGTGTTAATTACTCGGTCATGCCCAAAGTGTCCACCTCCAACACCGTTTTGTGTAGTTTCTAAGATTTTCAAATAGTCTGACTCGTGAATGCACAGTCTTAAGCAACCATCTTTGCCTCTTCAATGTAGGTTGCCTCCTATTAAGGCATAGTCCTGAGCCTCTTGCTCCATGTTTCCTCTTCTTGCTAGACTAGCCTTACTGGATAGTGTTCCCGATCTCATAAATTCTACCAATGGAGCACTCCATTCTAGAAATAACGACATGTGATAAAGGGTAGCATACTCCATTGAGGGTCTTTCCTAGCACATTAGACATCCACTCATGTATTTCTCTATCCATACTTGGCCAATACACTCCTAAACATTTTAGATTTTGTAATGTTTTTGCTTAGAATAGTGATTTCCTAGCAATCCTTCATGGGCTTTTTGTGACCAACTACTATGTTCATCCTCCTCAACACAAGAGGCTAAGACACCCTCTATATCTTTTTTGTACATACTTCTTGCCAATATTTGATATTTTTATGATTTTACAAATTTCATCTTTGTTGGTTTTCATGTTCTTATTTGCAGGTTCAAAGGTTAGGACAAGAACCAACTTATTTACCCATTTAGGAACAACTTCTAAATTGAAGAGATAAGCATCAGACAATTCATCAGACACTCCTTGCGATGACTCTCCTAAAGTGTTGCGAGAAAGGAGATATGCCTTGAGGTGGGTCCTACCTTTCCTAACTACCACTTCAAAGTCATATTCTATTAGTAAGAGGAGCAATCTTGCTAAGCATCCTGTGTTGCAGGGTTTATTGACCAAATATAATTAAGCTTGATGATCAATGAAAAAATTTAACTTGTTAGCCAATAGATAGTGTTTAAAATTCTTTACGGCATATAACATGCCTAAGCCTTCTTTCAGTTGTTGTATAGTTTCAAGTGGGGATAGTAAATCTCTCCAATGTCTGGTTCACTTGTTGAAGTGAATGTATTTCACGTCGAGTTCACCCAATGTGAGATGCATTTGTTCATCCCAACAAGTGAAACCGACATTAAATACGTTGGTTTTGACAATTGAACCCGATGTGAAATATGTTTGCTTTGACAAATGAACCCGATGTAACAATATTCGAATGAGGGCACACACAGGGTGCTTCAAGCAAGGTTAGGTGATAGAATGGAGACTCAAAGAGAATATAAAAACTCAAAACAAGTGATTAGACCACTCACATAATTCATCATCATGCATTAAGTAAGATATGGAAATAAGTGTAGAGAGAAATGGAAGAAAAGAGGTAAGGAAACATTGAACAGTGATTCATAATACGTGTTCATACGGTTGTAATCAAAATAATGGAAAAGTATATGTTATCAATTCATCATTATTCATAATGTTGATTCAAAATGTCCATCAATCCTCAAAATCGCCGTCAATAATGTGTGTAGAACCAACGATCTTCATCATCATAGATGTGTGGAGTCTCCTCTTCATAAAGTTGAACCTCCATGTCCTTCCTTTAAGTCCTTCAATTTGCAATGATATTCACCTTGTCCTTCATCTTCCAAAAACTCCAATGCAAAACACCTCCCCCTTGAGTGATAATATGATCACTTGAATTGATCAATTGGTTCCTCTTGAGATGATGTTCGATAGAACTTCTTGAGACGATGATTCATAATGACCAAGAGCTTTCATTATATAGTTTTTGTATGGGTATGCTTTTCTAGCAAAAAAAAACAAACTTCCATCGAAAAGCTTTTTGTGTTGCGATTCAATCGTGATTTTGTTTTTCTTTTGTTGCATACGTATTTCTTTGACGTTTAATTGCTTTATGCTTTGCGTTTTTGTTTCTACCAGTACGTTTTTGTCTTTACGTTTTGTTTTCACTTGTTTTATATTTTTTTATTATTTTATTATTTATTTACTTTAACATTTGATCTAAGTGGTTTTACACTTGAATGTCATAGGTTCATATGGATAAGGAATTTATCCAAAATAATGTGTACACACATAGATGGTATAAATATGAGAAATGATAACTACATCATAGGTTTTTAATCTATAAGGGAAATATCCCCTCTTGATCCTGACCATTAGGGTCTGGATACATGTTCCAATTTATATCACTATGAACAATTATTTATCATCAGAATGAGGAGAATATAGTTTTGAAACCCTATTGTATAAAATTTCTATTGATTATCATGGAGAAAAGGAGAGAATATCTCGAACATCGTAGCCATTAGAGTACCTATCACATATACTCAATTTTTTTGGGCAAAGTATTGCAATTTATTACACAACAGCATTGTCATTTTGTTGTAGCAAGAGACAACACACTCTACCAAAAAAAACATTTGCAGATATGGTTGTCGGTATAGGTGTTGGTATGAGTGTCGATATACTATGGGCTATACCAAAGATTTTGCCTAGGGACATACCGAGGATTTAGATACTCTGAGTTATATATACCACCAGTTTGCAAGTAAATACTGGCTTTTATACCAATGATTATGTACTAGTGCTTATAGCGATCCTTGTACCGAAGGTATTGAGCATGTACTGATGCTTATACTGGCACTCATATCAACGCTTATACCGGCATTATACTACATATGTTTATACCGATGTTTATATCAGTGTCATGGATAAATTGCCCCCATGTATTTGCATTAGTATAAGGGCAAATATAAGGCTTATATGTTGTAATGAACCATGATGATATCCAGTGGATGAAAAGATATGGAGGTTCAGAATAATTTTATCTCTCTTCTTGCATGAATTTTGCAAATTCTATCTTTTAGTGATATTGTGTGTCCCCATCTAGTAGTTTTTGTTTGGATCTCCACCCTCCAAGCTTAAAGAGATCCGACCGCTAGAACTCTACAAGGATTCCAATTTTTTGTTCTCTCTCTTTGCAAAATTGTTCCTATTGTGTCTTTTATTTGCCACATTGAGTGCTCTTGTTTTGTCCTTTACTTCCCAAGTTTTACATTTGATCATGATCATCCAATCAAGAGATATAAAGGCTATAAGTGCACACGAATTCCTTTTTGGAGTTTAGCACACGAATTCCCTTTTGGAGTTTATTATTTATTTTATTATACAATATGACTAGTGATTTTTTCTATCTTTTAATCCACCTAATTAACCAGTTTAACTCTTTAAGATTAAGAATGATACAAGGCCCATATATGTGCGTGTGTGTGGGTCTCTCTCTCTCTCCGCTCTCTCTCTCTCTCTCTCTCTCTCTCTCTCTCTCTCTATATATATATATATATATATATATATATATATATATTTCAAGAAAATTCTGTACAAGTAGGAATTGCAATGATACTACACAAGGAAAGAGGATCATCTCTTTTCTTACATACATTTCTATTGCATGGCTTTGATTCTCAATAAGGTGGACTTCCTTTCGTATGGGAAGTTGAGTGCATCGTGAGCGACTTTACTTTTGTATACTTTCATAGATAAAATGAGGCAAAGTGTCACATCCAAGGTAGATTCTTTTTTTTTCAATTATCCTCAATATGCTAGAGCAAGTGAAAAACACATCTCTTCATGATGCAAAACACTATCTATATTGCATTTGGGATTCGACAAATGTGCATGTCATTTTAGATAACTTATAATGCCAGCTTCGAAACGAAATCAAACGAAACTAACAAGCATTTGCAAAAAGCATGTTTTATACTTTCAGTTTAAAATTAACATCGCAAGCATTTAACAAAAACATAACCGGCTATCTAAAAATCTTGATTCAGTAAGTAAGAAATCTCTGAAGACCATGGAACATAGAACCTCTGAGACCATCAAGCTACGTCATTCTATTAATCCCTTCTCTTTTATTGCGAGCAGAAATAATTTTATCAAGCTTTTTTGTATTGCCCTGCCATTTTGATATGCTTTGTGGACAACTAGTCCTTCCACTTAAAAGAAGCATCGATTTAATAACGAAAAGTGGTAATGTTTGTATGATTGAGAAACTCATACCATTTAGTTCTTCATCTTAGCTTTAGAAAAAGTTATTAATTCCAAAGACAATCAATAATACTTTGACTTGGATTCTTCTTGAATGTAGTAAACTCTGACCATAGACTTGCTTTCCTTACTTTGGTAGTACTTTGGAAATGATATTCCAATGCATTCCATAAATCTTCAATTGATTCCAATCCTCTGATGTGTGGTAGTAAATGATCTAAAATTGTAATATAGATGTAGGCTTTTGCATTTG
>CM035421.1:126677165-126679665 GCA_020310875.1 Ceratopteris richardii
TCCTAGCATGATAAATTGGATTAGCTGCTAGGTGAAGAGAACTTGTGTTATCACCAAATATGATTGGTGGCCTTGTGTATAGGCCCAATTCTGAATATAAAAGCTTCAACCATATGGCTTCTTGAGTAGCATTGGCTAGCCCTCTGTACTCTGCCTCAGTAGATGACAAAGCTACTGTGGGTTGTTTTTTGGATGACCAAGAAATTGGTTTATCACCTGCAAAACATATGTAACCAGATGTGCTTCTCCTGTCATCCTTGCAACCTGCCCAATCTGCATCTGAGTATACCTTAATATCAATATCTGATGAATATGGAAAGTACAAACCATGATTTTGTGTTCCCTTTAGGTACTTTACTATCTTCTTGGCTGCCTCCAAATGTGGTATTCTTGGTTTATGCATAAATTGGCTAAGTACACTAACACCATATGATATATCAATCCTGGTTAAGGTAGCATAATTTAGACTACCTACCAAACTTTGGTAACCTGTAATATCCTTGAGTTCTTCTCCTTCATGTGCACTGAGTTTGTGGTTGACCTCCATAGGAATGTTTGAGACTTTAGCTTCCTGCAAATTAAACTTCTTGACCATGTCTTGAATGTACTTCTTCTGAGTAATAAAGATACCTGAATTTGTGTAGACCAATTCAAGTCCTAGGAAGTACTTCAATAATCCAAGATCATTGATCTTGAATTCCTTCATCATCTGTCCTTTGATGTGTCTTATTCCCTGAACATCATTTCCTGTAATAATGATGTCATCAACATAGACACACAAGTATATTACCTCTGAATTGTTCCTCTTTATAAACAATGAAGTATCTGCTTTACTCATCACAAATCCTTGATCTAGGAGATAGGTTGTCAACCTGTAATTCCATGCTCTAGGTGCCTGCTTCAATCCATACAGAGCCTTCTTCAATTTACAAACATGATTTACCTTATTAGGATCTTCATAGCCAGGTGGTTGTGACATGTGGACTTCTTCAGATATCCATCCATTCAAGAATGCATTCTTCACATCCAATTGGTACATGTTCCAATTCTTGGATGCAGCTACACTCACCATAACTCTGATAGTTGGCATCTTGGCCACAGGAGAAAATGTCTCCTCATAATCAATGCCTTGGGTTTGTGCAAAACCCTTGGCTACCAACCTAGCTTTATACCTGTTTATTGTACCATCGGAGTTCCTCTTGAGTTTGTAGATCCATCTGGATCCTATCACCTTCATGGAGTCCTTCTTGGGTACCAAGTCCCAAGTATCACTCTCCTTGAGAGCCTCCATTTCTTCATCCATTGCTTCCTTCCATTCTGGTTTAGTAATTGCTTCTTCAAATGTACCTGGTTCTTCATTCAAGATATCCTTTGCAAGATATACAGAGTGCTTGGTTACAAGTGAAGTATCATACCCATACCTAATAGGTTTCTTCTTTTCTCTTTGAGATCTCCTCATAGCTTGAGTTGAGGATTCTGGATTGTCTTCTAGTTGCTTCATCTTCATCTTCCCTTTGGATTTCCAAGCCTTGAACTCTTCAATGTTGATGGTGTCTTCATCATCTGAGCTTGTGTCCTCTTTCTGAATTGGTTCTTGCCTGATAAGCTTTGGAAAGTCTTCTTCCATGTCATAAGGTAGGCTAACTTTCCTGCACTCATTTTCATACCATGAATCATTCTCATCAAAGATGAAATCTCTGCTTACCTTGAAGCCTTTGTTTGAGGGGTTGTAGAATCTGTATCCCTTTTGGTTCAAATCATAACCAATGAAGATACACTTTTCAGCCTTAGGGTCTTGCTTTCCTCTTACCTGTGAGGGAATATGCACATATGCAACACACCCAAAGATTTTACAATGATCCAGAGATGGTCTCTTACCATGCCAAGCCTCATAGGGTGTCATTCCATCAAGTGTCTTTGATGGCAACCTGTTAATTAAATATGTGGCAGTAGATACACTCTCTGCCCAAAGATAATTTGGCAATTTTTTCTCATTAAGCATAGACCTAGCTGTCTCTACAATGAGTCTATTCCTCCTTTCAGCTACCCCATTTTGTTCAGGTGAGTACCTTGTAGTAATCTCCCTCTTGATGCCTCTTTCCTGCAAGAAATCTTCAAAGTCATTGGAGAAGTATTCTCCACCACCATCTGACCTTAGTTTCTTCAAATGTCTACCTGTTTGATTTTCAACTAGTGCAAGATACTTTTTGAAACAATTAAATACTTCATCTTTATGTTTCATGAAGTACAAGACAGTCTACCTGCTATAATCATCAATAAAGGACACATAGTATCTTGATCCAGATATGGATGGCTCCTTGCTAGGTCCCCAAACATCTGTATGCACCAATTCCAGATAATCTTCATGCATAAAACCTTTCTTGGTATAGGGCAATCTGTGTGACTTACCAAATTGACAAGCCCCACACTTGTATATCATGTGTTGCTTGGATACATTAGGTATCCCAAGCACACATTGATCCCTACTCATTTGCTTTAA
>CM035421.1:126699665-126859665 GCA_020310875.1 Ceratopteris richardii
AGGCAATGTACACTAAGAAATGTGTTTAGCAACTTAGAGGGGCCATCCCAACATTTGAGGAGGAAGATGATGTCCATGCACAATCGACTTCATCATTTCTTTTTTCAAGATTGACTGAACTAAAATTACTAAACTTGGTACATAGATAGTATAAAATTCACTCTAACTATACCAAGTTAATATGCATAAATTGTTTGAGTACGCACAGAGAAATCACTTATGCAAAGTCACTCAAATGACAAAGATGCAACAAAGAAGAGTAGATTGAAATGAACTTGAAGAAATGTATCAAATTATGTATGCTAATGAACAGTGTAATTGACTACTCATACATATGTTGAGATCAAGGTATGCTCAGTTATGTAGCCCAACAACTCTTAGAATGACTCTCTCTACCTGCAACTCAAAGCTTCTCTTTGTATACTCAACTAGTGAGTTTGAATTTTGAATCTCTCTTACCTAAAAGTGTTCCCACACTTTAAGGGTGGTTTGAATTTATTCCTTCTATCACATGAGTCATGGGTTCAGCTTGCTAAATTCACGAGATTCTATTCTTTCTTGACTTTTACATTTATCCAAGGTAACTATGCTAAGAATATCTAGTATAGGTTCACATATAGTTCCTTCTTGTGAAGAGATAAAATGGATTTGTAGTCTCAAGCATTTAGCAATGCACTTAGTCTTGCAAAATGTACCAATATCTCCCCCTCAAGCCTAAGATGCTTGAGTCTTCAGTCCATAATTTCATCCAAGCCAATCATTGACTTGAACCTATTCAATTTGCTTCCATCGAATGCCTTTGTCATCATATGTGCACATTGTTGATGTGTGGATAGATATGAGAGTTGTATGTCCTTATTATCTTTTCCCTCTAATTCTTAGAAGATGTTAGACTCATGAGCATTCTAATTGTAGGCATATTTGCCACACGTGAGAATGTTTCTTCATAACCTATACCTTGGGTTTGAGCAAACCCTTTAGCCACAAGCCTTGCTTTGTACCTGTTAATTGAGCCATTAGAATTCTCCTTTACCTTGCAAATCCATCTTGAGCAAGTGACCTTCATAGATGGTTTCTTGGGGACCAATTCCCAAGTTTGATTTTCTTGTAGGGCTTCAATTTTTTCTTCGATGGCATCTCTCTATTTTGGTTTCTTCTTGGCGTCTTCATATGTTGATGGTTCTTTTGAGTTTATATCCTTAGCAATGTAAATGGAATGATTAGTGACCAAGGATGTGTCATAACCATACTTTTCTAGCTTCCTTTTCTCTCTCAAGTAGATCTCCTTACAGTTTGTTGAGATGATTTTTCTACACCTCTCATCTCTTGCACTTTGGATTTGACTTTGGAGTTCTAGGAATTGATTTCTCTTCTTGGATTCTTCTGATCATCATCATAATTACTTGAGTCTTCATGTGTATGCCCGTTCTTCTTTAACAATGTTGGAAAGTCTTCCTCTAGGTCATAGGGAAGTTTGATTTTCTCGCAATCATCTTCAAACCAAGATTTGTTTTCATCAAAAACAACATCTCTACTTACAATGAAACCTTTATTACTTGGATTATATAGGTTATAACATTTTTAATTAAGGTCATATCCAAATTTCCTATTATGTGTGAAGGTATGTGTGCATATGCTATGCACCCAAAAATCCTACAATGATCAAGGCTAGGTCTTCTTCCATTCCATGCTTCATGTGGTGTCATCCCATCCAATGCTTTTGAAGGGAGTCTATTGATTAGATAGGTGGCTTTGGATACAACCTTTGCCCATAGGTAATTGAGAAACATTTTCTCATTTAGCATTGACCTTGCAGCCTCCATTATGGTTCTATTCCTCCTTTTTGCCACTCCATTTTGTACTAGAGTATACCTGGTTATAATCTCTCTTTTGATTCCTGAACTTTAGGACACTAGAAATATTGCACTTTACAATTACAAGGATCAAACATTGTTAGAGCTGGAGATTTGGCATAAAAGATTAGGGCATATTGGTGAGAGAACCTTGAAGCAAATATGTAGAGATGAATGTGTTCTTGGGATACCTAATGTATCCAAGCAACACATGATCTATAAATGTGGTGCATGTCAGTTTTGTAAATCACACAGGCTACCCTTTACAAAGAAAGGCTACATGCACGAGGACTACTTGGAACTTGTCCACACAGATGTGTGGGGACGAAGCAAGGACCCTTCAATTTCAGGCTCAAGGTACTATGTGTCTTTCATTGATGACTTCAATAGGTGGACTATCTTGTATTCTATGAAGCACAAAGATGAACTGTTCAGTTGCTTTAAGAAGTATCTTGCACTTGTGGAAAATCAAATAGGGAAGATTCTAAAGAGCCTAAGGTCAGATGGAGGAGGTGAGTACTTCTCAAATGAATTTGATGCATTGTTGTAGGACAAAGGTATCAAATGGGAGATTACTACAAGGTATACCCCTGAGCAAAATGGGGTAGCAGAGAGGAGAAATAGGTTGATTATGGAAATTTCTAGATCAATGCTTAATGAAAAGAGTTTACCTAATTATGTGTAGGGTGTATCTACTGCCACTTATCTTATTAATAGGTTGCCATCCAAATCCTCCTAAGGCATAGAAGTGCATCTTCATAGGGTATGATTTAAATCAGAAAGGATACAGGTTTTATAATCCATCCAACAAAGGATTTATGGTTAGTAGAGGTGTAGTGTTTGATGAGAATGATTCTTGGTTTGAAAGTGAATGCAGGAAGGTCAAGTTGCCATATGACTTGGAAGAGGAGTTTCCAAGTCTCACCAAGGAGGAGCCGAGCCAAATTGAAGACATCAAATCAGATGATCAAGACATCATCAATCTAGAAGAATTCAAGGCATGGAAATCAAAGGGCAAGGCCAAGATGAAGACGTTGGAAGACTTACTTGAATCATCCAACCAAGCTCTAAGGAGATCACAAAGGGAGAGTAAGAAACCTATCAGATATGGGTATGACACTTCTATCTATCTTGCTAAAGATTTATCACTTGAAGAACCTACTTCATATGAAGAAGAAAAGACCAAGGCAGAATGGAAGGAAGCTATGGATGAAGAAATAGAAGCACTACAAGAGAATGATACTTGGGAGCTAGTACCCATGAAGGTATCAATGAAGGTAATTGGTTCTAGATGGATTTACGAAATCAAGAGAAACTCATATGGATCCATAAATAGGTATAAAGCTAGACTTGTGGCTAACGGTTTTGCACAAACTAAAGTAGTTGATTATGAAGAGACCTTCTCACCTGTGGCAAAAATGCCAACCATGAGAGTATTGGTAAGTGTGGCTGCATCAAGGAATTGGAATATGTATCAATTGGATGTGAAAATTACTTTTCTCAATGGTTGGATCTCTGAGGAGGTTTACAATGCTCAACCTCCTTGCTATAAAGACCCAACCAAGGTAAATTATGTGTGCAAATTAAACAAAGCCTTGTATGATTTGAAGCAGGCACCTAGGGCATGAAATCATCGATTGACTACCTATCTTCAAGATCAGGGTTTCATGATGAACAAAGTAGATACTTCTCTGTTTGTCAAGAAAAGTAATTCAGAGGTGATATACTTATGTGTGTATGTTGATGATATCATACTTACAGGTAGTGATATGCCAATGGCATCAAACAAATAAAGAACCTAATGATGGAGGAGTTCAAAATCAATGATCTAGGGCTTCTAAAGTATTTTTTTGGACTTAAATTGGTCTACACGAATTCTGGAATTTACATTACTCAAAGAAAGTATGTGCAGGACATGTTGAAAAAGTTCCACTTGGAGAATGCCAAGATAGCTAGCACCCCTATGGAGGTAAACCAAAAATTGAGTGCCCATGAAGGTGATTTCCTTGAAGACACTGCAAGATATCAAAGCATAATTGGAAGTCTAAACTATGCAACTCTAACAAGGATTGATATTGCTTATGGAGTAAGTGTCTTAAGTCAATTGATGCACAAACCTAGAGCACCTCACTTGGAAACTACCAAAAGGATTTTGAAGTATCTCAAGGGTACTCAAAATCAACGTTTATACTTTCCATACACATCAGATTTAGACATCAAGCTATACTCAGATGTAGATTGGGCAGGTTGTAAAGATTACAGAAGGAGTACTTCTAGATATTTGTCTTTTGTAGGTGATAAGCCCATTTCACGGTCTTCCAAGAAGCAACCTACTGTTGCTTTATCTTCAACAGAGGCTGAATACAGGGGATTAACCAATGCTACTCAAGCGGCCATATGGATTAGATTGCTTTAATCAGATTTGGGACTTCATACTCACTCACCTATGTTCATTGATCTTTGGTGACAATACAAGCTCCTTTCATCTTGCAGCAAATCATATTTATCATGCAAGAACCAAGCATATAGAAGTTCACCATCACTATGTTAGAGAGAAGCTATTGTTGATGGGTGAAACATCAGAAGAAATGATTTAATGTGACACTAGAACACCTCTATGGTCACCATTAACTCATTTCCACTCCAAACGTTGAGAAATGATAGTCTAAATTGAGAACTTTGCTTCTACAGAAACTTCTAGTCACTAAAATGACATACCTTCAGTGTTTTGATCATTTCTGCAAGATCTTTTGTTGAATGAAAGTAGAAGAGAAGAGATTTCCAACAAGCTATTATTTGCAAGAAACCGATCTCTAGAACTCAACTTATGGCCTTCACAAGATCACCCTGTATGACTTTTCAAAACTAGAAATTTTGCCTCTTTTAGTAATTCTGAGTGTCTAAAAATGAAAAGTTGATGCCTAGCATCGACTTGCAACCAAAAGTCGATGCCAAGCATTGACTTTGAGCTTTTTTAGCCACTTTTTCAGCACCAAAATTACCCTATGAACACAAGACATGAGCAAGACCACTTTTATGTGGGAAGTCGATGCTAGGCATCGACTTTATGCTGAAACTCGATGCCAAGCATCGACTTGCTCCACAAACCTCATGTTTTTAAGAAGTTCTAGCAATACATAACACTCAGAGAATAAAACAAGGACTTATCAGCACAAACTCGATGCCAGGCATCAACTTGCTTGGAAAACTTCAACTTATGAAATCATTTCACACAAGACAAACTCTAGAGATGGAAGAAGAAGACTTATACACAGAAGTTTAATAAACTCTTTCCATAACTATGAAACCTCACAAATGCACAGGTGCTTTCTCACGCAGAGAAGCCCGACTATTCTCAGTCATACAAAATGAGTACTAACACACTTTCTCATTGTCTTCCTCTCGCGTCAGTTGATACAAACTAACTTATATAGATTTTCTTATTCTGGTGATTTTCAAAAAACTTCTAGAACTAAAGTGAACTAACTTTACAAAATATAATACACTTGTGAATTTGGCCCTTCACATAGGCATGTGGTTTTCTTCTAAAGCTTTGACCTTCAAATATGTGTCCAATTAGTGATTGTTTCTCCAATAGCTCCCCCTCAATCACTAATTGACATTCTCTATTTCTTTATATCATCTTCTTTCTTTTGCTCCTGCCATGCTTTTGAATCTGCTGGTCTTCACACCATCCAAGCTCTTTGTCATTTTGTTTGCTATTTGATCTTTTGTAGAAATGTACTCCACTTCAATTTCTTTCTCCATTACCTTTTCTCTCAGGAAATGATAATATATCTCTATATGTATTTTGTTCTTGCATGAAATACTAGATTTGCTGCAAGATAAAGTGAACTCATATTATCTCCATGTATTGTAGGTATACCTTGATCAATGCCCAAGCTTTTGAACAATGTCTGCATCCATATGACCTCCTTAGCTGCTTCCACAAGTCCTTTGTACTCAGCTTCAGTTGATGATAATGCTACTATATGTTGTTTCTTTGAACACCAACTTACAAGCTTATCACCAATGTATATCATGTAGCCATGAGTTGATCTTCTATCATCCTGGTTACTTGCCCAGTCTGAGTCACTATAGGCTCTCAACTTCAAATCTGATGTAAAAGGATAATATAATCCTTCCTTTATAGTTCCTTTGATATATCTGAGAACTCTTTGACCTGCAATCCAATGTGGGTCCTTTGGACAATGCATGAATTGTGACAAAACTCCCACTGCATAACTAAGATCAGGTCTTGTTAGTGTAGTATAAATCAAACTACCCACAAGAGATTGATACTTCCTTATATCTTTGTATTCTACACCATCATATTTACTGAGCTTGTGATTAACTTCAAGTGGAATTGAAGCTTCTCTGCAATTTTCCATATCAAACTTCTTCAATAGATTCAAAAGATACCTTTCTTGTGATACATATATTCCATGATCTGTATAGGTGACTTCCATACCAAGAAAGTATGATAACTTTCCTAGATCATTGATCTTGAATTCTTTTTCAAGTAATCTCTTTACCTCCTTGATTCCTTCATCTGAAGTACTTGTGATTATAATGTCATCTACATAAATACAAATGTAGATTGTACCTTCCTCTATTCTTTTGATGAGTAGACTTGGATCTGCTTTTGAACTTTGATATCCAAGATCATTGAGATACTTTACCAGTCTTGAGTTCCATGCACTTGGAGCTTGCTTCAATCCATTCAATGCTCTTCTCAACCTACAAACAAAATTTGGATACCTAGAATCTATAAACCCTTGAGGTTGTTCCATGTATACCTCATCTAATATGTATCCATTCAAGAATGCATTCTTTATATCCAATTGACTTAGGGTCCATCCTTTTGAAGCTGCAATAGCAATGATTGTCCTTATAGTTGACATCTTAGCTACATGACTAAATGTCTCATCATAATCTATGCCATAGGTTTGGGCATAGCCTTTCACCACCAGTCTAGCTTTGTATCTGGCTATACTTCCATCTATAAGCTTCTTCACTTTATAGACCCATTTAGTTCCAATTACTTTCTTACCATTTGGTTTAGGAACAAGTTCCCATGTCTTGTTCTCCTCTAATGCATTAAACTCTTTCTTCATTGCTTCTTCCCATTGCTTCTTACCTTTAGCTTCATCATAGTTCTGAGGTTATTCATCATCTTTGACCATATATGCATAGTTCTTCAGAGTTATGTAAGAAGTATCATAAGAATACCTTTGTGGTTGCCTTCTAGCCCTACTTGACCTTCTTGGTTCACATTCTTCATATGTGTCTAGATACACTTCTTCATCAAATATAGGAGCTTCTTCATTTCTTCTTGTTAATCCACTTCTGGATGTACTTGCTTGCATATGGCCTTCATCTTCATTTACCTGCACAATTGACTTTCCTTTCTCACATCTTCTTACCTCTTCTTCAAATTCTTCAGTTGTATGACTTTGATCTGCATACCAACTTTTCTATTCATCAAATGTAACATCTCTAGAAACAATAAATTGTTTGGTTAGAGGATTCCACAATCTGTAAACCATCTGCTTTTCATCATAACCAATGAACACATATTTTTTTGCCTTTCGTTCAAGTTTATGTCTAAGTTGTGATGGCGCATAAGCATATGCAATTGATCCAAACATTTTACAATGATCTAGTGTTGGTTTCGTATCCCACCAAGCTTCATATGTGATGAAGAGTGTTAATCTCCAAAAGAACAACCTACTCTTGAATTTAGAACACCTCTATATCAAGAGTAAGTCAAAACCTTCACTAAATTAGAGGTCCAATCTCCAAATTGTCAAATTTGAGAAAATATGTGAAGAAGATGAAACACAGAAAAGTCTGCTGCAGAATTTCTTCACATTGACTTATCAAACGTGCAAAGTTTTTTTATGAAACTTTGTACATATCTTCTCCTAAAGATTGCGCATCACCTCCAAGTTGAATTACTTCAAAAACTTTAGTATAACTTGAGAAATTGACTTCACAAGTTACCTATGTCTGAATCTGCACTTCTGAGAAGTCGATCTAGACACCCCTAACTTCTTAACTTTGGTTCTCACAATATCTAACCCGTTTTGTCAAATGCTTTTAGCCACGAGTAGATCACCTTCCAACTTAAAGATTAAGTGCTTGCTTGCACAAAACTTTAAACTATGGAGTGAGCACTGACCAAAAGATTAAACTCGAAATTTGCGCCTGTTTCAGAGAACTGTAGACACTCAACACATATGAATGTTCCTACTAACAATTCTCCTAGCCTGTTTACAATTAGACTCTGAAATTCAGGTCACAGGCTCATTAACTAACAACTTAGATATCCTCAAAAGGATTTCACAATTGATCAAACACAGAAGGAGCAGACACGAAAAGATCGGGCGCAATATTTCTTCATTAACTCAGAAAATTACAACTGAGTGATGAGAGCTAACTCAACTAACTTTTCTCTATCTCTTGACTTCTAACTTCCTCAATCTTGGCTTCTACATATGCTCTCATACATGCCCCGACTTTTCTCAAAGTATTTATAGATGATTTGTACAAGATTCTTACTCAAACAAAGATCTGAGTCACCTATGACTATACTAATGTACATATGTGTACACTTCTATTATCCTCTGAATATGTCTTTCTTCAAAGCTTCAATGGTTGATCCTTCTTTCACTCTTTAACCTTCCAAGTCTTCAATTGGTGATTGGTCTGCACCAACAGCTCCCCCTCAATCATCAATTGAGGTCTTCACTATCTTCTTTATTCCTGCCATATCTTTGAACCTTTGTAACTTTGGTCCATCCAAGCCTTTTGTAAGCATATCAGCTATCTGATCTTTTGTTGAAGTATGAACTACTTCAATCTCTTTATCCATCACCTTCTCTCTTAGAAAGTGATACTGAATCTCAATGTGTTTGGTCCTGGCATGAAAAACAGGATTAGCAGCTAAGTACAATGAACTCATATTATCTCCATATATAATTGGTACCCCATGCATGATATCAAGACTCTTCATTAAGGTCTTGAGCCAAATTACTTCCTTTGCAGCTTCAACCATGCCTTTATACTCAGCTTCTGTAGAAGACAAAGCAACTGTATGTTGCTTCTTGGAACACCATGAGATAAGTTTATCTCCCACATAACACATATATCCAAATGTAGATCTTCTATCATCTGGATTACCTGCCCAATCTGCATCACTATAAATTTTGATATTTGTATCTGAGGTAAACCCATAATACAAACCTTCATTGAGTGTACCCTTAATGTACCTCAACACTCTTTGTCCTGCAATCCAATGTTCTTTCCTTGGGCAATGCATAAATTGAGACAAAACTCCTACTGCATATGATAAATCAGGTCTAGTTAGAGTAGCATAGATAAGGCTACCAACCAAACTCTGATATTGTCTCATGTCCTTGAGTTCTTCACCTCCATACTTACTCAATTTGTGATTCACCTCCATTGGTGTAGGTGCTACCCTGCAATCATCCATTTTAAACTTGATTAACAAGTTCTTCAAATACCTTTCTTGGGTCACAAATACTCCATGTTGAGTATATGTTATCTCCATGCCCAAGAAGTATGATAAGTCTCCCAAGTCACTTATCTTGAACTCCTTTTCCATTTGCCTCTTGAGCCTTTGTATTCCTTCTTCATCTGTACCTGTAAGAATTATATCATCAACATATATGCACATGTATATGAAACCATTTTCACTTGCCTTGACAAGTAAACTACTATCTGCTTTAGACACCTGAAAACCAAGTTCTTTTAGGAACTTCACAAGTCTATAGTTCCATGCCCTTGGGGCCTGCTTCAAACCATACAAAGCTCTCTTGAGCTTGCACACATGATCTGGATACCTTTTATCTCTGAACCCTTGAGGTTGCTCCATGAATACATCATCTGAAATATAACCATTCAAAAAAGCATTTTTCACATCAAGTTGACATAGTTTCCAACCTTTACATGCAGCAATAGCAATAAGTGTCCTTATGGTTGTCATCTTTGCCACAGGACTATAGGTCTCATCATAATCAATACCATATGTCTGAGCAAAGCCTTTGACAACAAGTCTAGCTTTGTATCTAGACACACTTCCATCTGCAAACCTTTTTGTCTTGTAGACCCACTTGCATCCAATAATCTTCTGACTATTTGGTTTAGGAACCAAATCCCAAGTTTGATTTTCCAATAGTGCATCATATTCCTCCTGCATAGCACTCTCCCATTTTTCCTTACCCTTTGCCTCTTCATATGTAGAAGGGTCTTCATCTGTATTCACCATATAAGCATAATCTTTTGTGGCTAGAAATGAAGTATCATAACTATACCTTGTAGGTTGCCACCTATTTCTTGTTGACCTTCTGAGTTCTCCACTCCTTGAGGTTTCTGGCTCTTCACATTCAGGATCAAATCTTGGTGTCTCTTCCACTTCAACCTGCACTTCATTATTCTCTTGCTCATCAAATATCTGAACTTTTGATTTACCTTTTCTTTGACTCACTTCTTCTTCATCACTTGTATTGATGTTGATTGTACCTGCATACCAAGTGCTTTGTTCATCAAATGTAACATCCTTAGAAACCATAAATTGCTTTGTTGATGGACTCCACAATCTATAGCCCATCTGCTTGTCATCATAGCCAATGAAAACATACTTTTCAGCTTTGGGTTCCAATTTGTGTCTCAATTGTGATGGCACATATGCATATGCCACACACCCAAAAACTCTGCAATGATCCAAGGTAGGTCTTTTACCCCACCAAGCCTCATATGGTGTCATACCCTGCAAGGCTTTACATGGTAACCTATTGACCAAATAAGTAGCTGTATTTACAGCCTCAGCCCACAAATAATTAGGGCAATTTTTCTCCTTCATCATGGATCTTGCAAACTCAACAAGAGTTCTATTTCTCCTTTCTGCAACACCATTTTGTTGAGGAGAGTACCTGCAAGTAATTTCCCTTTTTATACCTGCATTCCATAAGTAATCACTGAACTCATTTGAAAAATACTCTCCCCCTCCATCTGACCTTAGTCTTTTCAACTTATGACCTGTAATTCTTTCTGCATATGCATGATAGTGCTTAAATGTATTAAACACTTCTGACTTATCTTTGATCACATAGATAGTGATCCACCTAGTAGCATCATCAACATAAATCACATAATACCTTGATCCATTTATACTGAAATCTTTTGATGGTCCCCACACATCTGTGTGTACCAACTCAAGCTTCTCTGAGTGCATAAAACCATGCTTGGAATAGGAATGTTTATGAGCCTTACCTAATTGACATGCCTCACATTTGTATGTCATATGTTGACCTGCAACATTAGGCAATCCAAGCACTGAACCATTGTTAACCATATCTTTAATACCTCTTTCATTGAAATGTCCAAGCCTCTTGTGCCAAAGATCTAACTCAGAGATCTTATGTCCTCCATATGTGAACATAGCATGACCAATGTTGCCTTGAATCTTCAATGTAAATAATCTTCCTTCCTTTTTCCCTGAAACAATCTGTTTATACCCTTGGCTAGGGTCTTCCACATATACTCCATCATTAGTGAACCTTACTTCATATCCCTTTTCAACAATTTGACCTACACTTATCAAATTCTTAGGGATTGTAGGAACATACAAAACCTTACTCAATAAGGTGCTTCCATCCTTGGCCTTCACTGATCCAATTGACTTCACATTGTGCTTTGTGTTGTCACCTGTTTGAACAACATGATTAAAAACTTTACTTTCCAAATCAGTCATCAAAGATATGTTACCACTCAGGTGATTGCTACACCCTGAGTCAATGTAGAAGACTCTTTGATCTTCACTCTGCCTTTCACAAGTTGCATTCATTATCAATGTTGAATCTTCCTTTTGATCTGAAGCATAATTGTAGTAGGTGTTGTTGTATTGTTGACTTTGGAATCCTCTACCTGCATTTCTTCCAAAGTAATTCCTTCCACCTCTACCTCTGTAATTACCTCTTTGATTTCTGCCACCTCTTCCTCTTGAATTATAATTTTGATTGTATCCACCATTATTCTGATTATTATGCCAACAATCATTAGCTAAGTGATTTGTCTTACCACAAATCCAGCAAGCTTTGCCTCCATCTTTGTTGTTCCTGCCTCTTCCTCTACCTTTGCCACCTCCTCTTCCTCTTAGGAAGTTGGCTTGAGTAGTTGTTCCTTCATCTTCACCTGCTTGTTGTTTTCCTTTGCTATTCTTCTTCTTGTCCTTTGAGTACATTGCATGTCCTGTACTCTTGTCACCATCTCCTTTAACATCGTGCTCAAATGTTAACATATGACCTAGCAATTGATTTAAATCAGGAGTGAAATGGTCAAGTGATAGTTCTGTAGACAAAATAAATGGCTTCCATTTGTCATCACCTCTCAACCCTGTAAGGATTTGCCTTACCAATTTATCCTCCTCAATGTCCTCATCAACAGCTCCTAATGCATCTGCAATCTCTTTCATCCTTGTTACATAGTCTGAGATGGTTTGAGAGGCCTTCTTCTTGAAGGTAGTAAACTCTGCCCATAAGGATGCCTTCCTTGACTTTGTAGTGTTCTGGAAATGCTCCTCCAAAGCATTCCATATGTCAGTTGCACTTTCAAGACCTCTAATATGAGGTAACAAGTAATCATTGACTCCCATATATATAATGCTCCTGGCTTGAGCATCTTTCTTCATCCAATTTTTCAGATCTGCTAACTCTTCCCTAGTTGGAACACTAGGATCTCTGAACTCTGGCTTCTCTTCTTCTCCTGTGATGTAACCAATCAAATCTTTGCTCATAAGATGAGCTTCCATCCTCATTGACCATGCAGGATAGTTTTCCCTATCCAATTTCTCTATCTGTAGAGAATCTCCCATCTTGTGTCCACCTGTGTATTGAAAACTTCAAGCTTTACAAGTAATATATGTACCTTTACTTCGAATTAGACTCCTTTTGCCTTTCTTGATGTCGTATGATCTCCTCTTCAGGCTTTTGACTCCAAGCTTTCACTTCTTAGTTCTTCAAATGTTGAACTTCTTGAATCTGCAGCAGTCGGGACCTTCTTTTCCTTGATTTGAAGTCTCCTGCTCTGATACCACTGATGAAGAGTGTTAATCTCCAAAAGAACAACCTACTCTTGAATTTAGAACACCTCTATATCAAGAGTAAGTCAAAACCTTCACTAAATTAGAGGTCCAATCTCCAAATTGTCAAATTTGAGAAAATATGTGAAGAAGATGAAACACAGAAAAGTCTGCTGCAGAATTTCTTCACATTGACTTATCAAACGTGCAAAGTTTTTTTATGAAACTTTGTACATATCTTCTCCTAAAGATTGCGCATCACCTCCAAGTTGAATTACTTCAAAAAACTTTAGTATAACTTGAGAAATTGACTTCACAAGTTACCTATGTCTGAATCTGCACTTCTGAGAAGTCGATCTAGACACCCCTAACTTCTTAACTTTGGTTCTCACAATATCTAACCCGTTTTGTCAAATGCTTTTAGCCACGAGTAGATCACCTTCCAACTTAAAGATTAAGTGCTTGCTTGCACAAAACTTTAAACTATGGAGTGAGCACTGACCAAAAGATTAAACTCGAAATTTGCGCCTGTTTCAGAGAACTGTAGACACTCAACACATATGAATGTTCCTACTAACAATTCTCCTAGCCTGTTTACAATTAGACTCTGAAATTCAGGTCACAGGCTCATTAACTAACAACTTAGATATCCTCAAAAGGATTTCACAATTGATCAAACACAGAAGGAGCAGACACGAAAAGATCGGGCGCAATATTTCTTCATTAACTCAGAAAATTACAACTGAGTGATGAGAGCTAACTCAACTAACTTTTCTCTATCTCTTGACTTCTAACTTCCTCAATCTTGGCTTCTACATATGCTCTCATACATGCCCCGACTTTTCTCAAAGTATTTATAGATGATTTGTACAAGATTCTTACTCAAACAAAGATCTGAGTCACCTATGACTATACTAATGTACATATGTGTACACTTCTATTATCCTCTGAATATGTCTTTCTTCAAAGCTTCAATGGTTGATCCTTCTTTCACTCTTTAACCTTCCAAGTCTTCAATTGGTGATTGGTCTGCACCAACAATATGGAGTCATTCCATTGAGAGCTGCACATGGTAATCTATTCACAAGATATGTAGCCGTATTTATAGCTTCAGCCCAAAGATAATCTGGACAATTCTTCTCCTTCAGCATAGCTCTAGAAAACTCAACCAAAGTCCTATTTCTCCTTTCTGCTACACCATTTTGTTGTGGTGTATACCTCCAAGTTATTTCTCTCTTAATACGTGCATTCCAAAGATAATCATTGAACTCTTGGGAGAAGGATTCTCCCCCTCCATCAGACCTCAATCTTTTAAGCTTTTGATGTGTTACTCTCTCTGCATATGCATGAAAATGCTTGAAGGCTCTAAACACTTCTGATCTTCCCTTCAAAACATATAAAGTTATCCATCTTGTAGCATCATCAATGAAAAGAACATAATACCTTGATCCACTGATAGATCCTTCTTTTGTTGGTCCCCATACATCTGTATGAATGAGCTCTAGTAATCCATCATGTTTGAATCCTTTCTTCTGAAATGGTAACCTGTGTGATTTACCCATTTAACATGCTTCACATTTATAAACCATATGTTGATTCTGCACATTTGGTAATCCTAGTTCAGACTGATTAGCAACCATAGCTTTAATTCCTCTTTCATTGAAGTGAACTAATCTCTTATGCCAGAGATCAAGTTCTGTAATCACTCCTTCACCATGTGTGAGCAAAGCTTGGCCAATGTTCCCTTGCACTCTTAAAGTAAAGAGTCTACCTTCTTTCTGACCAGAGATAATCTAATTATATCCATTCTCTGGATCTTCAACAAATACTCCTTCATTTGTGAACCTGACTTGAAAACCTTTTTCAACTATCTGTCCCACACTAATCAAGTTTTTAGGCATTGTGGGAACGTTCAAAACATTGGTTAGCAAATCTGCTCCACTCTTGCATTTCACTTTTCCAATTGAATGTACACTATGTCTTGTATTATCACCTGTTTGAACTGTATGGCTAGAAATGACCTTTTCCAATTCTGACATCAATTCTATGTTTCCTGACAAATGATTAGAACATACAAAGTCAATGTAAAATATCTTTAGATCTTCTTTATCCGATGTGCTGATTGAATTCATCATCAATGATGTATGACTTTCATTATGTGTGTCATTTGCATAATTATAGTAGGTGGTGTTGTAGGATTGATTCTGTCCCCAATTTCTTCCTCCACCTCTACCATAGCCTCCTCTTTGACTTTGTCTACCTCTTTGAAAATTACTTTGATATCTTCCACCTTTGCCTCTGCTATTGTTATTCTGATTTTGATTTGATCCTTGCTGATTGTACCAACAGTCATGAGCCAAATGATTACTCAATCCACATATCCAGCAAGCCTTCTTGTTGTTATTTTGATTAAAACCTCTTCCTCTTCCAAAACCTCTTGGTCTTCCTCTACCAATGCCTTTACCTCTTGCAAAATAGACTTGAGAACTTGACTCTTCTTCATCCTTTGCTTTACCTTTATCTCCTTTCTTCTTGTTCTTCATGTACATTGCAAAACTTTTTCCTTTATCTCCATCTCCCTTCAAGTCTTGCTCAAATGTTAGCATCAAACCAAGCAATTGATTCAAATCTGGAACATAATGATTTAATGAAAGTTTTGTTGACAAGACAAAAGGTTTCCACCTTTCATCTCCTCTCAAACCTGTAAGTAATTGAGCAATCAACTTGTGATCCTCAATATCTTCATCTATGGATCCAAGACTATCTGCTAGATCCTTCATCTTAGTGACATAATCACTAATGGTTTGACTCGGCTTCTTCTTGAATGTTGTCAACTCTGACCAAAGACTTGCTTTCCTTGCTTTAGTAGTGCTTTGGAAATGATACTCCAATGCATTCCATATATCTTCAGATGATTCCAATCCTCTGATGTGTGGTAGCAAATGATCAGAGATTGTATTGTAGATATAGGCTTCTGCACTTGCATCCTTCTTCTGCCAATGCTTTAAAGCATCAAGTTCTTCTTTCTTTGGAATACTGGCTTCTCTTCTTCACCTGTTACATATATCATGAGATCCTTACTCATAAGTAAGGCTTCCATTCTCATTAGCCATGCGGGATAATTATCTCTGTCCAGTTTTTCAATGGAGATATGATCTGCCATACTCCTTTCCTTTTGCTGCAACCTGTGAGCTTAAAATATAAAGGATAACACCTTTTGGAGTTCTTTGTGTATGAAGATACTTTTGAAGTAACCTTTTGATGCCTTGTGTCTTCAAATGCTTAACCTTTCAAACTTTAATGGAAAACTTTCCAAAACTTCTCCTACCTTTGCCGCCTTCTGCTCTTTAGGACCTTTCTGCTCTGATACCACTTGTTGATGTGTGAATCATCACAAGAAATGAATTAATGTGACACTACAACACCTCTATGGTCACCATTAACTCATTGCCACTCCAAACGTTGAGAAATGATAGTCTAAACTAAGGCCTTTGCTTCTACAGAAATTCCTGGTCACTAAAATGACATACCTTTAGTGTTTTGCTAATTTCTCTTAGGACAAATACTATTTCTCCAAGGTCTTTTGATATATGAAAGTAGAAGAGAAGAGCTTTCCAACAAGCTATTATTTGCAAGAAAAAAATCTCTAGAACTCAACTTATGACCTTCACAAGATCACCCTGTATGACTTTCCAAAACTAGAAATTTTGCCTCTTTTAATAATTCTGAGTGTCTAAAAATGAAAATTCGATGCCTAGCATCGACTTGCAACCAAAAGTCGATGCCAGGCATCGACTTTGAGCTTTTTTAGCCACTTTTTCAGCACCAGAATTACCCTATGAACACAAGACATGAGCAAGTCCACTTTTATATGGGAAGTCAATGCCAGGCATCGACTTTACGCTGAAACTCGATGCCACGCATCGACTTGCTCCACAAACCTCATGTTTTTAAGAAGTTCTAGCAGTACATAACACTCAGAGAATAAAACAAGGACTTATCAATGCAAACTCAATGCCAGGCATCGACTTGTTTGGAAAACTTCAACTTCTGAAATCATTTTAGACACTATGAAACCTCACAAATGCACAGATGCTTTCTCACGCAGATAAGCCCGACTATTCTCAGTCATACAAAATGAGTACTAACTCACTTTCTCATTGTCTTCCTCTCGTGTCAGTTGATACAAACTAACTTATATAGATTTTCTTATTCTCGTGATTTTCAAGAAACTTCTAGAACTAAAGTGAACTAACTTTACAAAATATAATACACTTGTGAATTTGGCCCTTCACATAGGCATGTGGTTTTCTTCTAAAGCTTTGACATTCAAATATATGTCGAATAGTGATTGTTTCTCCAACAGCTACTGAGCAAGGAGATTCAAGTGGCATATGTATCCACAAATATGCAATGTGCAGATTTATTGACCAAAGCACTGATGGTACTAAACTTTGCAGGTTCAAAGCTATGGTTGGATTGCAGGACATTCAAGAGGATCAATGAAGAAGAACAAGACAAGATGTTTGGCTTGAGGGGGATTTGTTGGTGCAAATCCAAGCCATCACACTTGGCTTGACATTGAAGATATGTGCATCCATTTGATGGAGCATATGAACACTAGCATGTAATAATTTGATCATTACCCATTGTAAAAGTGGTTTACATGAAGAGAATCTTGTAAGTGCACTCATTTCATGGAGTTAGGAGAATATTATGTTACAAGTTCTCAATGAAAGAATATCTCCTAGATTAGAGGAGCCACTTTTAGGTGGAGCCTCATTTGAATTCAAATTCAAATTTCAAAGAAAACTCTAATAAAAGAGCAATGTAATCTCGAGGCCATTAGAGCCCCATTGTTGAGCTTATTGATGATCTTTTGGAGTGGCTAAGTAGCTTACATCTTAGCTCACCTAGATCACTATCATTGGGCATCATTACTATGCCAATGAGCATTTAAAACATTGTTCTATAATACATTACATTATTGATCATTTTTGTTTATCTCACTGCTATGTTCACTCATAATAGTGTAGTTTGAATGCTCATATCTCAGTGATCTCTCCACCATTTTCAATGATCTATAGCTTGTTGGAATCAGCTTAAAGTCTGTTACATGCTAGCAAAATTTGAAGAAGTTTTATTCAGCGAAGTGAGAGAAATCAGCCTCGATGTGGTCACTGGTCATTCTCTTATAGTCCCTAAAATATCTAGGGTAAGCCTTCACTTGCTAAGTTGATTGCTCAATGTATGGTTTATCATTTTAAGTGATTTTACTTTGAATCATTAGCTCTTTAAGCTAATTAGACACACTCAGAAGGAATTTTTCTAATTGCCACTGTAGTGTGAGTACTTAGCAAAACATCCAACAGGTGTCAAGACCAAAATAGCAAGTTTTGATCACTAGCTATTTGTAAAGTTATCTCTTTTGGTCTAATTAGTTGAAGCATCATCTCCAAAGTACATAGGCACTTATTTAGTGTCATTAACAAGCTAAAACGGCCTACTATCAAACTCTAAGGTGAAAGAAGGTAGGTACAAAGTAGGAATTAGTAGTACCACCTCATCCTCTTGTGGTATCCATCCATCTCTTCCAACAATAAAAATGATAAGGAACACTTGAAAATATTTTGTCATTTCCATCATGGGTGCCATCTTCTTTTTCTCAAATGAAATATGTATGCCAAGTTTTTCATTCTCCTCATAATCAACATTGCCTATCACATATTTTTCTAAAAGATTAAGAATGATCACATGGCATGAAAGCATGCTTTCGAATGTCTAATACTCATAACAGCATTTAAATAACTATTATTTTGCATCATGATTATTTTTTCTATCTTTGGACTATGTTCTTTTCATGAACATGGAAATATGTGCTTTGCATATTCAACATGAAAGTCTGCACCAAATGCAATGGCTACTAGTTCAAAATGGAGGCCTTTTAAATTTGAATAGAAATGTACATTTAAGTAGCATGAAGGTTTTCCATTGATTACTTGTCAATTCTTTTCAATCTCAATAAGCCATTCCTGAAAAGGTGTGATAAGTGGCGATGATCTAGAGAAGAAACGTTTGGAGTCCATGTTTTTCACTTTTGAATGTGTTCAACCTTCTCAAGAGATCCACAAACACACTACACTACTAAAATCCATCAATAGTTTTTCAATTTCTTAAAACACCTACGATTTGGCATAACATTTGAATTGAGTTATTTTCTCAATTGTGCTAAAGTTGATTTTTTAAACATCCCCACTTTTTCTTCATTTAATAAATCATATGGAGCTGAAAAATGCTAAAGATTATATTTTCAATAAAAGCACATGATGTTGACTATCAAATCCAAGTGAATATGCCATCAAAGGCTCAAGTGCGTCATCAAGAAAAATCAAGAATGTTGGTGTAAAAGTAGGACACTCGTGTCCTAATATAGAACTAGTGTTAAAGAGGATTTATGGCCATCCTCTAGTATTATTTGTGTACTTTAGGCTCTCATTGGGAGTATATAGTCTAGATTTAAGCTACCCCCAACTAAGCTAGTTCCCTACTAGTTGTAATCTCTAAATAGGCAGAAATATGCATCTAGCTATATCTCATAGTGTACTTGCTTGTTTTATAAACAAGATAGGTCATCTTGTTGCTACTCTTCTAAGCTGGCTTTTGAGTATACTCATATTCTAAAGTGTTCATTATCTTTGAGGACACATAAGTACAAGCTTCATGTTTGGAGAGATATTATTATGTCTTGTGTAGGAGGTTTGTATACCTCACAATCACGAACTTGAGTGATTTATGGCTTGTTGTAAATTCTAGATATGCGATTTTCTTTGTGCAAAGTTTTAGAGGTTCATGCCTTTGTTCAAAAGGCAATTCAACTTCTAGCTCACTATGGCAACAAAGAAAATGATACTAGGAAGGCCGTCTCAATCTTTTGTTGCAGTTAGGAGTGGACATACTCCACGAGTGGTATGAGACCTACGTTCAACATTGAGGACATCAAGAAGAGGCATTGACATTGCTTAAGATCTAGGGCTTGAAGCAAAGACAAGGAAGAATTAGAGGAGGATTTGAAGCAACGGGAATCTTCTATCATCAACAAAGGTTCAAGAGAATTGGAGGATCTT
Organism: Ceratopteris richardii; assembly: GCA_020310875.1. Taxonomy (NCBI): domain Eukaryota; kingdom Viridiplantae; phylum Streptophyta; class Polypodiopsida; order Polypodiales; family Pteridaceae; genus Ceratopteris; species Ceratopteris richardii. The sequence goes on from CM035421.1 coordinate 126,719,747, forward strand.
TTGGGAAGGTAAAATCTCATCTTTTTTATATCTATCACAATCCAATGAGGAATTAGGAGCTAATAGATGGTCTCATACAAAATCTACGATTATAACATTGCGATTAAGAAGCTTCAGAAGAGTAGCTATCCACCTTGGAAGTTTAGAATCTCTTACTTCCTTATGGAGAAGGGTCTATGGAGGTTGGTTAGTGGTATCGAAGTGAAGTCATACCCACATACAGGTAGTGAAAATCCAGAGACGAGACACTGTAGATTGGGAAGAAAGGGATAGGAGAGTGATCTTCATTGTGTCTCAACTCATAAGCAACTCTATGTTAGGTCATATCAAAAACCTAAGTACATCTAAGAAAGTTTGGGAGTGTTTAGAAATGTTGTACAGAATTTTAGACATATGTGAGATAGGTAATTAGAGGAAAATAAAAAGGTTCATACTTGATCGAGCTGACCTTGATATGTAATTAGATGAATATAAATATCTTCTTCCTATGGAAAAAGAAGATAAGCGCTCACAATAGTATCATTTTGGAACACGCATCAGATGATGGGGACGTTATAGATGAAGAAAATTCTGAATTTTATATATTAAAATTCACGGTTTTTATGTTCTATACAAGATTTACTTATCAAAGCATTTTTATTATGTTCTCTTAGATAACTTTCATATCAATTTTTATAGGTCAATATGTTAAGCTACCGATTATTTTAAATCATTTTGATATTAAAACGTCAAATAATGTCCAGAAAACGCATATTGTAAGTCATTTTGCAAAAACTTTGTTTACTAGTATTGAGGATTATTAATGGATAGTTTTTCATTTATTGACATGTTTCCTGTTTGCTAGTCATAGTTCAAATCACTTCACTTTTGCTAAAGCTTATCATTTGTGTTTAAGTTCACTTCTTTGATGGGAACCCTGCACGATTTAGGAGAGTGAGGATAATGGGTATTCATTTTCCATCGGGACTTTGAATATCACCTAGATATGTTGGGATCTTAAAATTTGGGAAACTTCTTCACATGTGGAAAGCTAAGATTCTTTTATGGATCTAGTTGAGCACGTTTCTCATGATAGGGTTTTTTTTTAAATGGAACAAACAAAAAGTTCTTTTGTTTTTGTTCGATTCACAATAAGAAATCTAAGGCTTCTAGGTGGGAAAGTACAACAAGACATTCTATTGCCGAAAAACAGCATATTTGTTACTAGCATAGAGATTTTTTTCTTGAACATGGCTAATCTTGGGTGTGTGTGTGAGAGAGAGAGAATGAGTAAGCACGAATAGAAATACACACAAGAACAAAGAAGGACATCAATGCAAAAAGACGTGATGGCTAGAAGAGCTCCCTATGAAGCATGGAATGGAAAGAGACCCTTTCTTGTGCAATTGAAGCTTTTCATTGTTCCTCTCTTTGATCTTTCCTTGTGTGTGTACATTCACATTGTTCATTTCTGAGTTCTCTGTCACACTACTTGAAAGTCTGTCAAATTGTGGAGTGCATATCTCAGTCATTTCTCCACCAAATTCAAAGATCTGACGCTTGTTGGAACCATCTCAAAGTTATCTACATGCTGCAAAAACTTTAAGAGATTCTATTCAGTCATTTCAGAGAAAATTGCGTCAAGATTATCACTGGTCAAAGTCTGCAACAATCCTAAAAAATGAGGGGTAAAGGTTTACTTGCTAAATTGATTTCTCTTAGCATAAATAATCTTTTTACATCAGTCCACTTGGAATAGTTAGCTTACTAAGCTATTTAGACACCCCTAAAAGGAATTTTTCCAATTCCTATTGTGCTAGTCATACTGAGCAAAAGATCGAGCAGGTGTCAAGACATAAATAGAAGGTTTTCTTGAGTTCTTGAGGTTCAAAGTTATCTTTTTTGATTCAACCTTTGCACATATCATTTCCAAAGTACATAGGCAATTTTATGGTGTCATTGGAAAGCTAAGGAGGTCCACTTATCAACTTTGAAGCATTAAAGGGCTGGCACAAAGCAGGATTTGGTAGTACCTACTCAATCTCTTGGAGTGTTCATCCATCTTTCCCAATAGTGGTATCAGAGCAAATTAAGGTAAAATGGGAGATGGTTTTCCTTAATTTATTGATAAATTGGATAGGAACAACTATCAGGCATGGTCTCTAAGGATGAATACCTACCTACAAGGAAGGAGTCTTTATGGATACATCTCAGGAAATGAGGAATTGCCCTCATTCAAAACAAGAGGATTGCCAACAAAGGAAGAACATGAAAAGGCAAGGTCTTATTTACTCAACTCCATCTCTGATTTTCTTTTGCCACATATTAGGAACTATAAGACATCTCAAGAAACTTGGGAAACCTTGTCATCTTATTTCTCTTCCAACACAAGGGCTAGAAAAAATCAGTTGTGGATTGAATTCACCACATTAAGGAAGCAACCTAAGCAAGCTGTTTCAGAATTTGTGACCAATATTAAAGATGTAGCAGATCAATTAGCAAGCATAGGAGAGATTGAAGAAGAGCAGATTGTGAGGCAAGTGATCAATGGGATCAAAGTTGATGACAAATGGGAAAGCTGCACCACTGCCATGGACCTTTACATGGACATGCAAATTCTAGATCTTACAACTCTCATGGGACATTTGTTCACTCATGAAGCAAAGATCAACAAGAATGGAGACACATCCAAAGGTAATAACTCTTCTGCCCTATATACTGATAAAAAATCTAAAGATAAAGGCAAGAACAAGAAGGTGGAAGATGAAGGCACTACCTCCCAAGCCAACTATGCAGGGAGAGGTAGATCATCAAGAGGAAGGGGAGAGGAGGTAAGCAAGGAAGGGGGAGATCCTATAACTCCTCACCATGCAACATTTGTGGTTTATCAAATCATACTACAGATGAGTGTTTCAGGAATTACAAGAATCAGAGAGGAAGAGGATATCAAAGAGGTGGATACTCACAGTCAAGAGGTAGATTCAACCATCACCAGGGCTACAACAACAATTACAACAACAACTACAATGGCAATTACCAAGGAGGATTCAAATCCAGAAAGGACTACAACAACTATACAGAAGAGCAGGATGATTCTCTCCTGGTCATGAACATGACTTCAAAACCAGGTACAAATGATGACCACCTATTCTACATTGACTCAGGATGCCCAAATCATGTGGTTGGCAATGTCGCACTACTCTCTGATCTTGAGGAACCAAAAGGTAAGCATCAAGTCAAAACAGGTGATGACACCAAGCACTCAGTAGTTAAAGTTGGAATTGTTAAGACTTGTGATGGAAATCAGAACTTGTCGAGTAGGGTACTTTATGTACCAACCATTATTCAAAAATTTGATGAGTGTTGGAGAGATTGTGGAGAAAGGTTTGCAGGTTATATTCAATCAATTTGGAGCATTTGTGGAGGATCCAAGGCATGGGTTCAAGAGGATTGCTAAAGGAGAAAAATCAGGTAGACTTTTCACTTTTGAGCTAGAAGACATCAAGAATATTGCACTATACAGTTATAAAGATCAAACACTTTCAGAGCTTGAGATTTGGCACAAAAGATTAGGGCATGTAGGAGAAAGAACCTTGAAGCAGATATGCAAGGATCAATGTGTAATTGGAATACCCAATGTTTCCAAACAACACATGATATATAAATGTAGTGCTTGTCGATTTGGGAAGTCTCACAGGTTACCCTTCTCAAGGAAAGGTTACATGCATGAAGACTACCTAGAACTTGTTCATACAGATGTATGGGGACCAAGCAAAGACCCCTCAATCTCAGGATCAAGGTACTATGTATCTTTTATTGATGATTATAGCAGGTGGACTGTATTGTACTTCATGAAGCACAAGGATGAAGTGTTTAATTGCTTTAAAAAATATCTTGCACTTTTTGAGAATCAAACAGGGAAGAATTTGAAGAGGCTAAGGTCAGATGGAGGAGGTGAGTACTTCTCCAATGAGTTTGAAAACTTCTTGGAGGATAGAGGTATTAAAAGAGAAATTACCACAAGGTATACTCCTGAACAGAATGGGGTAGTTGAGAGAAGAAATAGGTTGATTATTGAGACAGCTAGGTCTATGTTGAATGAAAAAAGGTTACCTAACTATCTATGGGCAGAGAGTGTTTCTACTACCACTTATCTCATAAACAGGTTACCATCTAAGTCACTTGATGGGATGACACCCTATGAAGCTTGGCATGGTAAGAGACCCTCACTAGACCATTGCAGGATATTTGGATGTGTAGCATATGTACACATACCTTCTTAGATAAGAGGTAAGCTAGACCCTAAGGCTGAGAAGTGCATCTTTATTGGACATGATTTGAACCAAAAAGGATACAGGTTTTACAACCCTTCAAATAAAGGATTCATGGTTAGTAGGGATGTTGTCTTTGATGAAAATGATTCTTGGTATGAGAATGAATGCAGGAAGTTCAAACTACCCTATGATTTGGAAGAAGAGTTTCCAAGTCTTGCCAAGGAGGAACCTACTCAGAATGAAGACTCAAATTCAGATGATGAAGACATTATCAACCCTGAAGAGTTCAAGGCATGGAAGTCCGAGGGAAAAATGAAGATGAAGAAACTTGAAGACATACCTGAATCTTCAACTCAATCAATCAGAAGATCACAAAGAGAGAGCAAAAAACCTATCAGATATGGGTATGATACATCTCTTGGTACTAAACACTCTGTTTATCTTGCCAAAGATTTGTCAATTGAAGAACCTGGATCATATGAAGAAGCCATAGCCAAGACAGAATGGAAAGAAGCTATGGATCAGGAGATTAAAGCACTCAAGGAAAGTGACACATGGGAGCTAATACCAAAGAAGGAGTCCATGAAGGTAATAGGATCCAGATGATCTATAAAATTAAAAGAAATTTTGATGGGTCAATTAATAGGTACAAAACCAGATTGGTAGCCAAGGGTTTTGCACAAACCCAAGGCATTGACTATGAAGAGACATTCTCACCTGTGGCCAAGATGCCAACCATCAGAGTGTTGGTAAGTGTGGCTGCATCAAAAAATTGGAACATGTACCAATTAGATGTCAAGAATGCTTTCTTGAATGGATGGATTTCAGAGGAGGTATATATGTCACAACCTCCTGGCTATGAGGACCCTAAGAAGGTAACATATGTTTGCAAATTGAAAAAGGCTTTATATGGATTAGAGCAGGCACCTAGGGCATGGAATCACAGGTTAACCACATACCTCCAAGACCAAGGTTTTGTCATGAGCAAGGCAGACACTTCTCTATTCATCAAGAGAAGTAATTCAGAGGTAATATACCTATGTGTTTATGTTGATGACATCATACTTATGGGTAATGATGTTAATGGAATCAGACAAATCAAAAGCCAGATGATGAAGGAGTTCAAGATCAATGATCTTGGTCTACTAAAGTATTTTCTTGGGCTTGAGTTAGTCTATACTAACTCTGGAATATATATTACTCAAAAAAGTACATACACGATATGTTGAAGAAGTTTCATTTGCAGGATGCCAAAGTTGCAAGTACAGCAATGGAGGTAAACCTAAAACTAAGTGCCCATGAAGGTGATGAAATTGATGATGTTACAAGTTACCAAAGCATAGTTGGAAGCTTGAAATATGCTACCTTAACAAAGATAGATATTGCATATGGAGTTAGTGTGCTAAGTCAGTTTATGCACAAGCCAAGGGTACCTCACCTAGAAGCTGCAAAAAGAATTCTAAAGTATCTCAAGGGTACACAACATCATGGTTTGTATTTCCCTTACACTTCAGATATTGATATCAAGATCTATTCAGATGTTGATTGGGCAGGATGCAAGAATGATAGGAGAAGCACCTCTAGATACATTTCATTTGCAGGTGATAAGCCAATATCATGGTCCTCAAAGAAGCAACCTATTGTTGCTTTGTCTTCTACAGAAGCAGAATATAGAGGATTGGCTAATGCCACCCAAGAAGCCATATGGATCAAGCCATTGTATACAGAATTGGGTTTATATACTAGGTCACCAATAATCTTTGGAGACAATACAAGCTCACTTCATCTTGCAGCTAATCCTATCTATCATGCTAGGACCAAACATATACAGGTCCATTACCATTATGTGAGAGATAAATTATTAAGCAAGGACATTCAATTAACCTATGTATCAACCAACATGCACTGTGCAGATTTGTTGACTAAAGCTTTGGATAGAACCAAACTTTGCAGGTTCAAAGCAATGATTGGATTGCAGGATATACATGAAGATTAAAGATGAAGACCAAGCCAAAATGTTTGGCTTGAGGGGGAGCTTTTATTGCAAGTCACAAGCCTACACATTTGGCTTGAAGCATACCTTGAAGTCCATACACACATGGAGAAGCATAGGAACATATGCTAGTGGTTAATTACCACTTTACCTCTATGTAAAAGTCACATTTGACTTGGAATCTTTGTAAACACCTACCAAAAGGAATTCATGGAAAAAGGTTACCTTCGATTGATAGAATATCTCCTAGGATATAGGAGCTTGATCATAGGGAGCCAAAAGTTTGAATTTGAATTCAAAAGTTTACTCAATCACTATAAAAGTGGTCATGAAAAAGTCGCAGTTAGAACTCATCACTCCCGAGCTTCTCATTACTGTTTCCGAGTTTGTGTGAGGCTTACACTCTATCCCACACCTATCTACACCATTAGGCAATGATATTCATGCCAATGGTATTGTATACAAGTGTTCATTAATACATACATTCACATTGTTCATTTCTGAGTTCTCTATCATACTACTTGAAAGTCTATCAACTTGTGGAGTGCATATCTCAGTCATTTCTCCACCACATTCAAAGATCTAAAGCTTGATGGAACCCCCTCAACGTTATCTAAGTTCTCTCAAAATTTGAAGAAATTCTATTCAGCCATTTCAGAGAAACGCTCGTCGAGGTGATCACTGGTCAAAGTCTGCAACAATCCTAAAAAATTGGGGGTAAAGGTTTACTTGCTAAATTGATTTCTCTTATCATGGTTAATCTTTTTACATCATTCCACTTGGAATAGTTAGCTTACTAAGCTAATTAGACACCCCTAAAAGGAAGTTTTCCAATTCCTACTGTGCTGGTCATACAGAGCAAAAGATCCAACAGGTGTCAAGACATAAATAGAAGGTTTTCTTGAGATCTTGAGGTTCAAAGTTATCTGTTTTGATTCAACCTTTGCACATATCATTTCCAAAGTACATAGGCCATTTTATGGTGTCATTGGAAAGCTAAGGAGGTCCACTTATCAACTCTAAAGCATTAAAGGGCTGGTACAAAGCAAGATTTGGCAGTACCTACTTAATCTCTTGGAGTGTTCATCCATCTTTCCCAACATGTGTGTGTATGCGTGCATATATGTGCTTGTCACTCACATTTGCTCACCACAATTGCTCACGATCTTCATATCCTCTACACATCTTCGTGGATTGACAAGTAAGGGATTTGGTACTCACACTTAAGCCACACCAAATTTTGGAGCTGTTGTCGAGGAGCGTTGCTTGAGGAGGAGCATTGTGACGGTGAGATCGTAGATTTGCAATGTGGAAGGTAAAATATAGTCATTTTCTATTCATTTTGTGTTTTTTCTTCTCCATCTTCATCATCACCATCTTCATCCTCTTCATCTTCACAGAGTTTTTTTGATTTTGAGTGCATTTTCACCATTTACACATCATTTCTCATGTGTGGGAGTGCAAGAAAGAGATAGGAAGTTCTTGGGAGTGCATGTGCTTGTGTTTTTAACAACTTTTTGCACCTTTGGGACTCGGCACCAAAATTCAAAATTCTTACCTTAAAACTTAGAAAATCGTGACTTTCTCAGAAAATTGCGATTCTCTTGAAAATTCAAAATTTTTTACCACCTAAAATTTTTTGAGAAAATCTTGATTCTCTAAAAGTGAGAAAATTGCAATTGTCTCGAATTGTGCAATTTGAGAAAATCATGAATCTTTGGACTTAGGAAAATTGAGAAAATCATGATTTTCTGCATTTTGGAGTTCGAGAAAATTGTGATTCTCTAGACTTAGGAAAATTGAAAAAATTGTGATTCTCTGCATTTTGGAGTTTGAGAAAATCACGATTCTCTTGACTTGGGAAAATTGAGAAATTCACGATTCTCTAGATTTAGTGCATTTGAGAAAATCGCGATTCTCTGGACTTGATAAAATTTGAGAAATCGTGATTCTCTAGCCTTAGCAAAAATTGCAAAACTCGCGATTCTCGAGAATTGTGGATTTGGAGAAAGTCGCGATTCTCTATCCTTGTTGGATTCAAGAAATTTGCGATTCTCTAGAATTGTGCATTTTGAAAAGTCACAATTTCTTGGACTTAGTGATTTTGAGAAAATTGTGATTCTCTGGACTTGGGGAAATTGAGAAATTCGTGACTCTCTGGATTTAGTGCATCTGAGAAAATCATGATTCTCTGGAATTGATAACATTTGAGAAAACTGCGTTTTAGAGAGAGGGATTTACTTTCTCACTTTTAGATTATATGGATAGAAGTGGAACTCTTCTATCTAAGGCGACAGGGAGATCAAATAATCATGATGGTGTTGAGGATAAAGGAATCTTGAAGATATATAGTTAATCTGAATTCTGAAACTCTGCTAATTTAGAGAATACTCAATCAGATTGTTGCTGAATCAGATTTCTTCTAATTTGGATGTTGCTTACTCGGATTTTTAACAGATAGTTATATTTTAATTGAGCGCCGACTTCGCGAGGAGTGAGCAGTTATGTTTTGGTTCATGCGAGTAAAAGAAAAGGGAGAAGAAGAGAGCAGGGACGGAAGAAGAAAGAAGAAGTAGAAGAAACAGAAGAGAGATTCTTCATTCTTGTAATAGCACAGATACATATTTGAGTCAGTCCGGATCAATCATGTAATGATTTACTATCTGTATTACTCGAATGTTCTCATGAACTCTTTCTATCTTGTAAGGCGTGTTTTAGAAGACTCGTAATAATGATTTTTGCCTAAATCTGTTCAAAGCAAGCATAAAACTCTATCTATTGCGGGTCATAATCTTTCAAATTATACTCTGTCTCAGCAGAGCAGTGATAGATCTGAAATTTGCTAGAAGTCAATTCTCTGTGTGTAGCAGACTAGTGCTAAGAACTTGGTTTACCAGAGTCAAGTAATTAATGTTGTATGCGAACCCCAACACATTTGATGATCCTACTATGAATGGAGCAAGACATGCATGAAAGAACGAAAAAGACGATTTGGTAAAGTGTATTTTACAAGAGCGCAGGCAAGGGCAGCTAACGTGGAGTCATCCTCAGAATTTTATGATTGGTATGAAGCAGAAGAGGAAGCCGATCTGGACACTGTAGAGGAGGAAAGAGAAACAGGTGCAACAGAGGCAAGGTTAGTGGGCGGTATACTTGGAGCACTATTCCTAACAGAAGCAACTATAGGGGTAAGAAGACGGCTCCAGTTTGACCCACTTGCAGGGGCGACGATTCAAAGAACTAGGCATACACCTCAACCACAGCCAATGGCGCAACCACCTCCCAATCCTAAAGTCAAATCAGCATATTTCAGAGGAGGCTCTAAAGAAGATGCTGATTGTCATGTTGCTCAGTTTGAAATTAAATGGACGGCAAACGATTATCAGGCAGTATATGGTGATGCAGTTAAGCTTCAGCAATTTGTAGCTACCTTGGAAGGACGAGCAATGGGTTGGTTCAGTCAATATGGTATAGCTCATTTTGCTACATACAATGCATTAAAAACAGCATTTTTGCAGAGATTTAGGAAGGAAAAGACTCCTTCTGATATTTTGAGAAAATCACGAGTGATTAGACAGAAAAACATGCTGGTTGGAGATTTAGGATACTTGTGGATAGGTTAAAGGGGAACGAGAGACCTATTGATGAGATGTTAGCAAGTTACTTTCTAAAAGGACTACGAAGTGCTATCAGACACGCAGTGGCAAGTGTGGATATTGCTAATGGATTTAATGTATTAGTGTTAGCAGCTGCATGCGTGGAAAGAAGGTTTGGAAGGGCTAAAAAGGAGGCATGGATTAATAAGTTAAAGAGACATGGATATTCCATCGTAGCTCTAAAGGAAAAGAGATTTTGTGATATCTGTGACAAAGAGGGACATACAACAAAACAGTGTTGGTACAACCCCAAGCATAGAGGGCAAAGTTTGCGGCAAGATAATAGGAATATTAATGAAGTAGCGGCCAATTAGGCTATTCTCATCCAAGAGCGGGGTAATTTTCAGAGGCAGCAACAAGTAAGACCTCCATGGAGAGATCAAGTGAATCAGCAGGGGAATAACCAACAAGGGAATGAGCAGGGTCGACCGCCACGGGTGATGCCTTGTGGATATTGTTTAGCTCCCAATCATTGGATAGGGCCGAATTGTCCCTTATGGGTAAATCATAGGGAAGAGAGAGGTATACCCGTTCTCAGGTATAATAAGAATAATCAACAAGGACCGCATCAACAACAAGGGCAACAGGCGGCTCAGGCAAATGCCATGCTTATAGAATGGCCAGATCAAGAGGATAGGGGGGCTGATGCACCAAGTACATCTGAGAGTATACACGTTAAGAGTGATAACCAATGGCATTGTGATTGCAAAAAATGTAGGAAAGGCACAGAAGTGGAAGTGTTGGCAGTTACAAGATCAAAAAATAAAGGACCTATTAATTTGCAAGAACAAAGACATATCAGAGACAGGGTCTTGAAGCAAGTTCAGGACGAGCAACATAAACAAGTAAGGTTTGTAAGTCAGATAGAGCAACAACAAGAAGTAGATTTGATACCTTCAATAACAGAGGGGACAGGAGTCAGAGCAAGCAAGATACGGAAAAAGATTGGTTTGATGTAATCATTAGCTCACCGTTACAATTGTCTTTGGATCAACTTTTATCTTTGGTACCAGTGTTTCGAGAAAAGTTGTTGAAGAGGTTACTTGGGCAGTGTTTAGAGCCAGAAATTAGGTCGGTACCTTCAACTTCAGCCAATAATATTGATCCAGTAGATGTTGACTTTGTAGTGCTAGTAATTCAGGTACAGTACGACCAGAGGCGATTTGACGAAGTGTTGCTTGATGGGGGATCAAGAGTAAATATATTACCTGAGCATATTTTTATAGAAATGGGAAGAGGGGCATTGGCTTCAGCACCTTTTCAAGTCAAAATGGCGGATCAAACTCGAGTTGAGCCGGTTGGCATTATGAAGCAGCAACAGATTATCATTTCAGGAATGTCATTTATGGTAAATTTTGTTGTCATTGGGATGTTTGAGTCAGCATATCCATATGAGATGTTGTTAGGGAGACCTTGGTTTAGGATTGCTAAAGTCACACAGGATTGGGGTCTGAATGTGGTAATGATCACAAAGGGTAAAAAGCAAGTGACAATTCCTATGTGAGGAAGAAGAAATATGTCAGTACAGGAGAAACCACTCATGGCTCAGACAATTAACTTAGCGGACGAGATAGAAGATGATGAAGCGGAAAAGTTTTTGCAAGCAAATCCAACGGTAGTACCGGTATTAGAAGTTGATGTGGCAGGGGTATTAAGTAAGGATAATCCGATTGTGCAGAACGTAGATGGGCCAGTTCCCGGTGAACAGGTAGAAGGTGCACAAATACAAAAGTTGTTCGGACAAAGTATGGAAACTCCAGTATAGCAGCGGTTGGAACAACAAGAGAAAGAAGTAATAACTCTGGCTAAACGGATATATGATTAGAAGTATGCAGGTTCTACGCGGGTAAAGGAGGAGGAGCTTCAAGAGGTTAATTTAGGGATAGAAGTTGAACCAAAGATGATGCGGATTGGTAAAACATTGGAAGGAAGGTTTAGGGAGGATCTCATTTGCTTACTAAAAGAGTATGTAGATGTGTTTGCTTGGGATTACTCTCAAGTGAAAGGTATAGACCCTGATTTGCATCAACATCGGATTAATCTGAAGACGGATGCAGTACCCGTAGCGCAGCAAAGATATAGAATGAATCCTAACTTTGCTAAGCAGGTGAAGGAAGAAATTGATAAACTATTGGCAGTCGGATTTATCAAACCTGTGAATCATGTGACTTGGCTATCTCCTATTATAGTGGTCTCAAAAAAGAACGGGAAGCTCAGAATTTGTGTCGATTAGAGAAAGTTAAATGTAGCAATGGTTACAGATCCATTTCTTATGTTGTTTTGTGATGCAGTGTTGGACGCAGTAGCAGGGCATGAAATGTATAGTTTCTTGGATGGATTTTCAGGGTATAATCAAATTAGTGTGGCTGAGGAGGATCAGCATAAAACAACATTTATTACTGAATTTGGTGCTTATGTGTTTACAGTCATGAGTTTTGGATTGAAGAATGGACCGCCATCATTCAATTACGTGGCGCACAAAGTGTTTGAACCTTATCTACAGGATTTTATGCAGGAGTTTGTAGATGATTTCTTCGTCTTTGGTAAGAAGGTACATCATATGCTCCACCTGAAATCATGTTTCGACAAATGTCCACAGTTTAGGATGGTGTTGAATCCGTTTAAAAGTGTTATTGCAGTCAGAAGTGGCATTTTATTGGGCCATATCATTTTGCAAGAAGGGATGGCTATTGATGTTAAGAAGATTGAAGCTATTAGGACAGCTAAAGCACCGACCAACATGAAAGAAGTAATGTGGTTTGTTGGTCAGATTAAGTGGCATGCTAGATATTTATGGTATTTAGAAAATATCTCTCTACCACTTACCCACTTGACCAAAAAGGATGTTCCATTTGTATGGGCAGATGCTAAAGAGAAAGCATTTCAATTGTTAAAGAAGATGGTGTCGGTAGCACCAATTTTGCAACCACCCGATTGGTCATTGCCATTACACATATTTGTTGATGCATCGGATGTGGCTATAGGAGCAGTTTTGATGTAGCAAAAAGAGAAAGGATGGTATAGACCCGTCTATTATGCTAGTAGAGTATTGTGTGCGGCTGAAAGGAACTACTCAGTGACGGAAAGGGAAGCTTTGGCAATGGTATATGCTCTTAATAAGTTTCGACATTATTTGTTGGGCAATAAGGTTGTTTTTCATGTGGATCATCAGGCTTTGGTCTATTTAATCAAGAAACCCTTATTAATAGGATGATTAGCCAGGTGGATGCTTTTATTACAGGAATTTGATTTTGTGATTATGCATACCCCAGGAAAAGACCATGCAATGGCAGATTACTTTAGTAGATTGGATTCAGGAGAAGCACCTACAGGTGTAAGTGATGAATTTCTAGATGCTGAGTTGTTTAATGCACAATTGGTGGAAGCAGATTCTTGGTATGACCAATTATTAGTTTTTTTAACTGATAGTTCATTACCACAATACTTTACACCTGATCAAAGGAAGAAGTTTGCAGTTAAAAGTAGGTCATATTTGGTTATAGCTGGGGCATTATACAAAAAAGGGGTGGATCAGGTCATAAGGAGGTGTGTACTAGAGTTTGAACAACCAGCCGTGTTACAGGAAGCACATTCAGGTCTAGCAGGAGGTCATTTGTCAGGGGATATTACAGGGAAGAAAGTTTTACAAGCTGGGTTATGGTGGCCGACTGTTTTAAAGGATGCGCATGAGTATGCCAAAGGAAGTGTAATTTTCCAAAAGTTGGGCCAACCTAATAATTCAGATCGGATGTTTGATCATCGAGTTTTACCATTGGATCCCTTCCAAAAATGGAACATGGATTTTGTGGGGCCCATTAAACCTACTACTCAGCGGGGAAGTAGTTATATACTTGTAGCAACAAACTATTGTATGAAATGGGTGGAAGCAGTGGCATTGAAGGATAATAAGGGAGCAAGTGTGGCAAAATTTCTTTATCATAATATTATGACCAGGTTTGGGTGTCCGATTGAGTTGGTAAGTGATAGAGGTACTCATTTCCTTAATGAGGTGATTTTAGAGTTAACAAGAATTCATGTAATCATGCATAAAAAGACTATAGCATATCATCCACAAGCAAATGGTCAAGCGAAAAGTATGAATAAAACCTTAATGCGTATTCTTAAAAAGCTAGTGCATGACAATCAGAAAAAATGGGATTTGTTACTTGACTCAACTTTGTGGTCATTCAGAACAGCATTTAAAGTGACAACAAGAATGACACCGTTCCAATTGGTATATGGTTTGGAGGCAGTAGTACCTATGGAATTTGTAGTTCCAAGTTTGCGAATCATAGCAGAAAAGATGTCTCCTGGACTATCGGTTAAACACAGGAGCAAATATCTTCTTCAGATGGAGGAGGATCGTTTGGTAAGTGCATATATTACCGAGGTAATTCAAAGGCGGAGACAAGCTTGGGTGAATCAGAATGTGAAGTTTAAGTTATTTAAAGAAGGGGATTGGGTGATGGTGTATAATTCTAAGCTCGGACCTCATCCAGGAAAGCTTACATTGAGATACAAAGGCCCATATCACATTGTGCAGGATTTAGGACAAGGAACTTTTCGAGTGGTAGATGTGTTTGGCACAAGGATGGACAGACCAATCAATGGATTTAGGCTGAAACTATTTCAGGGGAAGCCGCCACATTTGGATTGGTTATCTTCTAATGTTGTGCAAGTGATCCATCATCCTGAAAATCAAATCAACATCGTTTGTGATCATCGTAGTAAGAAGGCTTATTTCTCTGTATTTTCATCCGTGGTGAAATGTTTTCTTGATTATTGTTGGTCCAAAATTACATTAAGTAATTTCTTACGATTACAATGGGTTCCATGTCCAAAGCTGCAGTATAACATTTTGCTAAGGGTTATTCCACAGACAACAATTGAGAAGGAGGTATTATTGGATCGGATTGCAGATTCAAAGGGATATTCCAAGGCAGCAAGTAATGAAGTTCCCAAAACAGGTATAACAATGGTTGCAAGCGGTCAGAGATATGACGAACAGGTGTATCAGGGGGAACATGAATAGAAAGATAGTGCTTAGCCAGATATTATCTTGCAAAGTAAGGGTAGTCGGAACGTTGTGGTGGGAAGTTCATGCACCAAAAAAGGGAGTGTTAATGAATTTAAATATCAGTTTGGTATTCTTGAGGTGCGCATTAGTTTTAATGATTATCAAGGCACGCGTAAAAGATCTTTTAGGCATGTTATGGTAATGCCGAGAAAGAGGCTGCTAATGATGTTTAAAGTGACCCATACTAAAATATTATTGAATTGCATGAACTGGTACATGAGTAAGTACGTCAAACATTTCCGTTAGTGGCAAGTCAAACATTCGCACTCGCGGTACTTGTGTTCTCAGTCCTATTTTATGGCCCCGAAAGTAACGTCTCTTCCTGTGTCTATTGTGTTGGTGCATGAACCAAAAGTCATGCGGGGACGTATGAGAAAGAGAGAAGTCGTGTTGCACAAAGAAGAAACCACAACGGAGGAAAGTAATAGCTTGCTTCAGGATGACGAGGAGGAGATATCGACACCATCAACGACTACCAAATTTGTGCAAACTCTCATGGAACCATTTACGGATTTCAAGGTGGAAATTGATACACAGTCCACCACAAATGAGAATTGGCTCCGTAAGATCGGTTTATTTCAATTTGCTACTTTGCCATGGGTGAGATGGCGATGCAACTACTATGCAAAAAGTCAGATGGAGATCATCAGAAAAACGAAAGGTCAGCTGGCATTACAGGTAAAATTTTCGCCTGAATTAGTTGCAGAAATATTTAAGTTACCTATATACAAGGATGTGGTCATTCCAAAGTGTTCTGAGGACGTCTTGAAGAAAGACTTTGGGTCCAAGGAAGGGGGACGACAGTATTATATGATGAAGAATGCAAGTTATGTTCGACGAGAGCAGTTAAAAATGGTACTTGGAGAGGTTGTGTTTCATCATCAAATATGATTACATGTCCAAAGAAAATTTTGCACCTTTGGCTTATGCAGAGGCGAGTGGACAGGTCAGTTGGGCTCATTGGTTGCATGATCACATGCATAGTGAGATATTTGTAGGGGATAGACGTAAAACGCAATCGAATAGTAGGATGTCAGCATATTTGGTGGCATTGTTCGAGTTTGTGCAGCTGGTGGACAGTCAGAAGTTGTCATGGCCAAAGGAGATAAACATTCATAGTGACGAGCTGATGGGTAAAAATCAGGAACAACTAGCTATGAGAGAGGTGGATAGACCTTTAGAGACGTGTACGGATCTTCTGAAAGCAGGTTATACTGTACAAGAACTGGAACCGGTTATGCAGATAATTCAAACTGATTTAGGAAAAGCAGTGAAAAAGGAGGATAATCTCCTGCAGGTGGTAGATGAGGATGAGCACCCAAAAGTAATAGGAAAGGTTTTTAAGTTGTCTAAAAAGAGAAGATTGGAAGAACAGCTGCAAGCAGTAGGGGATAAGTTGCCAGAGGATGTTATGCACCAATCAATAAGGAATACAGGGTATGATGTACTAGGAATGAAGGAAAGGTTGCAGGAAATTTCCAATTTTTTAGTCTTGCAAGAGGAGAAATTAACTAGGTACGAACAGACAAAACTATATATTAACATGGAGGATTATCAGTCTTTACAGAGACAGGTTGAAACACTTCAGGAAGAATTGAATAAGAAGGCACAAACATTAGAGAAATATATTCAACAGAGCAAGATGCAACAAATAATAGAGTTGTCCATAATAAAGCGGTGCATGCAGGAATTTGAAGAATGGCAGAGGTCTATACAAGAACAAATTCAAAAAGAGATGATGGATTTTTTAACACTTAATGCTACTCTGTAGAACGAACAAGTGATTCTTCACTCTAGGATGCAGGTATTACAGGTGTTGGAGAAGCAGATGTTAAAAAACGAAGATGTGGAGCTGGATGCAGTATTAATGACAGGGTTGGATATTGGATTATTAAAGCAGCAACTGCATAAGTATATTCAAGATATTTGGACTGTGTTTCAGAGTCGTTGGCAAACTATGTTCAGCATTCAGAATGAGCAGGTGCAGGCATGCTTTGTGTCAAAGCATGAAAAATATTTAGTCCATATTATTGAGAAACAAGAGAAGGAAATTGAAGAACATGCACAAATAATTAAAGAGTTACAAGAACAATTGTTACAGAAGAATGTAGAAGAAAAGGTGGATATGATAATTGAAAAGCAATAATTCATTATTGATAGGGACTTTCAAGAAAAGTAGGATTGTTCTGAGGAGGATTTCAATATGTTGCAGAGTTGAAAGGTTGGAGAATTGGAAGTTGAAGAACTTAAGCAGTCAATGCAGATAATATTATATGATCAGGCGATTGTAAATTGGAGTTAGATTTTTGTTAAAAATCCCCCACCGGGCAGTGCCAGGTGTTGAGGATAGAGGAATCTTGAAGGATGTTGCTTACTTGGATTTTTACAGACATTTATATTTCAATTGAGCGCCGACTTTGCGAGGAGTGAGCAGTTATGTTTTGGTTCACGCGAGTAAAAGAAAAGGGAGAAGGAGAAAGCAGGGGCGAAAGAAGAAAGAAGAAGTAGAATAAACAAAAGAGATTCTTGTAATAGCACAGATACATATTTGAATCAGTTCGGATCAATCATGTAATGATTTACTATTTGTATTACCTAAATGTTCTCATGAACTCTTTCTATCTTGTAAGGCCTGTTTTAGAAGACTCGTAATGATGATTTTTGCCTAAATCTGTTCAGAGCAAGCATAAAACTCTGTCTATTGCGGGTCATAATCTTTAAAATTATACTCTGTCTCAGTAGAGCAGTGATAGATCTGAAATTTGCTAGAAGTCAGTTCTCTATGTGTAGCAGACTAGTGTTGAGAACTACTAGAGTCAAGTAATTCTAGTGATGGTCCTTGACTAGATGAGATGATCTAGCTATTGGCATTAGTGAGACTGGGAGTGGATTAATGACTCCTCTCTTTAGGGTTTCTGGAAGATCACACAAGTCAAAATTCTTCAAAAGATCTAGAATGTATTTTCTTTGGATCAAGTATATACCTTTTGTTGGAGGATAAACACTCGTATGTGCACAATGAAAGAAAATGAACCCTCCTAGGATCCTAATTTTTTTACATAGAGACTCTTTATTTTCTAAATTTCTCCGTTTACATGCACGAATTGTAAATAGACTTTTTTAAACTAACACTATACTTAAAGATCATTCAAATGAGAGTAAAATCGCTCTATTTGGACACTAGATGATTCCTCAACCACTTGCATCAAAATAGACTACTTGATCTCTTCATGGAGTATTAACTAATTACATACAAAGTGTTCTAGTTATTTCTCTCAACTTGTGAAGGCATTCTTCCTCTAACTTATACCATTCAAAGGACAACATAAGCTTTCCAACAAGACAAAATGCACTAAAAATGGCTATTGAATTAAGGAGAAACAATGAGTACAATATCAGGGGGTCTACTAGGATCATCTCATTAAAAAGATAGAGTATAAAATGAGATGTTTGCAAAATATGTAGAAAACATCTAGCAGGTAGTGTGCTTAAGCAAGGGGTAGCTTGGGGACATTTTTCCATGAGTCTTAGTCATAATACAACTCATTACAGGCTTTTTAAGTCACTTACTAACCTCTTTAACCAATCAAAAACATATACATTTACAAAAGTGAGATCCAATCACATCAAGAAGTGACATGTTCCTTATCTAATCAATTTGTTTCTATTATAGAGATGCTTTGGTGCCTCCAATTCTTAGAAATCATCCTCTTTTGATTGTGGATGATGTGGAAGGTGAAACTTGGGGCATATTTCCACACTCTTGAGCTTGAAATTCTTTCTAATTTCCAACAGTCCCCCTCAAGCTCAAGTCCTTTTCCTTTGTTGTTTCATCATATGTCTCCTTTATTGATTGTGTCCTTGAATCCTCCAAGATCTATACCTTTAGAAAACTTTGTGATCATGTGTGCAACCTACACTTTAGTGTCCACATGCCTTATATCTAGCTCTTTTTTCATCACCTTTTCTCTAATGAAGTCCAATCATGTCAAAAAATAAAGAAGCAAGACCATATATATTTTGCAAAATAGATTTTTCTTCAAAATAGAAGGAAAATACAAAAATGAAAAATGGAAGCATTTACTTCAGCAAGTAGTGGAGGCTAAAAGAGAATCAATCAAAAGAGAATATAATCTAAAAATTGAACGGGAAGAGAAGAGTGGCTACTCAAAGTAGTGGAGGAGTTATGGAGAAGAGCTCTCAAATTCATCATGAGAGCTCATGGTCACTTGGCTACAAAAGAGGCAAGGAAGGAAACTCAAGAACAAAGGAAGAAGGCACAGAAGTCCCCTTGTAGGTAGCTCATTTGGTTTTGGTCATTTCGTTTTCTATAGTCTCATAGACTATGTTCAGTCGCATACCAATTTCTAGGGATCCTAATTGCGAGAGTCATATCTCTCAAGTATCCATTTTTAGAGTTTAGGTATTTGTTGGAAATCGCATCTTGTTTACTCCATCTTTCTAAAATATTTTTGTCGAATTCGGCATGCTCTATGAGTTATTAAGTTTTTATTGAAGTCTAGTTTTCAGCCTAATTGAGTGGATAGGCAGCCTGTTTTGAGGCAAAGAGTTGCCAAACTACTCCAAATTGAGTGTTTGTTAGATCATTTGAAATTTTTTAGTGTCTAGATTGAGTGACCAAAGCCTCAAGTGCATTGTCCTCTTCAGTTGATACTAGTTTTCATTTTAATCTTCTGCAGTAGGTGAAGGTCTTGATCTTGAGAAGGTCTTCTACACTTTTCGTTGCATATAGGAGAGGAATTCTCCAACAGTCGGTATCAGAGCTCAACAATAGAGCATTGGATCTTGAAGAGGCAAAGCATTGGAGCTGAATTAAAGCAAAGGAGAAGCTACAAATCAAGGGGGAGCTTTGTAAAGTCAAGACAGAGCACCAAAACATAACTAAGGTAAACTTCAAACTTGGAAGTCCTCAATGGCTAATTTAAGACAACAAGTTGAGAAGTTAGATAAAGATAATTTTTAGTCTTGGAGGAAAAGAATGACAAATTACATTAAAAGTAAAGGTTCATGATGTCTAGTTACTAGAGATGATCCACAACCAGTGGAGCTTCAAGATCCCAACATTACTCCATCACAAAGGAGAAAATTTGCTGATTGGGAAGAGGGGAATTAAACGGTGATGTTCCTCATTTCACAAGTTATTTCTAACACTTTGATTGGTCATGTACAAAGCCTAGAGGCAACCAAGGATGTTTGAGAAGCATTGGAGAAGGTGTATGCTACCTCTACAAGGTCTCGAAAGATGCAACTCAAGTTGAGAAGCTCAAACCAAAGCATTAGTGAGTACACATTGAAGATCAAGGAGATTCAAGATCAGCTAGCATCAGTTGGATGCAAGATAGAAGATGAAGACATCATTCAAACAACCCTCACTAGCTTGAGGAGTGAAGAAAAGTGGAAGCCCCTCATCACAAACACTCTTTATAGAGATCCTCTACCAACATTTGAGGAGATTATACCAAATCTTGTGGTTGAAGAGGGTGCTCAACAAGGAGAAAACAATAAAGGTAAGGAGAGCCATAGCCAAATGTTATATGCAGGTCAAGATAGAGGAAGGAACTCAAGAGGAGGCTCGAGAGGAAGAGGAAGAAGCTACAACAACACAAATTCCAGCCAACACAGCTCGGAGGAAAAAGACAACTCAAATGACAACACACATAGAAGAGGTCGAGGAAGAAATAGAGGAAGAGGTCGAGGTTCATACAATTCTCATAAAGTTATAACATTTTATCATTGTGGTAAAGTAGGACATTATGCAAATGATTGTTGGCAAAAGAATGGAAGGCTAAATGGAGGAAGCCAAAGGAGCCAAAATAACGCAAGTACATCAAGTGAAGGAGACAACCATGCTTGCCATGAAGCATTGTTGGTGCAAGGCAATCAAAAATTGAAGTTTTGATGAAGGTTTGGAGTCAAGGACTAAAGAAAAGATCAAGATATGAAGCATGAAGGAAGTACATGTTCAGAGAATGAAGATGTGTATACATATGTATATTAATTTAGAGTTAGCTCACTTATACTTTTGTATAGTTATGAGCTTGTAAATAGTTGCCTATATATACAAGGAAAAATGTCGGGGCAAACATGAGAGAGCATGTGAATAGAGAAATTAGAAGTTTTATGAGTCATTAGATACTTTAGAAGTGAGTAAGAACTCTCTCATCACTCAGATGTAAAGTTTCCAGTAATGAAGAAAAGTTGCACCCAATTTTTCTGCGTGTTCTCCTTCTGTGCTTGATCATTCCAAGAATCCTTTTGTAGGTACCTAATTGTAAACAAGCTGTGAGAATTATGAGTAGGAACATTCATATGTGAAGAAGTGTTGAGTGTTTTCTGAAACAGGTGCAATTTTGATTGTCAAAGAATTGATCATTTCTCAGTGCACAGTGTAAAGTTTTGCACAAATCAGGAGTCAAAATCTAATTTGGAAGGTAAGCCATCTATGGGTAAAAGCATTTGCATAAACGGGTTCTAGTTTGAGAGAACCAAGCTTTAGAAGTTGCAAGTGTCAAAGTCAACTGTAAGGAACTACAGTTTTAGACATAGGTGACTTGTTAAGATCATTTCTCAAGATCTACTGAGTCTTTTGGAATGATTTAACTTGGAGGAGGTGTGAAAACTATAGGCAACACATTGTACAAAGTTTTATAAAAAACTTTACAAAATTGATAAGTCAATGAGTGTGTTATGTGCAGCAGACTTTCTGTGTAGTCACCTTCTTCATAGTTTGTTCAAGATTTTGGAAATTAAGTATTGATCCTCCAAATTAGTGAAGGTTTTGAGTTACTCTTGATACAGAGGTGCTCTAACTTTAAGAGTAGCTTGTTCTTTTGGAGATTAACACTCTCCATCAGTGGTATCAGAGCAGGAAGCATCAAAATTGAAGAAAGGAGGACTCCGACTGCTGCAGTTATAAAGAACTCAACATTTGAAGATACAAAAGGTGAAAGCTTGGAAGCAAAGCTTAAAAAGGAGGCGAGAAGATATCAAGGAAGACAAAGGGAACTTCATTTGAAGCAAAGGTAACCTTATTTCTTATAAAGCTTGAAGGATTTAATACACAAGTGAAGAAAGGATGGGAGATTCTCTTCAGATAGAGAAACTGGATAGAGAGAACTATCCAACATGGTCAATGAGGATGGAAGCTCATCTTATGAGCAAAGACTTGATAGGTTATATTACACATGAAGAAGAAAAGCCTCAATTCAGAGATCCTAGTGTTCCAACTAGGGATGAATTATCAGATTTGAAGACTTGGATGAAGAGAGATGCTCAAGCTAGGAGCATTATCTATATGGGAGTTAATGACTACTTGCTACCTTACATTAGAGGTCTTGAAACTGCAAGTGATATATGGAATGCTTTGGAGGAGCATTTCCAAAACACCACAAAGTCAAGGAAGGCATCCTTGTGGGCAGAGTTTACCACATTCAAGAAGAAGGCCTCTCAATCCATCTCAGATTATGTAACAAGGATGAAGGACATTGCAGATGCATTAGGAGCAGTTGATGAAGATATTGAGGAGGATAAATTGGTAAGGCAAATCCTCACAATCTTGAGAAGTGATCACAAATGGAAGCCATTCATTTTGTCTATTGAATTAGCACTAGATCATTTTACTCCTGATTTAAATCAGTTGCTAGGACACATGCTAACCTTTGAGCAGGATGTCAAAGGTGAAGGTGATAAAAGTGCAGGTCAAGCAATGTATTCAAAGGATAAGAAGAAAAATAGCAAAGGGAAGCAACAAGCAAATGAAGATGAAGGAACAACTAGCCAGGCTAATTTCCTAAGAGGAAGAGGAGGTGGCAAAGGTAGAGGAAGAGGTAGGAGTAATAAAGATGGAGTCAAAGCTTGCTAGATTTGTGGTAAGACAAATCATTTAGCTCATGATTGTTGGCATAATACTCAGAATAATGGTGGATATAATCAGAACTTTAATTCAAGAGGAAGAGGTGGCAGAAATCAAAGAGGTAATTTCAGAGGTAGAGGTTATTTTGGAAGAAATGCAGGTAGAGGATTCCAAAGCCAACAATACAACAATACCTACTACAATTATGCTTCAGATCAGAAGGAGGATTCAACATTCATAATGAATGCAACTTGTGAAAGGCAAAGTGAAGATCAAAGAGTCTTCTACATTGACTCAGGGTGTAGCAATCACCTGAGTGGCAACATAGCTTTGATGACTGATTTGGAGAATAAGGTAACTTCCTACAATTCCTAAGAATCTGATAAGTGTAGGACAAATTATTGAAAAAGGTTATGAAGTTAGGTTCACTAATGAAGGAGTTTTTGTGGAAGACCCTAGCAATGGGTATAAACAAATTGTTTCAGGGAAGAAAGAAGGAAGATTGTTCACATTGAAGATTCAAGGTAACATTGGTCATGCCTTGTTCACCTATGGAGGACATAAGATCTCTGAGTTAGATCTTTGGCACAAAAGGCTTGGACATTTCAATGAAAGAGGTATTAAAGATATGGTTAACAATGGTTCAGTGCTTGGATTGCCTAATGTTGCAGGTCAACATATGACATACAGATGTGAGGCATGTCAATTAGGTAAGGCTCATAAGCAATGTTATTCCAAGCATGGTTTTATGTATTCAGAGAAGCTTGAATTGGTACACACAGATGTGAGGGGACCATCAAAGGATTTCAGTATCAATGGTTCAAGGTATTATGTGATTTATGTTGATGATGCTACTAGATGGATCACTATCTATGTGATCAAAGATAAGTCAGAGGTATTCAATACATTCAAACATTATCATGTGTATGCAGAGAGAATTACAGATCAAAAGTTAAAGAGATTAAGGTCAGATGTAGGGGAGAGTATTTCTCTAATTAGTTCAGTGATTACTTGTGGAATGCAGGTATAAAAAGGGAAATTACTTCCAGGTACTCTCCTCAACAAAATGGTGTAGCAGAAAGGAGGAATAGAACTCTTTTTGAGTTTGCAAGATCCATGATGAAGGAGAAAAATTGCCCAAATTATTTATGGGCTGAGGTTGTAAATACAAGCACATATTTGGATGATAGATTACCATGTAAAGCTTTGCAGGGTATGACACCATATGAGGCATGGTGGGGTAAGAGACCTACTCTAGATCATTGCAAAGTATTTGGATGTTTGGCATATGCATATGTGCCATCTCAATTAAGGCACAAATTGGAACCTAAAGCTGAAAAGTATGTGTTCATTGGATATGATGATAAGCAGATGGGATATAGGTTGTGGAGTCCATCCACAAAACACTTCCTTGTATCAAAGGATGTTACATTTGATGAGCAAGGTACTTGGTATGCATGTACAATCAATATTTATGCAAGTGATGAAGAAGTTGTGAATCAAAAGAAAGGTAAATCAAAGGTTCAGATATTTGATGAAGAGGAGAACAATGAAGTACAGGTTGAAGTAGAAGAAGTGTCAAGGTTTGATCCAGAATGTGATGAACCAGAAACCTCAAGGAATGGAGAACTCACAAGGTCATCAAGACATAAATGGCAACCTACAAGGTAAAGCTATGATACTTCTTTTTTGGCTACCAAAGATTATGCTTATATGATAAAGGCAGATGAAGAACCTTCTACATATGAAGAGGCAAAAGGTAAGGAAAATTGGGAGAAAGCTATGCAAGAAGAGTATGATGCATTGATGGAGAATCAGACATGGGATTTGGTTCCTAAACCAAATAGTCAGAAGATCATTGGATGCAAATGGGTCTACAAGACAAAGAGGTTTGCAGATGGAAGTGTGTCTAGATATAAAGCTAGACTTGTTGCGAAAGGTTTTGCTCAGACATATGGTATAGATTATCATGAGACCTATAGTCTTGTGGCAAAGATGACAACCATCAGGACACTCATAGCTATTGTTGCATGTAAAGGTTGGAAATTATGTCAATTAGATGTGAATAGTGCTTTTCTAAATGCTTTACATTTTAGATTATGTTTTCATGGAGCAACCACAAGGCTTCAGAAATGAAAGGTATCCAGATCATGTATGTAAGCTCAAGAGAGCTTTGTATGGTTTGAAGCAAGCCCCAAGGGCATGGAATTATAGACTTGTGAAGTTCTTGAAAGAACTTGGTTTCCAAGTATCTAAAGCAGATAGTAGCTTGCTTGTTAAAGCAAGTGATGATGGGTTCATTTACATGTGCATATATGTTGATGATATAATTCTTACAGGTACATATGAGAAAGGCATTCAAAGCCTAAAGAAGCAAATGGAGAAAGAGTTCAAGATTAGTGACTTGGGAGACTTGTCATATTTCTTGGGCATGGAGATCTCATACACTCAACATGGACTGTATGTAACTCAAGAAAGGTATTTGAAAAACTTGTTGTTCAAGTTTAAAATGGATGATTGCAGGGTAGCACCTAGTCCAATGGAAGTGAATCACAAATTGAGCAGATATGGAGGAGAAGAATTCAACGACATGAAGCTATATGAAAGTTTGGTTGGTAGTCTGATCTATGCTACATTAACTAGACCTGACGTGTCATATGCAGTTGGAGTATTATCTCAATTCATGCATTGTCCTAGGAAAGAACATTGGATTGCAAGACAAAGAGTATTGAGGTACATTAAGGGTACACTTAAAAAAGGTTTGTATTATGGTTTTACATCAGATACAAACATCAAGATATATAGTGATACAGATTGGGCAGGTAATCCTGATGATAGGAGATCAACATATGGATACTTATGTTATGTGGGAGATAAGTTAATTTCTTGGTGTTCTAAGAAGCAACACATAGTTGCCTTATCATCCACAGAGGCTGAGTACAAAGGTATGGTGGAAGCTGCAAAGGAAGTGATATGGATTAAGACTCTTATGAAGAGTTTTGACATCATTCAGAGTACACCCACTATTCATGGAGATAACATGAGTTCATTGTATTTAGCTGCTAATCCTGTTTTTCATGCTAGAACTAAACACATTGAGATTGAGTATCATTTTCTAAGAGAGAAGATGATGGATAAGGAGATTGAAGTCATACATACTTCAACAAAAGATCAAATAGCTGATATGCTAACCAAAAGCTTGGATGGACCAAAGCTACAAAGATTCAAAGATATGGCAGGCATAAAGAAGATAGAGAAAACCTCAATTGATGATTGAGGAGGAGCTCTTGGTGCACGGCAATCAACAATTGAAGTTTTGATGAAGGTTTGAAGTCAATGACTGAAGAAAAGATCAAGATATGAAGCATGAAGGAAGTACATGTTCAAAGAATGAAGATGTGTATACATATGTATATTAATTTAGAGTTAGCTCATTTATACTTTTGTATAGTTATGAGATTGTAAATATTTTCCTATATATACAAGGAAAAATGTCGGGGCAAACATGAGAGAGCATGTGAATAGAGAAATTAGAAGTTGTATGAGTCATTAGATACTTTAGAAGTGAGTAAGATCTCTCTCATCACTCAGATGTAAAGTTTCCAGTAATGAAGAAAAGTTGCACCCGATTTTTCTGAGTGTTCTCCTTCTGTGCTTGATCATTTCAAGAATCCTTTTGTAGGTACCTAATTCCATAGTTAATGAGTCTATGGTAGTTTGAGAGCCTAATTGTAAACAGACTGTGAGAATTATGAGTAGGAACATTCATATGTGAAGAAGTGTTGAGTGTCTTGTGAAACAGGTGCAATTTCGATGGTCAAAGAATTGATCATTTCTCAGTGCACAGTGTAAAGTTTTGCACAAATCAGGAGTCAAAATCTAAGTTGAAAGGTAAGCCATCTATGGGTAAAAGCATTTGCATAAAAAGATTCTAATTTGAGAGGGATCAAGCTTTAAAAGTTGCAGGTGTCAAAGTCAACTGCAAGGAACTATAGTTTTAGACATAGGTGACTTGTTAAGATCATTTCTCAAGATCTATTGAGTCTTTTGGAATGATTTAAGTTGGACGAGGTGCGCAAACTATAGGCGACACCTTGTACAAAGTTTTATAGAAAACGTTACACAATTGATAAGTCAATGAGTGAGTTACGTGCAGCAGACTTTCTGTGTAGTCACCTTCTTCACAGTTTGTTCAAGATTTTGGAAATTAAGTATTGATCCTCCAAATTAGAGAAGTTTTTGAGTTACTCTTGATATACAGGTGCTCTAACTTTAAGAGTAGCTTGTTCTTTTGGATATTAAAACTTTCCATCAAGCATGAGTACAACAGCCCGAGAAGTGATTATCAAAAATGGTTTATAGATTCAAGTTGCAGCAATCATATGACATGCCAAAGAGATTTATTCACAAATCTACAATCTCCAAGTGGAAAAGGATGTGTAGAGACCGGTGATGAAACTCAACACACAATTGAGCATGTTGGAGAAATCAAGCTTGGAGACAAGAAGGTATTGACTAATGTTCTTCATATTCCTACTATTGCAAAGAATTTGATTTCAGTAAGACAAATGGTAGAGAAAGGATATCATGTTATCTTCAATGAAAAAGGATGCTTTATAAAGAATCCAAAAGAAGACTTCAAGGTCGTTTCTCAAGGAAGGAAAGAAGGTAAGATGTTCACTTTGCACATTCAACAACCACATGGAAAGGTGATGTATATTCAATTTGGAAACAAGAGGATTGCTGAAATCTATTTGTGGCACAATAGATTTGGACATGTCAACATTCCCAAGCTCAAGGACATGAGCAACCATGAAGGGATAAGATGTCTTCCAAGATTCAATGATGTTGGACTACATGAGTTTTGTGAAGCATGCCAACTAGGAAAGCAAACTCGACAACCATTCAAGAAAAGAAACTATGTGGCAAGGAATATCCTCGACTTGATACACACAGATGTATGGGGACCATCACAACAACCATCGATGGCTGGTAATAGATATTTTCTCACTTTTATTGATGATCATTCAAGAAAATTATGGATGTTCTACATAAAACAAAAATTAGATGTGTTCTCTATGTTCAAGAGATTTAAAGCACAGGTAGAAAAGGAAACAGGATAGTATATAAAGATCTTGAGGTTTGATGGAGGACGAGAATATGTCTCCAAAGAATTTTCAAATTTTCTTTATGAAAATGGCATCAAACAACAATTTACATGTAGGTACACACCTCAACAAAATGGAATTAATGAAAGGAAAAATAGACATATAACAGAAGTTGCAAGATGCATGCTCAATGAGATGAAGGTTCCACTAAACTATTGGGCTAAAGCAGCTAGTACAATTGTTTATTTGATGAACAAGTGCACAATAGCTAGAGTGCATCATTTAACTCATATGGAGGTTTATTCTAGTAAGAAACCTAATCTTACACATGTCAAGGTTTTTGGATGTGTGTGTTATGTTCACATTCCTCAAGAATTAAGGACAAAGATGGAGCCAAAGACAAAAAAATGTAATTCCATTGGATATTCATCGGAGCAAAAAGGATATAGGTGCTACAATCCGGTGACAAAAGAGCTATGAATCTCACGAGATGTGGTATTGGATGAGATAAAGCCATGGTTTGGAGACAAAGGGAAAGTGAAGGTTCTTGAAGAAGATTATGAAGATGATGAAGGTGTTGTCCAAGAAGAATTTCAGCAAACAAGCACTTAAACATCAGGTCCAAAGCTTCTACATCACATGGAGAAAGATGAACATGGAAGGGGAGACTAAGGAGTTGTTCCTCATCACCAACGTCAGGTTATGAAAGATTTGAAGCTAAAAGTGCTACCCAAAATAGTGATTCAAATGCAAGTGAAGAAGAGTATGAAGAGGTGATCTCACCAAAGGTAAAGTTGAACTGGTTGAAGAAGCAATATTCAAAAGGAAATGAAAGGAGGTCTTCAAGAGCAAGATATCCAATTCAAAAGTTGAGCTCTGATAGTTTTATTGCAAAGCATTTCGCATATATGACACAGGTGGTCAAAGAAAAAGAGCCAGATGCATATGAAGAAGCATGCACATAAAAAGAACAAATAAAAGCTCTCAAGGACAATCACACATGGGTGTTATGCAAGAACAAATAAAATCTCTCAAGGAAAATCACACATGGGAGCTAGTTCCAAAGGCTGAAGGTATGAAGATTTTTCCAAATAAGTGGGTGTTTAAAAGAAAGAGAAATGTTGATGGTTCTCTAGCTAGGCATAAATCTAGACTAGTAGCAAAAGGATTTAAGCAGACTCATGGCATCGACTATGAAGAGACTTTCAGCCCAGTTGCAAAGATGGGAACAATTAGAACCTTGATTGCAATGAGTGCGGCAAGGAGATGGCCATTGTACCAACTTGACATAAAAAATGCTTTTCTCAATGGAGAACTTCAAGAAGAGGTATACATGAGTCAATTGATTGGATTTGAAGATAAAAACTTTGCATATTGAAGAAAGCTTTGTATGGGCTGAAGCAAGCACCATGAGCTTGGAACCAAAGATTGGTTGAGTACCTCACAAGGTGTGGGTATAGTCCAAGTAGTGCAAATCGTTCTCTCTACATGAAGAAAGAAGAAGGTGAGTAGGTATACATCTGCCTATATGTTGATGATCTCATTATAAAAGGAAGTAATGTTACAGGATAAAGGAGATCGAAAGAAAACTAGCTAAGGAGTTTAAAATTTCAGATCTTGGTGAGCTGAAATATTCTTTAGGCATTGAGGTATTCTATGGGAAAGATGGCATCTACTTGATGCAAAGAAAGTACATGTTGGATGTTCTTTTCAAATTTGGAATGATCGAATGCAAACCACTCACGCAACCTATGGACACAAATGTGAAGCTATGCTCAAATGACGGAGAGAAGTTACATGATGTAACTATATATAGGAGCAAGATAGGTTCATTGATCTATGCTATGATCACAAGACAAGATTTGTGTTATATCATTGGAGTTCTTTCTCAATTTATGCAAACCCCAACAAGTGAACATGTTAATTCCGCTAAACGAGTGCTAAGATATGTGAAGCACATAGCCAATCATGCCTTGTTTTATAGATATAATGAAGAATTGTAGGTAAAGGGCTTAAGTGATGCTAATTGGGCTGGTTTGAAGGAAGACAAAAGATCCACTTCAGGTTATGTATTCATGATAGGCAGCAAACCTATCACATGGAGCTGGAAGAAGCAACCTATTGTTGCACTATCATCTACAGAAGCTGAATATAAAGGATTAGCCTTTGCAAATTGTGAAGCTATGTGGATTAAGAAGCTCTTGGTTGATCTTGGTGTGCAGGTAGAGACCATTCCAATTTATGGTGACATGTCAAGCATTCACTTGACAAGCAATCCAATGTTTTATGCACAAAGTAAGCACATAGAAGTGTATTATCATTATGTTTGAGAAAAAGTTTTGAGCAAGGATGTGAATATAAAGTTCATTAGAACCAATGACCAGGTTTTAGACATGTTTATAAAGTTCTTAGATGCTTCTAAATTAAAGAGGTTCAAGGATGAAATCAATTTGTAGGATATGGCTAAAAGTGCAAGCTCACATGTGAGCTTGAGGGGGAGTGTTAAAAAATAAAGAAGCAAGGTCGTATATATTTTGCAAAAAAGCTTTTTCTTCAAATAGAAGGTAAACAAAAAAATAAAAAATGGAAGCATTTACTTCAGCAAGTAGTGGAGGCTAAAATAGAGTCAATCAAAAGAATCAAA
This sequence comes from Ceratopteris richardii, assembly GCA_020310875.1. Classification (NCBI taxonomy): domain Eukaryota; kingdom Viridiplantae; phylum Streptophyta; class Polypodiopsida; order Polypodiales; family Pteridaceae; genus Ceratopteris; species Ceratopteris richardii. Next base: position 126,750,351 of record CM035421.1, read on the forward strand.
TCCAAAAACTGAACCGGAAGGGAAGAGTGATTACTCAAAGTAGTGGAGGAGTTATGGAGAAGAGCTCTCAAATTCATCATGAGAGCTCATGGTCATTTGGCTACAAAAGAGGCAAGGAAGGACACTCAAGAATAGAGGAACAAGGCACTCAAGTCCCCTTGTAGGTAGTTCATTTGGTTTTAATCATTTCATTTTCTATAGTCTCATAGACTATGTCCAGCCGCATACCAATTTCTGGGTAGCCTAATTGTGAGAGTCATATCTCTCAATTTATGTATCCATTTTAGAGTTTAAATATTCATTGGAAAGGTTATCTCGTGTACTTCCTCTTTCTAAAATAGTTTTGTCAAATTCACCATGTCGGATTTTCAATCTAACTGAGTGGACAGGCAACCTGTTTTAAGGAAAAGAGTTTCCAAACCAAAACTACTCCAAATTGAGTTTTTGATAGCTAATTTGAAAGCTATTAGTGTCTAGTTGAGTGACCAAAGCCTCAAGTTCACTATCGTCTTTTGTTGATACCAATTTTTATTTTAAGGTTCAGTTGTAGGTGAAGGTCTTGATCTTGAGAAGGTCTTCTACACTCTCCATTTTGTATAGGAGAGGAATTCCCCAACAAATCATTGATTTGAACCTATTTAATTTGCTTCCATCCAATGCCTTTGTCATCATATCTACCCATTGTTGTTGTGTAGATACATATGAGAGTTGTATCTCCTTACTCATGATTTCCTCTCTCATATAATGGTAGTGAACCTCTATATGTTTAGTCCTCGCATGATAGATAGAGTTAGCAACAAGATGTAATGAACTAATATTTTCTCCAACTCTATGTGGAGTAGAAGTATTTAACCCTAAAACGGAATATAGGGTCTTAATCCACATAGCTTCTTGTGTAGCATTTGCAAGTCCTCTGTATTTAGCTTCTATTGATGAGAGAGGAACTATAGGTTGCTTCTCGAAAGACCATGAGATTAATTTGGTACCTGCAAAAGTAAGGTAGTCTGATGTGCTTCTTCTATCATCTTTAGAGCTTGCCCAATCTACATCAGAGAAGAGCTTAACATCTAAATCAGATGTATATGGATAGTATAATCCTTCATTAATGTTACCCTTCAAATACTTTAGGATTCTCTTAGTTGCTTCCATGTGAGGCTTCCTTGGAGTGTGCATGAATTGACTTAGCACACTAACTCCATAAAAAATATCTACTCTAGTTAGAGTAGCATAACCCAAGCTTCCAAATAAGCTTTGATAGCTAGTAACATCTTCAATTAACTCACCTTCATATGCACTTAGCTTAAGATTTACCTCCATGGGTGTACCTACAACCTTTGTATTTTCCATCTTGAATTTGATAAGCATATCTTCAATGTACTTTCTCTGAGTTAGGAACATATCTTTCTCTCTAGATACCACTTCCGAACCTAAGAAGTATGTGAGAAGGCCAAGATCACTCATCTTGAACTCTTCCTTCATTTGAGCCTTGATCCTTCTGATTCCATCTACATCACTTCCTGTAATGATTATTTCATCCACATATACACAGAGGCATATAACCTCTAAGTGGTTTCTCTTGATAAAGAGGGAAGGTTGCTTACCGAAAAACCTTTATCCTGTAGGTAAGTGACAAGTCTATGATTCCAATCTCTAGGAGCTTACTTCAAGCCATACAGGGCTTTCCTTAACCTACATATGTATCCTATATTTAATCGATCTTCAAATCTAGGAGGTTGAGCCATGTATACCTCCTCTAAAATCCAACCATTTAGAGAAGAATTTTTATTATCCATTTCATAGATATTCCAATTCTTGGAACATGTTATACTCATCAGTACTCTAATTGTGGGCATTTTTGCCCTATGTGAGAATGTCTCTTCATATTCAATGCCTTGGGTTTGTGCAAAACCTTTGGCTACAAGCCTTGCTTTATACCTATTAATTGAGCCATCAGAATTCTTTATTACCTTGTAAATCCATCTTGATCCAATGACCTTCATACATGGTTTCTTGGGAACTAATTCCCAAGTTTTATTTTCTTGTAGAGCTTCTATCTCTTCTTCCATGGCATATCTCCATTCTGGCTTCTTCTTGGCCTCTTCATGTGTAGATGGTTCTTTTGAGTTTGTATCTTGAGCTATGTAAATAGAATGCTTAGTGAGTAAAGAAGTGTCATAACCATGCCTTTGTGGCTTCCTTTTCTCTCTAGTAGACCTCCTTATAGTTTGTTGAGATGATCCTACCACATCTCTCATCTCGTACACTTTTGGTTTGCCTTTGGGGTTCCAAGAGTTGATTTCCCTTCTTGGAATCTTCTAGTCTTCTTCAAAATCACTTGAGTCTTCATGTGTATGCTTATTCCTCTTTGACAATGTTGGGAAGTCTGATTTTCCTGCAATCATCCTCAAACCAAGATTTGTTTTCATCAAAAACAACATCTGTACTTATTTAGCCCATAAGCTTTTTGATTAAGGTCATAGCCAATGAATATGGATTTCTCTACCTTTGGATCCAATTTGCCTCTGATTTGTGAAGGTATATGTGCATATGCTATGCACCCAAAGATCCTACAACGATCAAGGCTAGGTATTCTTCCCTTCCATGCTTCATACGATGTCATCCCATCTAATGCTTTTCATGGGAGTCTATTCATTAGATAGGTGTTTGTAGATACAGCCTCTACCCATAGTTAATTGGGCAACTTCTTCTCTTTAACATTGATCTTCCAGCCTCCACTATGGTTCTATTTCTTCTCTTTGCCACTCCATTTTGCTCTGGAGTATACCTGGTTGTAATCTCTCTTTTGATTACTCTCTCTTGGAGATAAGAATCAAAATCATGGGAGAAATATCCTCCCCCTCCATCTGACCTTGGCCTCTTCAAAGTCTTACCTGATTTATTTTCTACAAATGGTAGATATTTCTTGAAACAAGAGAACACCATCTTCATGCTTCATAAAATATAGTATTGTCCATCTGCTACAATCATCAATGATGACACATAATATCTGGATCCAGAGATTGAAGGCTCCTTGCTTGGCCCCCATACATCTGTATGGACTAGCTCCAATATGTCTTCATGAATCTATCCCTTCTTTGTTAATGGTTCCCTGTGAGACTTGAAAAATTGACAAGCACTACATTTGTAAATCATGTGTTGTTTGGAGATTTTTGATAGGCCAAGCACAATTTGACCCCTACTAATTTTCTTGAGAGCCCTTTCACCTATATGAGCTAACCTCTTGTGCTACATCTCCAATTTTGGTAAGTTTTGACTACCATAATTGAACAATGCAATGTTCCTAGTATCTTGGAGTCAAAAGTAAATAGTCTACTTGACTTTTCTCCTCTTTCTATCCTCTTGAATCCCTAGTGTGGATCCTCAAAAAATGCTCCATTCTTTGTGAATCTGACCTGTAATCCTTTTTCAACAATTTGATCTACACTTATGAGGTTTTTGGTTATGGTTGGCACATACAATACCTTTCTTAATAGGTTCATCTTACCATGTGAAGTCTTCACATTGCCTATCTTCTCCATTGGATGCCTTGTGTCATCTCTTGTTTGGACTTCATGTCTATTCCTTGGGTCCTCCAAGTTTGAGAGTAGAGGTACATTCCCTGTTACATGATTTGAACAACCTGAGTCTATATAGAATACATGTTCATCTGCTTTACCTTGCTTCATAGTCATATTCATCAGAAGTAATGAATCCTCTTGAGTTTGATCATCTGCATAATTGTTGTAGTCTCTCCTTCCTCTGTATCCTCCTTGATAATTATTATTGTAGTGCGAGTTGTTGTTGTGAACATTGTTTTTGTTGAATCTTCCTCCTGAACTTCCATAGCCTCCTCTAGGGTAACCTTTTCCTCTCTGATTTCTAGGATTCCTAAAACAATTCTCAGTAATGTGATTAGTTAGGCCACATATGGCACATGGAGAGGAGCTTTGAGTTCTCCCCCTGCCTTGTCTTCCTCCTCTTCCTCTTCCTCTAAAGTTTTCTTGAGAGGTACTACCTTCATCATCAGACTTTTTAGCTTTGCCTCTGCTATCTTTATTTTTGTTCTTGTCTATATATAGGGTAGAGGGTTGATTACCTTTTGAGTTGTCTCCATTCTTCAAAAGTTTTGACTCATGTGTGAACAATTGTCCCATGAGGGTGTTGAAATTAGGAACCTCCATTTCCTAGAGGTTCATGGTTGTGGTGAAAGCTTCCCATTTATCATTTGCCTTTATTCTATTGATCACTTGCCTTACTATCTACTCTTCATCAAAGACTTCTTCAATGCTTCCAAGTTGATTTGCTAGGTCCTTCGTCCTTGTGACAAAATCAGTCACACTTTGCTTGGGCATCTTCTTGAGTGTGGTGAACTCCCTCCATGATTGATTGTTTCTTGCCTTGGTACTTGATGAAAATAATGCTTTAAGAGCATTCCAGGTTTCTTCTGAAGTATTGCAACTCTTGATGTGTGGAAGTAAAAAATCAGAGATTGAGCTAAGAATATATGACCTTGCTAGAGCATCCTTTGGGCACCATGTGGTTAGCCTCTCTTATTCTTCTTGAGTTGGTTGTCCTTCACTTGTGAGGATTGGCATCATCTCATCTCCATATATGTAACCATAGAGGTTTCTCCCTTGAAGATAAGCTTCCATTCTAAGTGACCAAGCCGAGTAGTTACTTAGATCCAACTTGTATATGGATGAAGGAAATCAATCTCCCATGTTGATTTGTTGTTGCTCTGATACCACTATGATAAGATGGATGAGTATGCTCCAGGGATGAGCTAATGTTGCATGAAATCTTCTCTACATTTGCCAAGTTAACTCTAGGGATGCTCAATAGACTCCTTTAGCTTCACATTATTTGAACATCATTCCCAAAAGTGATTAGTTAGGCCACATATGGCACATGGAGAGGAGCTGAGCACCATGTGGTTAACCTTTCTTATTCTTCTTGAGTTGGTTGTCCTTTGCATCTGAGGATTGGCATCATCTCATCTCCATATATGTAACCATAGAGGTATCTCTCTTGAAGATAAGCTTTCACTCTAAGTGACCCAACTGAGTAGTTACCTGGATCCAACTTGTCTATGGATGAAGGAAATCCATCTCCCAAAGAAACCCATAGGCTGTAAATGGGTTTACAAGGTAAAGCATAATGTTGATGGTAGCATAAGCAGGTATAAAGCATGATTGGTAGCTAAAGGATATGCACAGACATATGGCATTGATTATGAGGAAACATTCAGCCCTGTAGCTGTTGATATATTTAGGTAGTGATGTGTGTGAATATATTTAGGTAGTGATGTGTGTGAACACTCTAGGACCGCCGGGGCACTTTTTTCCCTCTTTAGGAGGTTTTTTTCCCCCGGCTTGTATATACGCCTATTGCCCTAATGGGCTACTTATCTTTGTACATTCTCTAGTAATACATTCAGTCTTGTGTGTTGTGCTCCAAGCTTCTTCTTCTTCCTTGTGCTGTTCGCGTGCTTCCGCAGACGTCTAACTCCAACAATTGGTATCAGAGCAGGTCGTTGCTTCTTCTAGGGCGCCGTCGACACTCCTCCGTTTGCAGTCTCAAATTCGCACAAAATTTGGTGAGCATACTCAGGGTGTTTCCGAGATCAAAACAGCTTCGCCTTGTGGTGCCGAAATCGCGATCTGAGCTCGTTTCGGCCTCCGAACGCACTATCGCAGTGCTTGTGCAGGCTATTTCGTCCTTTTGTGCCAAAGGTATGTACCAGTTTCTGTTCGCCAGTTTAAGCGTCTCGAAGTCTGCTACAAGTCTAGCAGAACTAGTCTGGGCAGTTCTGTTCAACTTTTTGAGATACAGTCAATTTTCTGCATCAAGGTATTTTAGTCACCGGCCATGGCTGAAAGCAGTGATGTATTCCGTATGTTGGCTGTTGAGGATAAGTTGGATGGTACCAACTACCAATTATGGGCTTATATGATGCGACATGTACTGGTTGCAAAAGGATTGTGGAACATTGTGCAGGGTGTTGAAAGACGTCCTGTTACACCTGTAACGACAGGTACTGCAAATACAGGTGTTGGAGCTGATGAAGATGGTGTCGAAGATGATATTCCGCAGATTCCTGTTCGTGCTGCTGTTTTTGTTGCACCTACTGCAGAGCAGATTCGTTGGGATGGCAGAGATGCCCAGGCACATGCATTGATAGCTTTGTCTGTCAAACGTGCCATTATTCCTCACATTCGCTCTTGCAGAACAGCAAAGGATGCTTGGGATACACTTACCACTTTGTACCAGGCTAGGAATGAGGCTCGTGTTGCTTACCTCCGAAAACAGTTGGAGAGTGAGCACATGAATGAAGGTGATTCGATGGACAGTTTTCTTACAAAAATCAAAGACCTGAAGGAACAATTGATTTCTGCTGATGAGGTTATACCAGATAGCTCACTTGTGCAGACCGTTCTGAATGGCCTTCCTGATTCATATCAGAGTTTTGCCTCTACTCTTTGATTGATGATGAAAGGCAATCCGAATGCCTTGTCATTTGAGGAATTAGTCTCTGTTCTGTTGCAGGAAGATCAGTCCAGGCAGAACAGGTCCATTATGCGTGTTGCAGATCAAGCTTTCTTGGCTAGTCAGAAGGGCAAAGGAAAATGGAGCTCTTCTACTAGTAAGCAGAAATTTGCAAATGCTGCACAATCGAAGAACCAGGATAAAGATGAGAAGAAATCAGAAAAGTAGAAATTGTTCTGCAAGTACTGTAAAGGAAATGATCATATTATAAAGAACTGTCCAAAACTGGCTGCTAAAGAGGCAAAGAAGAAAGAGGCTGGAATGGTTGTTGCAGAGGCCTCTACACCAAAAACAGAGTCTGCAAATCTTGTGAAGGAAGAAGAATGGGCGTTTACTACTGTCTGCAGTTTTGACCCATCTTCTCATGATCAGTGCATGTCTGCAGTAGACTCAGATGTTTGGTACTTTGACAGTGGGGCAACCAAACATATTACCTCGCAGCGCAGTTTCTTCTCTTCACTCGAGCCTGCCCCTATAGGGAATACTGTCACATGCGCCAATAACTCCTCTTATCCTGTTATGGGAGTTGGTAAGATCATTCTGACTACTGCTGATGGTAGTTCTTTCACTTTGTCAGATGCTTTATTTGTGCCAGGGATCAAAAAGAACTTGTTATCAGTTTCTGCATTAGCCAAGATTGGCTTGGTTGTGAAATTCGTTGATGACAAGTGTACAGTCCATGATCTCTCAAATGGCGATGTGATTATTGCTTCTGGCATTTTATGTCGTGGGCTGTATAAGCTCATAGACTATGAAAAATCTGTGAATGATTCGGCATGTGCAGTTCATGATTCTCAGGCTATGTCAGATGCAAAGCTTTGGCATGCACGCTTTGGTCATCTGAATTTTGCTAGTTTGTTACGCCTGCAGAAATCTGAAATGGTGTCCTCTTTGCCCAAACTTGAGGCACCTGGAAAACATGTTTGTGAAGGCTGTATTTTGGGCAAAATGCAGCGTTCTTCCTTTCCAAAAGATGGTTCAGTTCGGGCTATGCAGAAATTGCAGCTTGTACATAGTGATGTCTGTGGTCCTATGCAGGCACCCTCTTTTGGAAATTACCTTTACTTCGTGACTTTCATTGATGATTTTTCCAGGCATGCATGGGTATATCCACTCAAAGCAAAGTCCGAAGTGTTCATGTGCTTCAAACAGTTTTTGGTTTTGGCTGAAAATCTGTCAGCATGTAAAATGGGCACCCTCTGTTCTAATCGAGGGGGGGAATATATGTCTTCAGATTTTAATGCATTTCTGGCTGAACGTGGGATAAAACACCAGTGTACAGTGCCGTATACACCTCAACAGAATGGAGTTGCTGAACGAAAGAACAGGTCACTCATGGAGATGGTGAGGTGCATGGTCAAAAGTCAGGCTTTACCACATAGTTTCTGGCTTGAGGCTGTCATGTGTGCAGCATATGTACTGAACAGGTGTCCCACGAAAGCGTTGCAGTCTATCACTCCATATGAGGCTTGGCATGACCGCAAGCCATCTGTTGCTCATCTGCGTGTTTTTTGTTGTTTGGCATATGCATTAGTGCCTGAACAACATCGCAGAAAATTGGATGATAAGGCAGTAAAATGTATTTTTGTTGGGTACAGTTCTGAAAGTAAAGGCTATCGTCTGTATCATCCACAGACTAAACGCATTCTGGTTAGCCGTGATGTTGTCTTTGTGGAAGATGCTATTCAGCCATTGCTTTCATGTACTAAGGAGACATCTGTTAGCTCCAAAGACATGTATGATACTTTGATGCCTCTTTTTATAGGTGGACAGGCTAGCGATGGTCCTAATGAGGCAACTTCTCAGCCTTTGCAGGTTTCATATGATGATGCAGATCATTCCATTTCTGATGCAGATTTACATGATGCACTTGTTGATGAGAGAGCTGATATTGAACAGGCAAAAACTATGTCAAAATGGCTGGTGCAGACTTTGCGTGACAGCAAATTAGATGCACCTTTGTCATATCATACTCGTTCAGGCTCTCATAGTACCTCCTTTGCATCAGATTGCTATGCTATGGCTGCATCTAGTCTCTGTGATGAGAATGAGCCTGTTTCTTTTGATGAAGCACAAAATTCAGAAAATTGGATGGCTGCTATGCAATCTGAATATGATGCTATAATGAAGAATGGTACATGGTCTTTCTGTGACTTGCCTCCTGGCAAGAAGGCCATTGGCACTAAGTGGGTATACAAGCTGAAGCGTAAACCTGATGGTACAGTTGACAGGTATAAGGCTAGGCTTGTTGCAAAGGGTTATGCGCAGGAAAGAGGCATTGATTTTGATGAGACCTTTGCACCTACATGCCGTATGACTACTCTTCGGAGCATTTGTGCACTTGCAGCCCATCATGGTTGGAATGTACATCAGTTGGACATTAAAACAGCATTTCTGAATGGTAACTTGCATGAAGAAGTGTATGTTTTTCAGCCCCGTGGCTTTGTGCAGAAAGGGCATGAAAACCAGGTGTGCAGGTTAAAGAAGGCGTTATATGGTTTAAAGCAAGCACCACGTGCTTGGTATGAGAAAATACATGCCTATCTGATTGCACATGGTTTTGAGAACAGTCCAACTGAAAGCACCTTATATGTTAAGCGTGCTAATGATGTGTTTTTTATCATTGTTGTCTATGTAGACGACATGCTGCTCACTGGTCCTCTTGAGAAGCATATTGCTGATTTCAAGGCTGATTTGCATGCCTCATTTGAGATGTCTGATTTGGGGCATTTGCATCACTATTTGGGCATTCAGTTTATGCAAGTTGATGGTGGAATGGCTTTGTGTCAAACGAAATATATTGACACATTATTGCAGCGTTTTGTCCTTGAAGACTGTAAGCCTATTGCCACTCCTATGGAGACAGGTTTACGATTGAGTCTTCATGATGCTGGGGATGCATTTGATGCTGTTCTCTATCAGCAGGCTGTTGGATGCTTGATTTACTTATGCATTACTCGGCCAGATATTCAGTTTGCTGTCTCACAGATGAGCAGGTTTATGCATTGCCCAGGAGTCACGCATTGGAAAGCGGTTAAGCGCATCTTTCGCTACTTGAGTGGTACTCGGCTACTTGGGTTGTTTTATCCCAAGGGGGGATCACTACCGCCAGATTTGCATGCTTTTTCTGACTCAGATTGGGCTGGTTGCTATGACACTCGTGTGTCCACCAGTGGTTTTTGCTTCATGCTTGGTAGCTCATGTATATCTTGGTTGAGCAAGAAGCAGCCTACTGTGGCCACTTCCAGTTGTGAGGCTGAGTATAGGGCAGCTTTCACAGCGACTGTTGAGTGTGTGTGGCTCAGACGCCTTATGGCTGATTTGGGTGTTGGCCAGTCTTCTGCCACCACCATCTTCACTGACAGTCAGAGCGCATTGACAGTTGCGAGGAACCCTGTGTTCCATGCTCGCACTAAGCACATTGAGGTGCATTATCACTATGTCAGGGAGAGGTTCTCTGTTGGGGAGATCAGCTTGGCATATGTGCCCACGCAGGAGAACATTGCAGACCTTTTCACGAAGGCTCTGCCTAGGGAGAAGTTTGAAGCTTTCCGCAAAGCTTTGGGCTTACTTCCTTTTGTGGAGTGATTTCCACATAGCTCGGCACTTCCTTATACATGAGTGCCAGCTCCTTGTTCACCGCATCACTCCCAGGAGGGATTTGTTGATATATTTAGGTAGTGATGTGTGTGAACACTCTAGGACCGCCGGGGCACTTTTTTCCCTCTTTAGGAGGTTTTTTTCCCCCGGCTTGTATATACGCCTATTGCCCTAATGGGCTACTTATCTTTGTACATTCTCTAGTAATACATTCAGTCTTGTGTGTTGTGCTCCAAGCTTCTTCTTCTTCCTTGTGCTGTTCGCGTGCTTCCGCAGACGTCTAACTCCAACAGTAGCTAAAATGTCTACTGTTAGGACACTTGTTGCATTAGCTACAACAAAAGGATGGACTTTGCATCAGATGGATGTGAAGAATGCTTTCCTACATGGTGAGTTACAGGAAGAAATATATATGGACCAGCCACAAGGATATGAAGATTCAAAGCATCCAGAATATGTTTGTAGGTTGCAAAAGGCTTTGTATGGGCTGAAGCAGGCTCCGCGTGCATGGCATGCAAGGATTTGGTTTCTCTGACATATATAGTGGTTACGCCGGTATATGTCAGGGATACTTCATTGAGCTTTATTAGATTTATCTACCGAGAGTGATGGCACATTTGTTTCTTGCTAGCTCACTCATTCGCAGACATTAGGTTTTTCCTTATGTACTGATCTTTATATATTGCACTTGTTGTATTCTTGTTTTTAGGTCATTCTTGTACATTCCTTTTATGTAATAGAAGAAGAAGAAGAAGAAGATCATTCTTCCTTGCCTCAATGTGTGTGTGTGTGTGCTTCTCCTTAAGAGTGAGAGTGTGTGTGTGAGCTCTCTTCCTTATCTCCTTCCTCGTGACATCCTTTTTTCTTTTGCTTTTACATTTATCCAAAGTAACTATGCTAAGAATGACTAGCATAGGTTCACATATAGTTGCTTCTTGTGAAGAGATAAAATGGATGTGTAGTCCCATGACTTTTTGCAATGCACTTAGGCTTGTCAAATCCACCAACACGAGGGGCCCTCTAGTCCCATTAAGCATAGGTAGGATGGTGTGCAAGTGATATACCAAAGATGGCTCGAATGTAGTAGGTAATCCACGCTTGAGAGTTGGTAAGATACTCATAGCTATTAAAAATTATAGACTCATTACAAAGAGTCAAAAAGAAGGTAAATAACATTTTTGTCTCCCTCATGGGCCATTTTCTATGGATATTTTTTGTTCACAAATAGAAACACTCTGTTGAAGGGTGGGAACTTCTTACAATTACAAAATCTTCTACCTTATAAACCAAGGGATTTTTCAATAGAACACTCTTTTGGAGGGTTATTGAAGTGGGCCATGCATCTCTCTTTCCATATCTTCTAGATAGATTCTCCTCTAATCGCATTCCACAATGAAGAACCGCATCCGATCACCTCTCCAAGTAAAGATTGTCTCCCGTTTTTTTACTCCAAAAAACCAAAAGCCTCCCCATGGCCTCAAACCAATAAACTTCTCGGGCACAAAAAGAAGAGGTGTCCCAAGTCTTCTCTATTGTTGAGTCAATGCTTACACCATGGAGAGGCCCCACAAATTTTGTAAGCTTTAACATCAATCCAAATTTCCCATTGGAGAATTTGCCGCATCATAATAGCTTTTCTATTCTCTATGAGAGGATGCTAGAGGGCCAAGAACTTAAAATCCTATCTGATACTCTACCAATTCAAGCACCATTACTTGTTAAGAATGACATGAAGCTAAAAATTATTTTTGAAATAATGAATGTTTCCATTGTTCCATTTTTATGCCTTCTATTCAAGGGGGAACTTGAGCAAGAAGAAAGCGATCATTCGAGATATTAGAAGCATTGATTTTGTTTCTTAACAAGCACCAATCATCATAATCCACTCTCCAAGTTGGGATAATGTCTTTAAATACAATCCATTGCCTTGTGCCTTGAGTCCAAAGGTTCTTCCACATACAAGACCCTTTATTCCACAATTTTGTCTCTTTGGAGTGTCATTAGATTGACTTCATTGATTGTCTTGATCGATAACCAAATCGAATCATCTTGTCTAATATTGAAAACCCTCTTCCACTATTCATTGATCTTAAAGTAAGGTTTCATTTTGTTGCAACTTTTCCACAATGAATAGAGTAAATGTGAACCTCTAGATGTGACAAAAGAGGGGAGAACAAGAGAGAGAGTGAATCTTGATGCTTCCAACTAGGCCAACACACAAACTTAAGAACATATGTTTTTGAAAATCAATTTGGCTCAAGAGAAATCCATGTTGCTCTAAGCTTTAATTAGCCATTTGGCTACCAAATTATTCGACAAAACTTCAATATCCAGAATGTTAAGTCCATTGGAGTATTTTTTACTAACACAAATAGCCTACTTGATTTTGGGCACACCTCTCGTGTTAGGATCATCCATCAAGAGAAAAATTCTACAAATTCTTTCTTGCTTAGCCACATTTTTGCTTTTTGGTCTCCATCAAGATAGAAATTAGATAATCAAGGCAATGCAGAAGGTTTTGGTCACCATAGCATGCTTAGCCAAGTTGATTTGCATACCTTTCTAGTAACCAAGTTCATTGTAGAGCTTGGTAAGAACCAATTCCACTATTGCCCCATATTAACATCAAAGCCCATTAGAATTCCCAAGAGACACAAAAAATTTACCACTCAAGATCATGGATATCCATGCTCCACCTAAACTTGTAGTAGGTTTCCAATAACATCCTTGAACTCTATTTTTGAGCAATTTATTTTAGGCTCAAAGGCCACATAAAAAGTATGCAAACACTAGCAAAAGAGGTAATACTACCCATACCATTATATAAGGAAACAATCGTGTCATCAATGAACTTTCTCATGAGCATTTTGTCGTAGGACCGAGGAATCGTAACACATGATGGCTAACCAAAAAACTAAGGCCATCAATAGCAATAGCAAATAGAAGTGACACTACAGGTAACCTTGTTTGATCAAGCATTTTAATCTGATAGATTGGGAGATTTTTCCACTAATGTTAATGCAAGGCCATTTCCCAAAAGGTTCAAGGTCATCTTGATAAACTTTGGGACATAGACAGTGTCTTTCAAAGATTGAATCAAGAAGTCTCAATCGAGTCTATCATAAGCTTTATCACAATCTATTTTGAGAAAGAGAACTCCTGAGAGGATTCCTCTACAAATTCAAGACCTTGCAAAATATAAAATAATGGGCTCAAAGTTTGACCTCCCATCAATGAATCCTTATGGTCCTCATTCATCCAAAAGTTTAGGTGAGTGGTGTGATTAGTAAGAACCTTAGTGATAATCAATTGCTTCTAAAATCTTCATGTCGATGAATGGAGCATAAAGAACTAGTAACATATTTTGTGATACACATTTGGATCTAACTCTAGATATGGCAACCATATAATCCCTCCAATGAGGGGATAGTGGTGTGGACACCTGTTAGCTCAGTAAATGGTTGGTTTTTATGCACTAACATGTATCTATTTGGAAGAGAATATGCTTGGTTACAAGTACTTGAAGAGTTGATCAAATGTTTGATTGGAGGTATTTGGGAACTACATGATGACATCACGGTTAGAATGGATTGGGAACTTGATCCTATTGTTGGAAGTGCATTGACAGACATGAGGTGCAGCATCCTCTATTTCGGATGCAGCTAAGAGCAAGTAGTTGCATGCACATGTGCTTGTTGTAGATAATAAAAGGGATGTTGTTGTGGGGAGCTCACTTATGAACATGTACATTACACGTGGGGCCTTGGAAGATGGAAACAATTTAAAAGCATGAGGTAAACTAAAGAATTCATGACAAGGTAAAGTGGTTCATACCATAAGTGAACTTGAGGAACCTGAGAAAGTCAGTGGTATTGGAAATGCAGTTACTGGTGGATATGTGCAATGCGAATGTATGGGAATGGCACATCAAAGATGTGAGAGATCTTGATCCTTGCTGGTTGTCAGGAGTGTCTCTCTTCCAATGTGCAAGAGCAGGGTTCAACTCTCTTGATGATTGCCTCTATCTCACCTATTGCTTTGAAGAACATATGAATTGTTTTGGTTTTGCTCTCCAACTATCTAAATTTTGTCCATGGAATAATGCAGCCTACAGGAATTGGGAGTCTTTATTGCTCCAGCATGGCGCTTGTATTGAAGTTGAATTTCCAGGGTACTCTTCGAAGATGGGTTGTAGCTGAAAACCTTGGTTCTTGTTTGTTTGGCCTTACTTACAAAGATTTAGAATCAAAGATAAAGGAGCTCTTAATCTTCCTTTCTCCACTTTGCTCGTAATCACTTACCAAGACAAAGATAATGATGTCGTGACATTGGCTTACGATCAAGATCTCATCGATGCATGCACATTCATTCATGCGGAGTGGAGTTTTTTTGTAACCTTTTTGTTTTTTTCTTTTCTTGTGTCATATGCACAGGTACTGATGAGGATGGAATGATTAAACAAGGAGGCTAATCTTCACAATGGAAAAATCGTAGATCATACACTGAAGTTGAGGCTGTTTTCATTGTATCAAGGGTGGGATGTTATAGGTCTAGTGGCGTGTGCAACAAAGGATGGATGTGATTTAGATACTGGTATCTAGGGCCGTAATCAAGAGAAGATAGTCTCTTTTTGTGATTTGATTATAGGGTACACAACCACTATGGAGATTTGGGGGGGTGGGCGATGGTCGTGTGCCCCTTCATGTGTCAGATGACAGAACAGGAGGGGAGTGCAAATTTGTTGCACACATGCGCGGGGGGGAGATATGCAGGAGAGCCTTGAAGATGGCGTCCTGGCTGTTCCTCACGGGTTCCATTCTTTGCCCTTAGTGGCTGAACATTTTCGAGGACTAGCTGTTTTGGGGGTGTCTGGGAGTTCCCTCTCACTTCTTCTATGCAGCTGTCAAAGGAACAAGCAAGGGAGTTGTCGAAGGGGGCAGATACAGTAGATCGAGAGGAGAAGGCCGCTCAATAGTCACAAGTTCAACTTTGGTGCAGATTCATTTATGTGGCAGAGGCTCTCTAGTAGCAAAGGGGGCAGGCGAGAACACACAGGAGGAAGGGAGTGCTTATGGTTGGGCACCTGTACAGCTTCATATTGGCATGATCTTGGTGGCAGAGAATTAGGACAACTCCACAGAAGGGTTTACTTGGCCATCTGGCATTAGTAGGATGACAAAAAATTGGAGGTTTCAAACCAACTCACTAAAGGTATAGAAAGCGATCTAGAGTAAGCTAAAAATTGGGCGATTCATGTTTATCAAAATGGGTCTCATCTAAGTTAGATTATATATCAGTTGCATGCATCTCCTGTGTGTGTGTTTTTTTTTGGTGTTTCCAAAGTATCTCGTGATTAAACAATCATGAGTAATTCGTGGGGTTGGCGTATTCAGTCGGCTGGGTTGTAGTACGTAAACACTGGAATTACCCTGCTGTTGAACTTTTGGAAGGTACTGGAATTATAGAGATCACAATGTTGGATGATGGCATGATAAAGTTTTGAGTAAATTTGAAAGGCAGGGTTCCAATTCCTCTTGAAAAATGGGATTGGAGGTGTTGATTTATCTCCCAAGTGTAGTACCCCTTATTTCACGAGTGCAAGAAATTTTGCACGTTCTATGCAGTGGCAAATAAATTATAGAATCCTAAAGAGTATGTTCAAACATATCTTTCAAACCATGTTCTGCTGAATGTGCTGCAAATCTTAGATCCACTCCTTGCATATGAGAGTCATCATTTTTTCTTGGCTACCTGGGTTATCTTGTGTTTTCGCCAGAGAGAGTTATGTGGAAGTTGCTTGAATTGCATGGAGCATAACTTTGTCCAAGCTCAACCTTCACAAAGACGTATTGTTATGTGATGCGGATTGAAGTGTTACCTACATGTGAAGAAGAGGGCGAGTTTTTTTCACACAAGCTGTTCTTAGTATCCGTGCTCCATTGTAATGGAAAATGCATGATTATATGATAATCTTGTGAGTGTGTATGGGTATATGTAAGAGAGAGTGCATGTTTGAGTGCATCATGTGTGAAAAGTGTAGTGGCCTATGTGCTTTGATGTAGATGTGAATGTGCATGTGTGTGTTGGAATATGTGTAGGTGAGAGGGATATGGTGTAAGCGAGAGAAAGAATAAGTGAGAGAGAGGGGACACATGTGTGTTTGAGCATAGGTGTTAGAGCAAGTGAGGAAGTGGATGTGTGTGTATGAACGCAAGTGTGTGAATGTGTGTGTGTAAAAGTATGGGTGAAAAAGAGATTAGATGTAAGTGAGCAAGCATAGGGGGTGTGAGAAGATAGAAGTGTGTGGGAAAGAGCGAGGGGTGGAAAGGAAAAAGGAAGGTGTGTGTGTGTGTGTGTGTGTGTGTGTGCATGTATGCATGAAAGGGGTGAGTGGGTGTGAGTGTTGGATCGGGTGGGTGAGAGGTACAAAAAAAGGGAAAGGAGAGGAAGTGAAAAGGGAGAGGAAGGGTATGTGATAGAGTGAGGTGTGCAGGCGAAAAAGGAAAGAGTGGATGCTGGCATATATGTGAGTGTATGTAGGTATAAGTGCACGAGAGTGATTGAAAGAACGGAGCCAAGAGGGAGAGGGAGAGGGAGAGGGAGAGTAAGAGAAGGACAACGTGGAAGCAAGGAGAGAAGTCTCGAGAAGTGGCCCATAATTTTGGGCCCCCGGCCACATGCATATAAGTGTTTCTATTCCCTTTCTATCATAAATATATTCGAGAGTCATTTGTGGATTCTGAAGCATTTGAGTAACAAAGTAAGCATCTATTTGCAGTATTTCCCTTGCATTTAGGTGCAAAAAACACCCCCAAAGGTCAGGTGAAGTGCTTGATAATAATAGCTCTAATCTCTTTGTTTGTATTGCACTCCACAACACTGCAATCAATCATGTATGGAATTGATTTCTTCTTAAAGAGTTTACCATTTCTTTCATTGGTATGTTTACTTTTCTTGCCCATCAATATTTAAATTAGATATGTAGATCCTTGTTTTGAATTTCCTCTTTGTATCCTAGGATGCTTTTGATCATTTGGATCCTAGAGTAGAGGTGGGAATGGCCTTTATTTGCATGATAAATGTTTTTGAATTCCATTTGAGTCTTGATTAAAATATTTTGCATCTTCTTAATCACCACCATCTAACACTTGGGTGAAGACAAGTGGGTGCTAAAAGGCCTAGTTCTAGGCCAAGGTGACCTCTTGGATATTCTTGTTCCATTTTTGGAGCAATATGAATGGCATTGCAATAGTTGAGGTTGTTATTTGTGCCATCATCACGATTGCAATCATTTGACTATCCTTTGTTGTAGCTATCTATCAGTCTAGAGGTGACATTGCATCAAGTTCTATCATGGAAAGTGGCCTAGTATGTCGTGCCTTTTTGCCCTTTTGGGTATGGGCTTTTTTTAGATCATTGCCAATTTTTTTCGCAATAGAAGCCACAAGGGGTTGTATGATGGGCTTTAGCACTATCCAAGCTCACTAATATACATAAATACATGCTCACATGCACACATACATATGTGTGTGCATGTGTGTGTGTGTATATATATATGTATGTGTGTGTGTGTATGTATGTATGTATGTATGTATGTATGTATGTATGTAAGTATATATATATATATATATATATATATATATATGTCTGTATGTATGTATGTATGTATGTATGTATGTATGTATGTATGTATGTATGTATATATGTGTATATATATGTATGTGTGTGTGTGTGTAGAGAGAGAGAGATAGATGCGTGATTGCATACACACACAAACACACTATATATATATATATATATATATATATATATATATATATATATATATATATATATATATATATATATATATATATATATATATATATATATATATATATGTATGTATGTATGTATGTATGTATGTATGTATGTATGTATGTATGTATGTATGTATGTATGTATGTGTGTGTATGTATATGTGTGTGTGTGTGTGTGTGTGTGTATATATATATATATATATATATATATATATATATATATATATATATATATATATATATATATATATATATATATATATATATATATATACACACACATATATATATATCTATATATATATATATATATATATATATATATATATATATATATATATATATATATATATATATGTATATATATATCCAAGGAACATGGGGCATAGAGTACATATGAAATGTAGGCTTTGATATGAATCCGAATTTCGAAGGTAGATTCAAAGTATACAAATGTGGTCAAGGAGAGAAGGATGAGGCATCATTACTCAAAATAAGAAGCTATGTAATCAAATGGATTGTTTAAGAATTCAAAAGATAGAAGGGAAATGTCTCAAAGGAGTGTCCATTTTTCAAAGCAAAATATGATGGAGTGATAACTACTTTTAATACTCATGTGAGAGCTCAAGCTTTGAATGTTAAGGAGTTTTTTTCACTGTCAATGGAAGAGGAGATGCAAATCAAAGTTAAAGAAAAATGTGTGTGTCGAGATGCTACATTCTCCACCAGCTTATCAAGTAAAGGCAAATCCTTGACCAAAGTTGATAGGGAAAAGAAAAGATAAAGTAGTAAGAATTTGCAAGGACAACACTTCCTTTGTATAAAAAAGTGACACATAATTGTAAAATTTTTGGTGATTAAAATTGAATGTGTAAGGTGAAAATTATCAAAAAATCAAAGCAAAGGTGGAATGCTCCTAAGAAAAAGAAGAACTTTTTGTGGATTCATGGGTACAAGATAGTGGTGCATCACATCACATGATCAATTATAAGCTTATTCTAGTTCTTGATAACCTTAACAAGAAACCATCAAGGAGGTATTAATAGTTAGAGAGCTATTGAATATTGTTAAAAGATAACCCAAACAATTAACAACCCATATAAGCTTAGTGCTTATATATCCATTGTTAGAGTGGGCATAAGTAAGCTATGGTGTGAGAGGTAAGGACCCATTGTATG
The DNA here is from genome assembly GCA_020310875.1 of Ceratopteris richardii. NCBI lineage: Eukaryota > Viridiplantae > Streptophyta > Polypodiopsida > Polypodiales > Pteridaceae > Ceratopteris > Ceratopteris richardii. The sequence goes on from CM035421.1 coordinate 126,769,474, forward strand.
TGAACCTTTGAAGTGGATGCACAAGCAATGTATTTATGTTCATCACCTACCTAATGGATCATTGCATAGTTGGTTACAATGCTAGGCAAAGAAAGTTTTGAGTGACAGAGTGGTGCTCATATCATATATCAAATCTAAGTTACCGTGCTCAAAGTCTAGTGTTGAAACATGAGGTACTACTATCTCAGTCATATGATTCAGACATGGAAGCCAATGATGGGTGGTCACCATCATGTATGCCCCTAGTGGGGGTCCTTGATGTCACGAGGAAGGAGATAAGCAAGAGAGCTCACACACACTCTCACAATCAAAGAGGAGCACACACACAGATTGAGGCAAGGAAGAATGATCTTCTTCTTCTTCTATTACATAAAAGGAATGTACAAGAATCAACTAAAACAAAAATACAACCAGTACAATATGTAAAGAACAATACATAAGGAAAATCCTGATGTCTGCGAATGAGTGAGCTAGCAAGAAACAAATGTTCCATCACTCTCGGTAGATAAAACTAGTAAAGCTCAATGAAGTATCCTTGACATATACCGATGTGATCACTATACATGTCAGAGAAATGAAAAAGTAATACGTGTCATCCTGGATCATCACATGTTGAGCTTGATACCGCAACACTCCCCCTCAAGCTCAATGTCATGTCTTGTAATCCAAGCATCTTTCAAAACTTCTTCAGCTTCTCTTCTCCAAGTGCTTTAGTGAAAATATCATCAACCTACTCATCTGTTCTCACATAAACAAGATGAATATCACTTGCTAATACCTTCTCTTTGATGAGGTGATAATGTACCTCGATATGCTTTGTTCTAGCATGAGAAACAAGATTTCGTGCTTACGGTATGCTGCTAAGATTATCACAATAGATAGTGATAGGCTTTTGCACTTCCACACCTAAATCTGCAAGTAGCATCTCTAGCCATGATGCCTCACATGCCATTGTAGCACCTCTATACTCAGCCTCTATACTCGAAAAAGCAATAGTGGGTTGCTTCTCGCTGCTCCATGTAATAGTTGTACCTCCAAGTGAGAATAGAAAGCCACTAGTAGATATTCTATCTAGAATACTACCAGCCCAATCTGCATCGGTGTATCCATGAACCTACAAATCTACACCAACGTCATAAAACAATGCATAATCCAAAGTAGCACTCACATAACATAGAGTGTGCCTTAAAGCATCTAAATATGAGTTCCTAGGAACTTGCATAAATTGACTTTCAAGTCCAACAGTGTAGCTTAGATCAAGCCTTGTAATTGTGAGATATATCAAACTTCCCACAATTCTCCTATACATAGTAGCATTTTACAATGCTTCACTTGATGTAGTATCCAACTTTAAATTCTGATATAATGGCGTAGAAATTGTCTTACAATCAGCCATACCATACTTTTCTAGCATATTCAAGACATATTGCCTTTGTGACATCCATATACCTATTTTTGTGTATATAAGCTCAATGCCCAAAAAGTAGTGCAACACACGAACATCTTTCATGCTAAATTCTTGCATAAGAAGTTGTTTTACTTCTTTAATAGTTTCTTCATTATCACCACCTACAATCAGGTCATCAACATAAATAGCCACAATTGTGATGCCATCGTCACCCTTCCTTGCATATAGTGAATGATCTGCATCCCACATAGAAAACCCAATGGTGGTTACATAGTCAGTAATCCTTGCATGCCATGCATGAAGAGCTTGCTTAAGCCCATAGAAAGCCTTTTGCAACATGCAAATGAATTTTGGGCACCATGTAGGAAAGCATTCTTCACATCCATCTAATGCAAAGTCCATCCTTTTGTTGTAGCTAATGCAACAAGTGTTCTGATAGTAGACATTCTAGATACAGGGCTGAATGTTTCCTCATCATCAATGCCATATGTTTGTGCATATCCTTTTTCTACCAATGATGCTTTGTACCTTCTTATGCTACCATCAGCATTGTGCTTTACCTTGTAGACCCACTCACAACCTATGGGTTTCTTTCCTTGCAGCAATGGAAATAGCTTCCATGTATCGTATCCATAAAGTGTAGACATCTCCTCCTCCATAGCTTTTTCCCAATCTGCATTTCCAATTGCATCTTCAAAACAATAAGGTTCAACATCTTGTATTTGTTTCACTTATGTGTTCCTCGAGTAGCTTTGATGTGAACCTTTTCCCTATACATGGGCACTTTTTACTCTAGTGTTGGCTAGAGGTTTGTTCCCCATGTTACCACATACATGATTCACTCATATGTGGTGGTACTTTGTACTTAGGGATATTATTCAACTCTTACTTTAGTTTAGTTTATCATCAATAGAGAGAGCTATTCTAGCCATCTGTCTTCTCCATGTGTCTTGCTGCATTTGTGCTCCTTGTGTGTGCTTGTCATGTGTCTCTCAAACTTCTACACATACCCAACAGTGGTATCAGAGCAAGTTCAGCTCCTTCTCAAGTTTTGTTTTTTTTCATCATGGCGTGTGCGCACTTCTAACAGTGCAAATCAACTTTGAAGCATAGAAGAGTGAACTTCAGCAGCCAAGAAACATCTCCACCACCTGCACTCAATTTTTACCCCCATTTCAAAGAAATTCGTGTAGTCAAAATCGCCATCAGAGTGATGGTTTGTGAGCTAGAATTTCAGCATTCATTTCAGCTTTCATCGAAGTAAAGATTTTATCACATTCTTGTTCATTAGTGAAATGGCAAGCAGCAATGACTTGTTTGGCATGCTTCAAGCTAAAGATAAGCTTGATGGGATGAACTATCCAATGTGGTCTTACATGATGAAGCATGTTCTTGTTGCAAAACAACTTTGGAACATAGTGGCAGATGTAGACCGAAGACCTGCAGGTTCTTCTGCTTCACAGTCTATTGTCATTGATGGAGCTTCATCTTCATGTATAGTGGTTTCTCCTTCTCCACCTACACAGGAGCGGCTTAGATGGGATGGAAAAGATGCTCAAGCTCATGCATTGATTGTGCTTTTTGTGAAGCATCATATAGTTCCACACATTCGATCATGTTCTACATCAAGACAGGCATGGGACACTCTTCCTTCTTTGTATGCCATGCATAATGAAGCACGTGTTGCATACTTGAGGAAGCAACTTGAGGATGTATGTATGGCTGAAAATGAGTCTACAGATGGCCGTGTATCAAGAAGAACTTAATTTCAGTTCTATTGGTTGCCAAAGCTAGACTTCATGTACAATTTGTTGATGATAAGTGTACGGTTCATGATTTCAGCAATGGCGATGTTATTGTGATATCCAGTACATTATCTAATGGTTTGTATCGCACAGATACATACAAGACTGCTGCCTTGAATGCCTTGGTTGCTCATACTTCTTCCATGGTTGAAATGGGGCTTTGGCATGCTCATTTTGGTTACTTGAACTTCAATAGTTTGCTTTACTTGCAAAATAAGGACATCGTTATTGGTTTGCCTACACTTGAATCCATTGAAAAGCATGCATGCGAAGGTTGCATTCTTGGAAAAATGCATCGTGCTTCATTTCCAAAAGATATTCATACACAGACTACAAGAAAATTACAGCTTGTTCATAGTGATGTTTGTGGTCCTGTCAAGACTCCATCTTTTGGGAAGCATGTATATTTTGTTACCTTCATTGCTGATGCTACTCGCCATACATGGGTGTATCCTATGAAAGCAAAGAATGAGGTATTTTCTTGCTTCAAAGCATTTTTACCTATGGCTGAAAATTTTTCTTCTCAAACCCTTTTGACTCTACACCCAGAGCATGGTGGTGAATACATGTCACATGAGTTTAGGTGCTTTTCTTTGTGAAAGAGGTATTTCACACCAATGTACAGTGCCATGTACACCTCAGCAAAATGGTGTTGTCGAGCATAAAAATAGAACACTACTTGAAATGGCATGATGTATGGTTAAAGGAAAGCACCTTCCTAATAAGTTTTGCATGGATGTGGTCATGTGTGCAAACTATGTGTTGAATCGCTGCGCTACAAAAGCATTGTGAATCATCACTCCTTATGAGGCTTGGAACGGACATAAGCCCATGGTTAGTCATATGCACGTGTTTGGTTGTTTGGCATATGCTCTTGTTGTTAATGCAATTTACCCAAGCCTTCACATTTGACATATTGTAGAGAAATTCCATGGACTTATCTTACTTCACTAGTTGGTTCATGTGAACCACATCTTGTAATAGCTAGTCATTTATCCTTAGTAAAAGTCAATTACTTGAAGAATCTTTGTAAAAGCCACAACTTGTGGAAGTTAGGAGAAAACATAGCTACGAGTTCCTAATGAGAGAATATTGCCTACATCATAGGAGTCACTTTATGGAGAGAGCCAAGAATTTGAATTTGAATTGAAATTGTGAAGCAAGTTATAAAAGGACCTTGGAAAAGTTATGGGATAACACTTCATCATTGAGCCCATCTGATTGATCATTTGTAAGCTTGAGTAAGCACACTCCATAGCTACTCAACTATCATCATTGTGCATCCTTCTATATGCCAATGATCTTGTACAACATTGTGTTATATTACAAACTTGTCATTAATCAACTCTGTCTATTCTCTTGCTATGATCTTTGAGAACAATCAACTTTTCCTGAGCATATCTCACTGATTACTCGATCATTTTGCAAGATCTATAGCTCTTTAGAACCATCTCAAAGTCTTCTATGTGCAGATAAAGTTTCAAGTCAATTGCATTTACCGTCTGGGAAAAATTGCAATCGAAGCAATCATTGGTATTTCTTTGAGCAGCTCCTAAAAAGTCAGGGATGAGTCTAAGTTTGCTAAATTGATTTCTCTGAGTATAGTTTGTTATTTTGAATGATTCCACTTGCAAACATTAGCTTGGAAAGCTAATTTGATTCCTCTAAAAGGAATTTTCCTAATTGCCACTATGCTGGAAGCACTGAGCTTAAGAACCAACAGGTGTGTGAACCAAAATAGCAAGATTTTGACAACTTGTGGTCTCTGAAGTTATCTGTTTTGGATCAATCATTACATTCATCAACTACAAAGTACATTAGTTCTTTATTGGTGTCATTTGGAAGCTTAGAGTGCCTCTACTCAAATCTGAAGTGTATTTGGGCTGCTACCAAGCAGGTTTAGCAAGTACCACTTCATTTCTTGAAGTATCCATATCTATCTCTTCCAACTTGTGCCATCACAACAATGTCACAAACTTGATGACAAGGCAAAGAAATGTATATTTCATGGTTATAGTGTTGAAAGTAAGGGATATCATTTGTACCATCCATTGACGAACACAATTATTGTGAGTCGAGATGTGGTATTTGCTAAAAATTCAATTTTCCCTCTACTTGAATGCAAAAAACAGCCAATAGTTAGCTCATAAGATGTATTCAATACACTCATGCCTTTGTTCCAAAATGGTGTGTTTGACTATGGCCATCTAGATCAGCCAATTGAGGCTCAAAGGGCTAAAAAATTCCAACCAAATAGGGCTGAAAATGCAGAGAATCTCCAGCCAAACATGGCTGAAAATTTGCATCAAAATATGGCTAAAAATGAGCATGAAATTCAGCCCATGCATGATGTACATGTTGATGATGTTGCATAATGAATGCATGTCTATCAAGAGTGCACAACCTATGCCAAAGTGGCTGAAAAAAACTTTGCAGGACAGCAAATTGAGTGCACCTTTACTTGGTAGAACAAGATCAAGCTCTCCTCATGCATCAAGTAATTTTGTGGGTTATTCTCTTATTGCAACAGCATGTAATGAAGAGGCACTTTCATTTGAAGATACATGTGACCATCCACAGTGGATGAGGGCTATGCAATCAGAAATGGATTCCATACATAGGAATGGTACTTAGGAGTTATGTGAATTGCCAAAAGGAAATAATTCCATTGGTATAAAGTGGGTTTACAAGATTAAGAGAAAGTTTGATGGTAGCATTGATTGCTACAAAGCTAGATTGGTTGCAAAAGGATATGCACAACAATATGGCATTAACTATGAGGAAAATTCGGCATCTACTTCACACATGGTTACCATTCGTACCATGGTTGCATTGGCCACACATCAAGGTTGGAAAGTGCATCAATTGGGCATAAAAATAGCCTTCTTGAATGGTGATTTGCAAGAAGAGGCCTATGTGAAGCAACCTCCTAGATTTGCTATGAAAGGGAAAGAGCATATGGTTTGTCACTTGCATAAAGCCTTGTATGGTCTCAAGCAAGCTCCACGTGCATGGTATGATAAAATCCGTAAGCACTTGATTGCTCTTGGCTTCACATGTAGTCCAACTGAAAGCACACTCTATGTACGCAAAAATGGGTCTGATCTTATAGTGCTTTTTCTTTATGTCGATGACATACTCTTGACTGGGTCATGTGATACAAAACTTGACATTCTTATGGCTGATTTGCAGCATGCTTTTGATGTCACTTATCTTGGTCTTTTGAGCTACTATCTTGGCATCCAATTTGTATCCGTTGTTATGCATCAAGCAAAGTATGTTGAAAAACTACTTCAACATTTTGACTTTGAGGATTGCAATCCAGTTTCCACACCAATTGAGACAGGATTTAGATTCTTAGTTAAGGATTCTAGTGATGCATTTGACACCTCTCTTTATCAGCAAGCTAAGGATGTCTTATATATGCATGCAACACAAGGCTCAATATACATTATGTAGTTTCGCGATTGAGTCAATTCATGCATAGCCCTGGCATTAAGCATTGGCAAGCAGTGAAACGTTTGTTTAGATATCACAGAGGCACTTTGATCTTAGGTCTCTTTTATGGCAAAGATATTCAACCATGCTTGCATGCTTTTACAGATAGTGATTGGGATGGTTGTTATGATACTCGCATGTCCACTAATGGTAATTTGCTTTTTCCTTGGAGACACATGCATATCTTGGTTGACTAAAAAGCAACCTACAATGGTGACATTGAGTTGTGAAGCTGAGTAGAGCGTAGTTTTCACAGCCACAGTGGAGTGTATATGGTTGAGATGCCTATTGATGGATCTTTGCATGGAGATTGATGTTGCTATGCATATTCTCACTGATAGTCAAAGTGCATTGATTGTTGCACAAAACCCACAGTTTCATGCACGGACCAAACATATTGAGGTGCATTATCACTATGTGAGAGAGCATCTTCATGCAGGAGATATTAATTTGGTAAATGTGCCTACACAAGATAATGTGATAGACATATTCACCAAAGCTCTTTCACGGGAAAAGTTTGAAGCTTTTCGCAAAGCTTTAAGCTTATTAGCTTGTGGGGGCTGATCTGTCACTCCCTCTATGTGTTCACATCATTCACTCCAGGGGGTTTGTTACACTTATGTGTTCCTTGAGTAGCTTTGATGTGAACCTTTTCCCTATACATGGGCACTTTTTACTCTAGTGTTGGCTAGAGGTATTTTAGCCATGTTGCCACATACATGATTCACTCACATGGGCTGGTACTTTGTACTTAGGGATATTATTCAGCTCTTACTTCATTTCATTTCATCATCAATAGAGAGAGCTATTCTAGCCATTTGTCTTCTCCATGTGTCTTACTACGTTTGTGCTCCTTGTATGTGCTTCTCGTGTATCTCTGGCACTTCTACACATACCCAACAGTATTACCTTGGTCATGTACGCACAATGACAAGCCATATAACTATCATAAGTCAATCATTGCACTGAATTATGCATCCTCCCAGATCTTCTTGGTCCTAAGTCACTTCTCCTTGTATCATTTGCATGTGCCTTTCTAACTCTTGGAGTCTTCACCGAGGGCAATCCAAGTTCCTCATCAAGGCTCTTTTCTAGACCATTTGAATCTCCATCAATGTCTTCAAAACCTGTAGATGTTTTACTACTAGCATAAAGCTTTTCTTTACCTTTCTTTGATGTAGTTGATGAAATTGTAGGAATGAAATTTCCACGCAATCTTCCACTCCATGGATTTGATTTGGAAGTATTTTTCTTGGTGATGCATCCGTTACACTCATAACTTGAGATTCTACACTTGATTTTTCAGCATTTTCTTTGTCATTTGATTCAAGATTAACTTTCCATCTGTGGTATCTACATAAAAGCTTGACATCTCATCAAATGCAACATCTCTACTCACCTTCACCTGTAGTGTGAGTGGCTTATAACATTTATAGCCCTTTTGCTCAAGGGAGTACCCAATGAAGATACATTATTTTGCTTTTGGATCGAGCTTCATCCTCATCTCATCTAGCACATGTACATATGCAATACAGCAAAAAACTTCCATATGTGATAAGTTTGGCTTTTTACTTGTGAACTCCTCTTTAGTAGTAACTTGATGTACAGCAGTAGTTGGAGTTCTCTTCATGATGTACATAGCCATATGCAGAGCTTCTGCCCGATAACAATGAGGCATATTCTTCTTAGCCATCAAGGTTCTTGCTATTTGGGCAATATGTCTATTTTTGCATTCAGCAATGCCATTCTATTGTGGTATGTAACTGCATGAAAACTGACCTCTAATTCCATGACTTTTTAGAAAATTGTTGAACTCATTTGACATGTATTCACCTCCTCCATTAGATCTTAATGTCTAAATATACTTCCCTGTCTGCTTTTCCACCATAACTTTAAAATTCTGGAAGTGAGTGAACACCTCACTCTTCTCTTTCATGAAATATACCCATACTTTTCGTGTATGGTCATCAATGAAACTAACATAAAACCTACAACCACCCATAGATGTGGTCTTTGCAAGACCCCAAACATCTGTATGTACTATTTCTAGCATGTTGTCACTAACATGCTTGTCATGCAAAAATGATGCTCTCGACTATTTACCAAATTGACATGTTGCACATACCTTTTGCATTTTTGCAAACTTAAAATATTGGTAGTCCATTGATAATCTCCTTTGATTGCATCAATTTCATCCTTTGTAGATTTGCATGCCCAATTTTTTTGTGCTAGATCTCTATATCTACAATAATGCCTGCACCTTTGGCAAACTTGGCTACATTCATTTTAGGAATTTTCACATTTAAGGTGAACATCCTACCCACTTTGTTTCCTTTGGCAACCAATCGTCCATCCTATTTGTAATCTTCTACATATAACCCATTAGCATTGAAACTGACTTGTAATCCCTAGTCAAACATATGTCCAACAAAAACCACATTCTTTGTTATATTTGGAACATGCAGCACATCAACAAAATGTTTTACCTTCTCATACTCCATAGATAGTGCTATGTTTCCTATATGCTAGATAGGGTGTGATGTAACATCACCTATTTCAACATATCCAGGAACTGGCAATTTCTACAAACTAGTAAACCATTCCGCATGACTGGTCATCTGATTTGAAGCACTTGAATCAACATACTAGACATTACCATTTGATTTTGAACCATCAATAGACATCGAATTCATCATATGATGTTGAACCATGAACATCTTCTCAGAATCATCTACACTTGTGGATGCATAGTTGTTTTGTTGCCTTCTGTTATTTTGATTCTTCAACTTGCAATCATGTTCAAAGTATCCAAGTTTACCACAATTCTAGCATCCTTTATTGTCATTACTTGAATCATTTCTTTGGAAATTTCTGCGACCTCTTTGGCTCCCCTTGCCTCGAAATTGTTCTCTACCTCCTACATGATTCTCATCTTGACTTTAGTTTTCGTTAATATTTCCTCTTCCACTAGAGAATCTAGAGAATGTGAGAATGAGATATGTCTGAGTGTAGACGGGCTTCTCTAAGTGAGAAATCACCTATCTTCTAGGTCCTAGGTCACTTCTCCTTATATTGTTTGCATGTGCCTTTCTTACGACTAGAGTCTTTATAGAGGGCAATCCAAGTTCCTCATCAAGACTCTTTTATAAACTTCTTGAATCTCTATCAATGTCTTCAAAACTTATAGATGTTTTACTACTAGCAAAAAGCTTTTCTTTAGCTTTCTTGGATGTATTTGATGAATTTGTTGGATGAAAATTTCCATGCAATCTTCCACTCCATGGTTTTGAGTTGGGGCTATTGCTCGGTGACGCATCTGGTCTCGTCAAAACTTGAGATTTTGCACTTGATTTTTTAGCACTTTTTTTGTCATTTGGTTCAAGACTAAGTCCTTCTTTGGAATCTGCATAGAAACTTGGAATTTCTAAATCAAATACCACATCTCTACTTACCTTCAACTATCATGTCAGTGGGTTATAGCATTTATATCCTTTTTGTTCAAGAGAGTACCCAATGAAGATACATTTTTCTGCCTTTCGATCAAGCTTCATCCTCAACTCATCTGGAACATGTACATATGCAATACAACCAAATACTTTCATATGTAATAAGTTTAGTTTTTTACTTGTAAACTTCTCTTTAGGTGTAACTTGATATACAGCAGCAATCAGAGTTTTTTTCATGATGTATATAGTAGTGTGCATAGCTTCTGCCCAATGACAATGAGGCATACTCTTCTCAACCATCATGGCTCTTGCTATTTCTGTAATATGTCTCTTTTTACATTAAGCAACGCCATTATATTATGGTGTGTACCTACATGAAAATTGTCATCGAATTCCATGACTTTTTAGAAAATTATTGAACTCATTTGACATGTATTCACCTCGTCCATTATATCTTAATGTTTGAATATACTTCCTTGTCTACTTTTCCACCATAGCTTTAAAATTGAATGGTCACCTCAAGGAGGAGGTATATGTATCTCAACCACCAGGTTTTGAGGTGCCCAATTCAGAAAATAAAGTTTGCAGTTTGAAGAAAGCTTTGTATGGACTTAAGCAAGCTCCATGGGCTTGGTACCAACATATAGATAATTTTCTCAAAAATATGGGTTTTGAAAGAAGTACGTCCGATGCTAACTTGTATGTAATGAAAAGGGATAGCAAGCTAGTTGTTGTCATTGTATATGTAGATGACTTGATCATTACAGGAGTTCATCAGGAACTCATCAATCAAACTCGGATCAGCTTGGGAACTGAGTTTGAAATGACAGACTTAGGTCTACTCCATTTTTGTCTGGGAATTGAAGTATGGCAAAGAAAGGATGGCATTTTCATCTCACAACAAAAATATGCCAAAGAAATTCTCAAGGCATTTGGAATGATGGACTACAAACCAACTAGCACACCTATGGAGGTAAATCATAAGTTATCTATGGATGATAACATGCCTGAAGTAGATGCTACGAAGTACAGAAAGCTCATTGGAAGTCTTATTTTTCTATGCAACACTAGACCAGACATTTGCTATGTTGTTGGAGTGTTAAGAAGCTTTTCCAACAAACCTAAGGAGAGTCACTGGAATTTCGGAACGCAAATTCTAAGGTACATTGCAGGAACCTTGGATTTTGGTATTTTTTATAACATAGGTGATACACTTCAAGGATATTGTGATTCAGATTGGGCTGGAGATTGTGATTCTAGAAAATCAGTTTTTGGATATTGTTTCTCACCTGGTTCAAGAATATTTTCTTGGGCAAGTAGGAAGCGACCAACTCTCGCACTCTCCTCCACTGAAGCAGAGTACAAAGCAGCTTGTTTTGCTTCTTGTGAAGTAGTCTGGTTAAGGAGAATTCTTGCAAATCTAGGCTTTCCATCAAATATTGTAAAGTACCATTACGTTCGTGAGCTAATTGAAGATGAAATTGTGGGGCTAGAATATTTCCCAACAGAGGCAAATTGTGTTGACATATTCACTAAAGCACTTGGAAGAGATCAGCTCAACATGCATCTTCAACAGATGGGCATAGGACCAAGACCTACTTGATTTATCATTCGGTAAACATTGAGGGGGGGTGTTAGTATATGATCAATGTCTACCCCTCATGATTGTATGCACATTTTGCAAGGCCCCCATTATGAGGAGAAGCCAAGCGTGCATTACCCAATTGATGGGAATCCCAACTTGCATGTTGGATGAAGGTCATATTGGACCATGTAAGGTATTGTAAGGAAAGGGAGTTACTAGGGTCCCCAATTGTGGGGTCTGGGGTAGCGGTGAGCAGCCCCGATTGGGGGGTCCAAGGGGGCCGGCGGGCCCGCTGGTAGGGGGGACCCAGGGGGCTAATGAGCCCCCTGGTGGGGGTCCGAGGGCAGCGCGCACGGCATGACAATAAAGGGAATATTCCATGGAATATTCCCTATCAGAGTCAGAAATCATTTATATTTGTTAGGTCAGATTCAACCGGCCTAACCCGTGTATGGCAATTATGTAGGTAGTGGCCACCCACGCTCTACTGCCCATGTATAGCCATCCACAAAAGCCATCCATGATCCTATATATACATGACTTCTGCACTACCTGAGACATCGAATTGAGCCAGCATACTTCTACCTTGTATCTCCCTATCTAGAGTTGTCTAGACCACCATTTAAGCTCTACCTTGAGAGCGCATGGGTGGACAATGTCATCATCTTTGTACTTGTTGTTAGTAGAAAATTGTTGAGATTCTCCTATATTTGTTATCTTCTCTGCTAATGCTCCTGTGTTATATTGCATAACTATTGTCTTACATCATATTGCAGACCAATTAAGAGCATATGAGAAATGGAATCAAGGAGCACAAAAGGTAATGTATTGGCTATCTGTTAGCATACAAGATAGCATGATTGGGCAAGTCTCAGAAAGAGCCTTGGAATAGTTTGATCACATTGTATGAAAGCAATACAAAGGCATGGAAATTGCAACTCAAGAATGAGTTGCATACATTGGAGAAAAAGGGCATGTCAGTAAGTGAATACACCTTGAAAATCAAAAGAATATGTGAGTCACTTGCATCTATTGGTGTGAGTGTAGATGATGATGTTGATAATGTGGAAGTATACCTTTGTGGTCTAGGAGCTACATATAAGAGCCGTGAAATATTGCAAAAATAGAAATATTGCAGAAATAGCAAGAGCCTTGATGGCTGAGAATTCATTGGGTACTACCTTGAGCAAAAGGGATATAAATGTTATAATCCATTCACACGACAGGTGAAGGTAAGCAGAGATGTGGTGTTTTGATGAAATGTCAAGCTTCTATGTAGATGCCAAAGACAGACATAATCTTGAACCAAATGAAAAAGAAAATTTTGAAAAATTGAGTGCAAAATCTCAAGTTTTTAGTGGATTAGATGCATCACCAAGAAATAGTTCCAACTCAAATCCATGGAGTGGAAGATTGTATGGAAATTGAGTCCAGCAAATTCATCAAATGCATGCAAGAAAGCTAAAGAAAAGCTTTATGTTGGAGTAAGAAAACCACATGTAAATGATACAAGGAGAAGTGACCTAGGACCAAGAAGATCTGGGAGGATCCAGAATTCACTGCAATGATTGACATATGATGGTCACATGGCTCATCGTTGTGCCTACATGAGAAAGCTAATACAAGATGTTGAACCTTCTTGTTTTAAAGATGCATAAGGAAAAAAACACATAGGTTGCAAGTGGGTTTACAAGGTAAAGCACAATGTTGATGAGAGCATAGGCAAGTACAAAGCACGATTGGTGGCAAAAGGATATGCACAAACATATGGAATTGATTATGAAGAAATGTTTATCCCTATAGCTAAAATGTCTACTGTCAGAACACTTGTTGCAATAGCTACAACAAAAGGATGGACTTTGCATTAGATCGATGTGAAGAATGTTTTCCTACATGGTGAGTTATAATAAGAAGTATATATGGATCAACCACAAGGATATGAAGATTCAAAGCACCCAAAATATGTTTGCAGCTTGCGAAAGGCTTTGTATGGGCTTAAATAAGCCCCTCATGTTTGGCATGCAAGGATTGTTGATTACTTGACCACCATTGGATTTTCTATGTGTGATGTAGATCATTCATTATATGCAAGGAAGGGTGATGATGGCATCACAATTGTGGCTATTTATGTTGATGACTTGATTATAGGAGGTGATAATGAAGTAAGCATCAAAGAGGTAAATCAACTCCTTATGCAAGAATTTGACATGAAAGATCTTGGTGTGTTGCACTACTTCTTTGGCATTGACTTTATACATACAGAAACAGGTATATGGATGTCACAAAGGCAATATGCCTTGAGTATGCTGCAAAAGTATGGTATGGTTGATTGTAAGCCAAATTCTATGCCATTAGATCAAAATTTAAAGTTGGATACTACATCGGGTGAAGCATTGGAAAATGATACAATGTATAGGAAAATTATGTGTAAGGTCGCCAGATTGGCATTATGTAATTCATATTTTTCCTATACCACACGTACCGAAAGGTCGTAGCGAAGTGTTGTATCTTTTTATCAATTAATGAAAAGGCATTTTCGGTGGCTCTCCGATAACGAGGAACGGGATCGCCAGACTGTCTGTCTGGGCGATTTGCGGACTGTGGAGACGTTGTAGTGCAGCATTCCTTAAACTCTGAGTACTGTGACTCTTACTCTGTTAAGTTACATTAATTTGTGATTAACACGGTAATGTTTGTTGGCGATATTAAGTCTGTGCAACGGTAATTAATAATTCCTGTGTTATCTATTGTGGAGAGACTAACCAAAATATGAGCAGTAATATTGTGTAGAAAGCGTTATATTGAACTTTAATGTACTGCTTACTTAGTAAGTTAAATGGGAAAATAAGATACAGGGCCTCTGATTTATCAGACCCCTACCATCCCCAAGAACCCAAAAAGAGCTTAAAAGTATCTGTGACGAAAAACGCACTTTTAACACTGGTGCCGTCTGTGGGAAGATGGCAATGGATTGAGAATAATCAGTAAGGTGGAGCAGTACGTAAGGCAGGTGGTGCACAGGTGATATATGCCGGTTACTCGGTCCGGCGAGTCGTATCCGAAGTACAGGAGAGACCAGTATCCCTGGACAGTACCAAATTTGTTAGGGACACCCGTAGGTGGTAGAACTGTAGGCCATTTAAACCCAGTGGCCGAAGAATTGGAACCAGTTAGTAGAGATTCCGGTCCCAGTTCGGTGATAAACGATGAGATTTCGGTAGATTCTGGTGTAATTCCGGTACGTTCTGAAGAAGGTGCAGTAACTTCTGAGTGTACAGGGACGCAGTGCTCAATTGATGCGATACCATTTGTTCAGAATTTGAACCTTTTCGAGGATAGAGTTGTGTTACCCAGAGAGATTGTTACCGGAGGAAGTATATCCTGTTTCCGTGAAAGTTCGACAAGTTCCGGTGAAATTTCGGTACCAGTTGGTGGGAATTTATAGTTTTCCAGTGACAGTGCGATACTCCCTGGTGGATCTTTATTGCATACGCCGCTGTTCAAGAAAAATTTGCCTACCTTTGATATCAAAGCTGAGGATAGGCTATTTGATTTGGAGATATGTAAGAGATTGAATGCTATTTTCAAGCTAGAAGGTAAGCAATCGAACCATACAGATTCCGAAGGACAAGAGACACCTCCTCAAAACTCAGGAGACAGCAACGGTACCACTAATAGCACAATGAGTGGTCAATAGCAGCAACAACAGCTACAACAACAGCAGCAGCAGCAACAGCCACCTCCACTTCGACCAGTTCCAACCGGGGTGACTTACACAAAGTTCGGTGGATTTCCAGGTGACAACCCTGATGCACATGTACGAACCTTTGAGATAAGCTATGCAGTGCTGAATCATTCGCCCGATCCGGCATACAAGGCCATCGTCTTTTAGGCAACATTAGTCAATGAAGCAGCGAGGTGGTTAACAGAGTATGATATCAACCATTTTGTTAACTATGATGCGGTAAGGGATGCGTTTTTACAGAGGTTCCGGTTGAAGAAGAATCCGGCCGAAATCTTCGGCTATTTGCAGAACAACCGACAGAAGCCGCACTAGACTGTTCAGGAATATGCCACATTGTTTAGAACTCATTTAAGACAATTGCCTCCGGCACATGCTAATTTACCGGATGATGTTATAACCTAGTGGTTTTGAGAGCAGACCATCTCTCTAGGCTCACATCTGGAGAGGCCCCACAAGGAGCATCAGATGACCTTCTTGATGCTTACTTGTTTAAGTTAGAGGTTGTTCCATAGTGGGCCAAGAACTTAGTGTCAGTATTGACATATGGGCCTAAACACCCAGTAGTAAACACTGAAGATAGGGAGGTAGTAAAAGCCCAAAAGTATCATATCATGGTAGGAAGTATGTACAAACATACGGATCAAGGAATATTAGCCTGTTGTGTGGAAGAGGAGGAGTACGCGAAGTGGTTGCAATTAGCACATGAGGGTGCATTAGCGCAACACTACTCGAGACAAAGAACCTTACAGACATTGAGGAGACTTGGAGTGCACTGGCCAACTATGGAAGCTGATGTCCATAGGATGTGTAAAGAATGCCCAATCTACCACACTAAACCACCAGTGGAACATGCCACTCTTTATTGAGTGTCTTTAGTGCCAGATTGGAGTGAACCCTTAGTAGCCTTCTTGAGGACAAAAACCTTTCCCCAAGATATGACATTGGCTAGACAGAGGAGTTTAGAACAAGAAGCTTTAGATTATACTCTTATTGGAGATAATCTATATAGAAGAGGAAAAGATGGGTATCTTAGATTATGTGTCCACGAGAGTGAATATCTCAAGATCTTGGAAACTGCTCACCAAGGTGTAGCAGGAGGACACTTTGCACCAGATAGGGTGATCCAAGCAACACTATTTGCAGGTCTTTGGTGGCCACACTTCATATGGATGCACATACTTATGTGAAGAGGTGTGATGTTTGTCAGCGAACTCAATACCCTACGCGTAAAGATGAGATGCCATTGAAACCTATGATAGGTGGACGTGCATTCTCTAAGTGGGGAATAGACTTTGTCGGTCCTATTAATCCCCCAGCTAAGGGTTCCCATGCTGAATACATTATTGTGGCCACTGACTACCTAACCAAACGGGTCGAAGTAAAAGCTACAACAAAGAACGACGCACAGACCATTGCTAAGTTCTTATTTGAGAATGTATTCACCAGATATGGGCTACCAATAGAGCTAGTAAGTGATAGAGGCACACATTTCTTAAATGAAGTTATTGAAAATCTTCTCCAAGAGTTCTTGGTGATACACAAGAAATCTGCCCCCTATCACCCACAAGCTAATGGACGAGCTAAAAGCACAAATAAGATTGTATGTGCTCACCAAATAAGTGAATTATAAACGCTCTGATTGGGACAAACAGTTACACCACGTTGTTTGGGCATACCGAGTTGCCTATAAAACAGTACTCCAAGCCACTCCCTTTCAAATAGTATTTGGCCAAAATGCAGTGCTACCATTGGACTTCTTGATACCTACATTGAGATTAGCACAGGAACACAAGCGGACAAGCCATGAGCTTTCATCTAGAATCTTCGATCTTGAACATTTAGGTGAAACACGATTGAGAGCAGCAGGAGGAATTTATGCATCCAAGAAGAGGCAAAAAGCATATTTCAACACACATGTGAAGGATAAAGGCTTGAATGCAGGAGACCTAGTCCTAGTCTACACCTTGAAGCAACACGCAAGGAAATTAGAGAAGAGAGGCTATGGACCAATGATTATCAATAGGATTTCCACAAGTGGAGCAGTACAATTAGCCACTCTAGAAGGTGACATCCTACCAAGTTACATAAGCGACTCAACACTGCAAAGAAACGTAAGGAAGAGGAAAAGCAGATACGAGAAGAAGCATCTGGATATGCACGGGGGAAAAAACCATGGCTCCAAAGGCAGGTTCTCAAAAAAGCATCAAGCGAGCCACACCGTCAAGGACTAAAACGGAGTGCCCTAGGCAACACTCTAGACATACCAATTCTATTTGGGTCCCTAAGCGGTCAATGAAGGCTATGCCCAATGCTAGATAGATATGGGTGCCCAAGGCCTGCTTACGAGCCCAAATAGCTTCACCTCCAGTCACTAGCATAAATCAACACTCACAAGTACTCTTGGCAAACAGCTCAAGGAAGATACCTACACCCCACATTATTACACCTTCGGTCAAACCTAGAAATGTCTGGAAATGAGTACCCAAAAGGTCCCAAATCCAGCACAATCTAGTTCATAAACCTTTATCTGTCATCTGCTCTAAGAGCTACGAATCCTCAATCAAAGCTTGGAGACTTAAACCCTGTATCAAACCCCCTGACCCAATTTTGTAATCCATCCACTCGTATGCAGGTGCATTCTGAGTACATTGCATATCCAAAGTATGCATTTAGGATGACACTAACTGCTAACTAACATTCACACCTATCACAAACACTTCACCTCTAACCACTAACCACCTGGAATGTCATGTTAGTATTGTGGAGGGAACACCATTACATCATGTTTCCTATGTGCAGGCACTAGTGCTCAAATAGATTGGGATACCATGCATGTGGAGGTTCCACTAACAGCTAGGCCTGAGGAGTTTCTGAATGTGAGACGAATTCCCATCTCGGATCCACCAAGTGGCCTAACAAAAAGAGTAAAGGGGCATTCTCATTGGTTCAATGAGATGCCAGGAGATTTGGGGGATGCAGACCATATCTGGGAATCCAAGTTGGAATTTGGAGGAGTGTGGTGGACATTTCAGTTCTTCTCAAGAGAGTTTGAAGCATTACAAAATGTAGCACCTCTTCAAGATATTTGGGAAAGCGGGATTGAAGGATTATTTAAGTGCATCTCTGCCTAGACCAGATTTCCTTAGAT
The DNA here is from genome assembly GCA_020310875.1 of Ceratopteris richardii. Lineage (NCBI taxonomy): Eukaryota > Viridiplantae > Streptophyta > Polypodiopsida > Polypodiales > Pteridaceae > Ceratopteris > Ceratopteris richardii. Next base: position 126,788,109 of record CM035421.1, read on the forward strand.
GCTACTACTTGATTGCAACTCTTAAAGCAACAGGAGATCGAGATCAGTCAGGCACATTCCTGGTGCCTTCTTTATCAAACTAGGAGGAAATGAAAAAGTTTGAGTTGAACATAACTTTAATCAGGGAGGCCCTTCAGATGTACGGCACCCATGTACCCTCCGATCGAGACCCATTGATACTGGAGTCTATGAAGAACAGTAAACTCAAGAAGTTGAAAGAAATGTGTGCCCTCACCCCAAACATTGCCATACCATTGTGAATGTGCCTTCTGCACTTTGCATTTCTGGCTCAGGACCGATTCACACAGCCTCATAAGAAGATTTGGTATGGGCTATACCTAGTGGAGACAGGGAGTCTACCTATTAAAATGCCAGTGTGGATCCTCGACCAATTGTATGAAGCAGGCAAAAGAGGAGTTAGGAAGCCTACTTTGAATGGTTGTTGTGCCATTACAAGAATCATCTACAGATGCCTCGCTTATGATGTGCCGATTGCACACGCCCTTATGTACTCACAGTTGCAATTCTTCCAGGGACGAAAACCAGGGTTTCAACCAGCTAAAAGAATGCATGGATCTCTTTTCCATGTTCTAATTCCTTGCGAGTCCACCATAGAAATCTCCCTTAGATAAGAAAAACAAGTGACCCCATTCACGATCCATCTCCAATGATAAAATTAGAGGGCATGGTACAACCCACTCCATCAACCCTTCCACTACCCACGGATGCTGAGTTTGCATCCATGACTGCATTGGCGGAAGATACATCCTTTGACTTTGAGACCTTCTTGCAAGCCACACAATTATCAGATAGTGAGTTCTTTTCAGAAATTGAAGGTCCCAAATCATCATCCTAGAGAGCACGTCCACATCGCGCAGAACGGAGAGTACATTGGGAGGATGAAGTACAACACACTCAAGTTGAAGACACACATGAACAAGAGGAGGTGCAGGGGCATGAACAAGAGGAGAGAACGGAGGAAGCCCCTGCATACACGGCACAAATCAAACGGCTATACAAAACAATCAAACAAGTACAAAGAAGACATAGGTTATCAGAGCAATGGTGAACCAAATGCGGACCCTCATTTTGTTGAATCATTGAACCTTTTGGCAGACACATTTGGGATTATAGAAGCTATGCGGACCATGTTACATCGTACTCCCCCTCAATACGACCAATGAAGGCTTGATACGCGATCGCAAAGGGCAAACAGAGCAATGGTGAACCAAATGCTACAAGCAGAGAATGCGGACCCTCATTTTGTTGAATCATTGAACCTTTTGACAGACACATTTGGGATTATAGAAGCTATGCGGACCATGTTACATCGTACTCCCCCTCAATACGACCAACGAAGGCTTGATACGCGATCGCAAAGGGGAAAGATGATTCAAATGGAAGTCTCTACCTCACTCCCTACCACCTCTCAAGCAAACGTTGATATGACCAGCCCAAGTAACACTGATGAACCCGATGAAAGCACACAGATACCATCTCCACTGTCACCTCCCATCCAGCCCACCGAAACCCTCACCATTAGTATTCTTGAACAACCAGTATTCACGCTCAATGAACCTATGTCACACAACACCCTTTCTCCATCCTTCCCTTTACCTACATCCACCAGTTCCAGCCAATTTTCCAAACCACCGATAGGTCATCCAGCCACCCATCAAACCATAATAGGTCACCCTTCTTATCTACTAGCTCTCGGAGAACCACATGTCCCTACCCAAACATTAACACACCCATTTTCCCTCACTACTACATTTCCTCTTTCCCAACCCCAAACCATTGTGCCCCTTTTAACCCCCTCAGAACCAACACAAACCACCCTACCTCCATTCTCGGCAAACCTTATAAATATGATTCAACAAATTGAGAACTGTGATAGAAAGTCCCTTTCCCACCCCACCTCCCCCACATTCACGACCACCACTAACACACAACCCACCATTCCAGTATTCACGATTCACACTTCACACACAATCACGTCTGACCCCATGGACATTTCACCCTCCACAGGACCACTCACCACCACTTTTGTCTCAACATCACCACTTGTAACTTCACGCACATCATCACATACACCCACTGTCAGCACAACATCCAATTTTCCCTTCCCCATTTCTCAACCCCTTGCATCTTCCACCTCTACCCTTGCATCCACCTCATTTATTCATGCACTAGACACCATGTTTGAAGCTGCCGCTCAGTTTAAACAGGAATACAGATTATTGGAAGAAAACAACAAAGAGCTTTGTAATCTATCATCCCACCTCCAGGCACGTGTCAATGCCTTGGAATTGAGTAATACTGCATTACAACATGAGGTTACCACCCTTCACCAATCTCATGCGGAGCTAGAAGCCAAATATACAGAGACGGGTAAGGTGACTGAAGAACAACTCATAGATCAGCTAACCCGCAATGCTAGACTACAAAGAAACATGGCATTACTTCGCCGGCCCTTAGCAGCTGCTCAGGAAGAGAATAGGAGGTTACAACAATAGAATCAAGAAAATTTAGAAGCAGCCATCAAAAACACTCCAGGGGCACCTATAGATCCTGTTAAATTTCAAGCTATCCCTTCAGAGAACATTCAGCAGGTATTGGAAGATTATGCGAACCTCTTGGAAGCACACGACCAACTTACAGACGAAGTGAAGGAACTACAAAGACCCCATGTGCCCACACCGCACCCACTAGAACCTAGAGAGATGGCTAATGTTGCTACTTCTCCATCGCCAGAATCTTCAACGGCCAACGAGGTACTTGAGCTACGCCAACAAGTTGCAGAATTAAAGATCAAATTGTTACAATACGAACAACCTCCATCTCCACCAGATCAACCAACAGAAGAGGAGGCAGTTATCATTCTAGTTGAAGAAACATTTGAAGATAATTATGAGCCTCAACCTCTTCCAAGTGGCAGGGTCACTGATGAAGGACAAGACACATATGAGGAACCCCCTCCAGCATGGATGAAACAAGTAGAAGAGATGGGCCACACTCACGAAGAGCGAATCGTCACTCAGAGGGTTGCCATGAAAGCTATTGAGGAAGTTGTGCTTCAATCAGAATACTGCAAGAACCTGGCTTCTAGACGATTAATAACCAGTTCAGAACTACAGTATAAGCCTTATTTTGTACTATTAGCTGATTACAACGCTGAGATTAAATGGGTCACCAATCAGTACCCTTCATTTGCAACTCAGTTCCAACCAGAAGACATCCCTGAAGCGGCCAGAAAAGGTGCCATATTCCAACCCACCTGGCGTCAAAAACTACTAGATACTTATCCAGACATGCTCCGAACATGGGATCATGCCCCCATGCACTTAAAGTATAACCCTTGCTTTGGACCAATGCAACGAAGAAGATCATGGATAGCATTTGCCATAATAGTTCAGAACAATGTGAATTGCAAACAGTGGCTCAATTATCCCACCATTGCACCACCAACAGGCACCCCAACCGTGGCCTACATGATGGCTACTATCAGACACTGGATGCCACGCTTACAACCAATGCCCGATGTCGGTGCTCAGATGATGCTGAAGATCCTGGACATGATGCAGATAGTACTCAAGACCTTCCGTAATGTATGCAAAATCTAGCCGCCGATTTCGGGCTTCATAAATGGTAATTATGACTTACTTTATGATATGAGCACAACCCCGAGTATTCGGGTTGCTTATGCATGGCATGCGAGGATCAGATACCTCTCTACTTACTACAAGCAAACCTTTGATGATATGTTCACCACGGGGTTTTGGGAGTCTCACTCGGAAGTGTTCGTGCCACGACCCACCCATCTCCTACAGTTATTTGCATATGAACAAACTATGCACTCAGAGCTCTCTACCACACCACAACCTAACATTCCAGGCATGGTCAATTGGGATGCTCTTCAAAGAGATCTAATCAGAGGACTAAGGATCAGAGAACAAGAGCTAGCCACCAACATACTACAGCACTACATTGATCACCCCGTGGAGCAGAGGTCTGTCACAGACGACAGACGCTAGGGGGGGAGAGTGTTGGCATCATACGGGAAGAAGCACATATGAGCATACACGTAGATCTAGCACTGAGGCAAGCCATCCAAATTTTTCCAATCCTTACATTGTTTTAAGAGTGATTCTCATCATTGAAAACCCTTGTAAATATCGTTTCACCTTTTTGTAGCTCCATTTTGTGCAAGCCGAGGAGTCCTTGAGCTTGAGGAGCTTTAGAAGTAATTGCCTACCAAGTTTCATATTTTTCAGAGCTCGTTTGAGCCTCCAAACTAGCTTAGGAACCTAATTTTTAACTAGACCGGACACTAGGTCTGAACAGGACCAAAGCTAGTCAAAAACTATAAATAGAGCTAGAGAGCTCATTTTTGGGCTAGCTTGTTGTAGTTTTGAGCTGGTTTGAGAACCTTGCTGTAAGAGAAGTGATTCCATTATCTTGCTCTCTTTGTTCTTGGCGTGTGTGCGCGTGTGTGCGCGTGTGTGCGCGTGTGTGTGTGTGTATGTGTGTGCATGTTTGTGTGCTTCTCACTCACACATCTGTGCCTTCACTTGCTCAAGGTCTTCATACCATCCTCATGTCTTCTTGGATTGACATTAAAGGAGGTGCTACTCATCACTAAGCTACAGGTTGGTATCGTATCGTCTTGCCAGCAGTATCGTATTGCGAGATAGGTCGGTATCATATCATGAACCAAGAGGTATCGTATCGTGACCACTTCCAGTATCGTATCATTTGGATAGTAGTATCGTATCGTGGAATTTGGTATCGCCTTGGTGGTATTGTATCTCCTGAAGTGGTATCATCTGTAGTGGTATCGTGTATCATGGAAAATGGAGGTATCGTATCTTGAAAATCTGGTATCACATATTGTGGTGGTATCAAGTATCGTATCGTGGAATTCCAAGTATCACCAACCACAAGTACCATATCGACAGGCCCAGTATCATGTATCACTTGTTCTGAAGTAATTCCAAAGAGACCTTGTTTCCCTATTTTAACCCCCAGAACCCTAAACTGGCATAACTTTCTCATACCAAATCCGTTTGTTGTAATTTTGGGTTCGTTGGAAAGCTCGTGGATTTATAGATATAGTATTTTGAAGTTGACCCTCAGCTGTGACTAGGAAGTAAGGGGTTTCAAAGGGTTTTGAGCAATACAAAGGGAAAATTTGGACTAGTAGACAAAGCTTATGAACCTGAGATTTGGTAGACACTTAGGCAAGGATATGCAAAGCATTAGATCATCTAAGGCCACTGTCAACCATACAGCTAGGTCTTGGGCAGAACAACTAAGTGGTTATCCCTACACACTAAGTTCAGAAAGAAGTGACTCAGAAATGTCTTTTAGCATGGAGAGACCCACACGTACCTCAGGAACTGCCTATTTACAAACACTAGAAGGCCCCTATAAAACACAATTTGAGTATATCAGGACCAACCAATTAGGTGCATGCATCTATGAGGATGGTCTAAGGTGATTTGTGGTCCAACCCAAGAATCTTGATCAGCCCTTTGGACTTGAACACCGAGGGGTCAAATTTGAAGAGGGTTCATACATTGATAAGGAACCATGTATATGGTTACCAACTTACCAAACAAGATAGATGAATTCGGAAATATCATTCCGGAGAATGATAGAGGAGACCTAGAGCAAGGAGACCTAGGACGAGAACCCAAGACTCCAAGAGGTAAGTCAGACTTGACTAGAGTAATCACTCCAGATTGGATCCCTCAAGACAACAAAAGTATAGAACTATTCCTGAATAGAGAAATGGAGGAAGCCTTTTGGAGATTCAAGCCAGGTCAACCTATCCCAATAGTCACCATCTACGAGTTCAAGGATCGGGAGACACTAGGCAAAGTTGTCTATCTAGATAACACATTGGAGCAAATCTTGGTAACAGAACATGATAGGCACGCATACACCTAGAAGAGAAAATTGATTTTCCCTCTACCAAGATCTAATGTCTCCCATAGCCTCTAAAGAGCAAGATCATCCAAGGCTCATGAAACCCAACGAGAACGAACCAAAGAGAGACCTGAGGTAAGCTTTGCAAAAACTCTGGGTAGAGACAGATTAGGACTTGAAGGTGAAAGACTTGAAAGAGAGAGACATCGAGCTTAGAGGCATCAAAGAGATGAACATGATTTTCCGTTGCTTAGACTCAAAGAGCACCCAAGAACCCTTAGACCCTCTCAAGTGGTCAAGGCAATGAAGAACTATTTTGACGGGTTTGGAGATCCTTAGGATCATGTGGCCAAGTTCAAACAAGTGTTAAGAGTTGAACAGGTAGGGGACTTGTTCACCCAGTTCGAGGCATTTGAATTGACCCTCAAGGGTACTACCTTAGCTTGGTTTCGACCCCTGAACGGTTGCAATTATCAGAACATAGGTCAATTTCTAGAGGAATTCATTGTAGAATTTTCCAAGAGTGGTATCAGGCATAACACATCATCCTTGATCCAGATCTTCAAGTAGACACCCCAAGAAACTATGCGACTTGCAGGAAGACAATTCAAAAAATACTTAGAAAGATGCCCTATTCCAGACTTACCCACACCAGCCAAACAAGTGGCCTTGTTTTTAGATGGCTTACTAATCACAAAATTAAGGTCATATGTGTACTTGAAAGAGCCTAGATCCATAGAAGAGTGTGTGCAAATGTGCATCAACATAGAAGACAACTTGGGTGAGGAGTTATAATTGTCCAAACTCTATAAGGATTTCGACAGTTCTACTAGTCATTTGTCTAGACCCTCCACTGAGATAGACGAGATAGTTGAGTAGGTTGCCAAGAAAGGAGGAGTTCAAAATAGACAAACATCAAGGTTCACCCCATTGAAAAGGTGTTATAATTGCGGAGGTGACCACATGGCTAATGTATGCCCAATGCAAAACCAGAACATGAGAGAAATAAATGCTCCATATTGCACTATTGAGAGGATATACACAAATCACACAGCTCAAGATTTTTCTTACAATAGGCACGATGTTAGAAAAACGTATCAGCAACCTTACCAATAGGGTAGGTATCAGAATCAATACCAACAGCCATATTATAGGCCACAACAACAATATCAACCTCAATACCCACAGCAATATCAGGCACAATATAGGCCACAACCGCTCCTAGGAAACCAACTACCAACTCCCACCAATGTGATCCCAGTTAAGTATGCAATGGCAGAGGAGAACCCTAATAGAGAATTTGTGCCAATGACCCCATTGGTCTTAGAAAATGGTCCTCATGCTCATAGTTCTGACTATTCCCATGAAGATAGTCCACAAGCTTATTACATAGAGTCATCTGAGCAAAGTGAGACTTCTCCATATCAATATGAGGCACCACCTATGGAACCAAATTGGGAGCCAGAATACTCGAGTATCATGTACATGAATCCTAATCCCACGCCCCAATCAAGATAGGTAAGATCACAAGCCCCTAGAGGACCATGTTTTAGATGTCAGGAAAAGCATTTCATTCGTGAATGTCCCCACCCACTGGCTCCGGGACAAGGACAGGCCATCACAATACAAGCCTTTTGTCATGAGTGTGGCAAAGGACATCTCCCGATAGATTGTCCAAGGAACCCCTCTAGTGTGTCCAAGGTTACACCCATTAATGTGGTAGGCTTAGTGGTGGATTCAAGTTTAAGAAACAATAATGTGGCTCCTATACAGGCAGCTACTAGGGCACAAGCCTTAAAACAAGATAAGCCAACTTAATAATCGAATTCAAGTGAATCAAGAGAGCCTAGTAAAAGGAAAACAAGAACATGGAAGGATACCAGGGAGAGAACCAATCATAAGTGGAACAGAAATTTATCTGAACTAGAAGAAAGCCTAAAGAACGCAAAAACAAAAATAGAAGACATAGCATCTCAAAACCCCTCGCATGCCGAAACTCCATCCACTCCACCTCATCCCACTCCACCACTCACTATAAATAAACCACAACCAAGGTCTGTTCTTGTAGATCCAACACTAGAAGACTTGGACATGATGTTCAAGGCCTACCAGGCTCGACTACAAGAGGGGCCAACAGTTGCGAACCTAGACAAGAGTTAGCCTAGAGCAGATTTAGAGATTGAATGGACAAAAATGTGCATGAAAATGGTAGAGCTAGCTCAAGCTATGCTTGAGACCAGAAAAATGTTCAATCTAACAAACTCTATCGAATCGGATTTGCATTTCTAGGGCTTACTAGAAAGATTAGAGAAGTTGGTAAACAAGCCCCAAGTTTCTTTACCTCCACAGGCTCAACCAATGGTTGAAAGAGAAATCTTACCACCAATGAAAGCTTATGTTCTTGATTTTGTGGATGATGGAACACCTCTTTCAATTTAGCAATACTCTCAAGAGTTCTTGCGGGAAATACAAGAGGAGAAATGGGCCAAGGAGAAGGGTAGTCCCCCTCCTATTCATGAGATTGATGATCTTCATGATCAATTTCCCCAAGACATTCCATCTATCTACGGAGATCAATTAGAGCAACAAGAAGATGAAAGATTAGATTTTGAATCTAATTCTTTAAAAGAGTTTCCACAATTCACATGCCCATGGGAGTCTGAACCTCTCTAGATTAGGGCTCCCATGATCCTAGTAAGAAATGAAGACTCAATGGTTCCAAGAGACGTTGATATCATGAAGAACACTAAGGTTCAATGTCATCTCACTTTGGAAGAGCTTCTCAAAGTAAAACCTGAGTTATGGAATCATGTGGCGAATCAAGTTCCATAACTTGATTCTAATGTGCCAAAAGTAGGCTCCAAGTAGAAATTCCTAGAGATACCTCTAGACAAAATAGGGGACATGAGTGAAGGTGAACAAGGTAATACTTATCTTCCTATCACCTACCAAGGTTACACAATCAAAGCAATCTTAGATTCAGGTGCTGGTGTTGCAATGGCGACCACCTCTTTGTGGAAGCAGTGGAGCAAATCTACATTAAGACCAACTAGAATGAAGCTTCAAATGGTTGATGTCCATGTTGAAAGGCCTCTAGGATTATTAGAAGGGATAAATCTCACCACTTGTAGGGTAGATTTTGAGCACACCTTTGCTATATGTGACTTTGGAAAAAATAATGTCTATGAGATGATCCTTGGAAGACCCTTCCTATGACAACTACAAATAGTACAAGATTGGGGAACCAACTCCTTGTACCTGCAACACTTAGGGGTCACAACCAAGGTCAATTTGAAAGACTATACCTTCAGAGATGTACCACCCCTACAGTGGAATCCTATCCATAAAGCGCAAGGAGATTCAATCTTTGTAAATTTTGGAAGTTCACGTGATCCATCATGGATGCATGAAGATACTCATTTGTGGATGTGTAAGGTCGCGGAGGAAGAGGAAAAATGCCTAAAAGCAAGGGAAGAAGGAACTTCTCAAGGAGACAGACCGATTAAAGACCCAGCTTACACACCAATGATCTTTCCAGATGAGGAATTTGAGCCTCATGGTTGGGCAGAAATATTAGCCACCATGGACATTGCGGTCAATGAAGAACAATGGAGACCTCATTGTGATGAGGAGGATTATGATATTTAAGTGTTCATGTGTCAACCCTTGCTAGAAGAATGTGACCCTAGTGAATTCATAGAAGAAGAGGAGAATGACGATGATCTAGAGTCCATTCCGATGGATAGTTGCTTTAATTCAGAGAAGCACTATCTAGAAGATTTAGGAGTATTTACCCAAAAAGAAGAAGAACCTCTCACAAGCATTAAAACGGTAAATTCAAAGGATGGAAGTGAAGGAGGTCTAAAGAAAAAGAAAACAAAAGCAATAAAATAAGAAGAGGAGGAATCATTGTTTGAAGTACCAAAAATTTCAAGAAATATGAAGTTGAGGACCAAAAAATTTTGGTACAAATGCCTAAGAGAGAGGCCACTACAGGAGAAGCATATGATAATAAAGAAAAGACTAAAAAAATTGTTGTAACCATTGAAGAGAACGACGAGCAATGTACATACATAGGAGACGACCTAAGTGTAGAAGAAGAAGTAGAGCTGGTAGCTTTATTAAGGGAATATAGGAACGTGTTTGCATGGCACTATAGAGACTTATGTAGCTAGAATAAACGAAGAAATTGATAGGTTGATTGAAGCTGGATTCATCTATGAGATTGAGCATACTGAATGGGTGTCCCCCATTGTAGTGGTGCCCAAAAAGAGCGGAAACTTGCGAGTGTGTATTAACCTTAAAAAAGTTAATGCCGCTTCAATTAGAGATAGTTATCCACTACCAGTCAGTGAACATTTATTGGAGCGTGTTGCGGGCAAGGAATTTTATAGCTTCCTTGATGGATTTTCAAGTTACAACCAAGTAGCCATTGCCCCAGAAGATCAACACAAAATGGCCTTTGCCACAGAGTGGGGAATCTTTGCATTTCGTGTGACGCCATTTGGTCTCATCAATGCACCTGCAACATTCCAAAGGCTCATGTGCCATGTCTTCAAAGAGTTCTTGCGAAAGAGCTTAGAAGTATATGTGGATGATTTATGTGCCCATTCTCAAGAAAGGAGATACCACATCCCTGAGATCAAACATATCTTCAACAAGTGCAGAGAATATCGAGTGTCTCGGAACCTAGAAAAGTGTGTGTTCATGGTACGACAAGGTAAAATCTTAGGTCATATTGTTTCTAAGAACAGAATATCAACAGATGAGGACAAAGTAAGACCCATAGCAGAGTTATCAAGGCCAAGGAACGTTACATAGGTACAAGCCTTTATGGGCCATTGTGGATATTATCGTAGGTTCATCCACATGTATGCAATCATAGCTAAACCTCTTATGCCTTGCTGACAATTTTTGGGTGGAACGACGAATGTGAAAAATCCTTCAATGAGCTAAAAAGATGTTTGTGCTCAGCACCAATATTGACCACTCCTAATTGGAATAAACTATTCCATGTCCATGTAGATGCATCCAATCATGCAATAGGATGTGTGCTAGCACAACCCACAGGTGAAGGAAATTTAGATTTGCCCATAGCATATGCTAGTAGATAGCTAAATGTAGCCGAGAAAAACTATACAACAACAAAAAGAGAAGGCTTAGGCATGGTATATGCTGTGAAGAATTTTAGACACTATTTATTGGCCAACAAGTTCAAGTTTTTCACTGATCATCAATCTCTATTATATTTGGTCAATAAACCTTGCAATACAAGAAGCTTAGTAAGATGGTTCCTCTCACTAATGGAATACAACTTTGAAGTGGTTGTTAGGAAGGATAGGACCCACCTTAGGGCATTGGTAGAATTCATGCGATCAGGAACACTACCCAATGAGGCTAGTCTAGCAAGTAAATGAAGCATGGAGAAAGAGGCTCAAGACTATGCCTTAGTATAAGATAACCTATATCAGAGAGGCAAAGATGGGTACTTAAGACTATGTGTTCATGAATCAGACTATTTGAAAGTCTTAGAAACCACCCATAGCGGTGTTGCAGGTGGACACTTCGATCCTGACTGAGTAATTAAGACCATCTTATTTTCAGGACTTTGGTGGCCCACTCTTCATATGGATGCACATACCTATGTGAAGAAATGTGATACATTTCAACGTGCCCAATATCCGATTAGAAGAGACCAGATGCCTTTAAGGCCAATGATGGGAGGACGTGCATTCTCAAAGTGGGGTATAGACTTTATAGGTCATATTAACCCCCCAACTACAAACTCCCATGCAAAGTACATTATTGTAGCCACAGATTACCTTATAAAGTGGGTGGAAGTAAAAGCCACAACAAAGACTGATGCTCAAACGACGGCTAAGTTCTTATTCGAGAATGTGTTCACTAGATAGGGGTTACCAATAGAGTTAGTAAGTGATAGAGGCATGCACTTCTTGAATGAAGTCATTGAAAACCTTCTCCAAGAATTCTTGGTAGTACACAAGAAGTCTGCCCTGTTGATGTGTAAAACATCACAAGAAATGAATTAATGTGACACTAGAACACCTCTATGGTCACCATTAACTCATTGCCACTCAAAACTTTGAGAAATGATAGCCAAAACCAAGAACTTTACTTCTTCAGATTTTTCCAGTCACTAAAATGACATACCTTCAGTATTTTGCTAATTTCTCTTAGCTCAAATATTATTTCTCCAAGATCTTTTATTGGATGAAACTAGAAGAGTACAGCTTTCCAACAAGCTATCATATGCATGAAACGGATCTCTAGAACTCAAGTTATGGCCTTCACAAGATGACCCTCTATGACTTGCCAAAACTAGAAATTTTGCCTGTTTTAGTAAATTTCACTGTCTAAAAATAAAAATTCGATGCCTAGCATCGACTTGCAACCAAAAGTCGATGCCGGGCATCGACTTTGAGCTTTTTCTGCCACTTTTTCAGCACCAGAATTACCCCCTTGAACACACACATGAACAAGATCACTTTTATGTGGGAAGTCGATGCTAGGCATCGACTTTATGCTGAAACTCGATGCCAGGCATCGAGTTGCTCGAGAAACCTCATGTTTTTAAGAAGTTCTAGCAGTATAACACTCAGAGAATAAAACACGGACTTATCAACACAGACTCGATGCCAGGCATTAACTTGCTTGAAAACTTCAACTCTTGAAATCATTTCACACAAGACAAACACTGGAGATGGAAGAAGAAGACTTATACACAGAAGTTCAATAAACTCTTTCCATAACTATGAAAACTCAAGAATGCACAGGTGCTTTCTCACGTAGAGAAGCCCGACTATTCTCAGTCATACAAAATGAGTACTAACTCACTTTCTCATTATCTTCCTCTCTTCACTCATCGCGTCAGTTGATACAAACTAACTTATATAGATTTTCTCATTCTCGTGATTTTTTTAAAAAACTTCTAGAACTAAAGTGAACTAACTTTACAAATATAATACACTTGTGAATTTGTCCCTTCACATAGGCATGTGATTTTCTTCTAAAGCTTTGACCTTCAAATATATGTCCAATTAGTGATTGTTTCTCCAACAGCTCCCCCTCAATCATTAACTGACATTCTCTGTTTCTTCATATCATCTTCTTTTCTTTTACTCCTGCCATGCTTTTGAATCTGCTGGTCTTCACACCATCCAAGCTCTTTGTCATTATGTATGCTAACTGATCTTTAGTAGAAATGTACTCCACTTCAATCTCCTTCTCCATTACCTTTTCTTTGAGAAAATGATACTGTATCTCTATGTGCTTTGTCCTTGCATGAAAAATTGGATTTGCTGCAAGATAAAGTGAACTCATATTATTTCCATGTATTGTAGGTGTACCTTGATCAATGCCCAAGCTTTTGAACAATGTCTGCATACATATGACATCCTTAGCTACTTCCACAAGTCCTTTGTACTCAGCTTCAGTTGATGATAATGCTATTGTATGTTGTTTCTTTAAACACCAACTTACAAGCTTATCCCCAATGTATATCATGTAGCCATGAGTTGATCTTCTGTCATCCTGGTTACCTGCCCAGTCTGAGTCACTATAGGCTCTCAACTTCAAATCTGATGTAAAAGGATAATATAATCCTTCCTTTATAGTTCCTTTGATATATCTGAGAACTCTTTGACCTGCAATCCAATGTGGGTCCTTTGGACAATGCATGAACTGTGATAAAACTCCCACTGCATAACTAAGATCAGGTCTTGTTAATGTAGCATAAATCAAACTACCCACAAGAGATTGATACTTCCTCATATCTGTGTATTCTGCACCATCATATTTACTGAGCTTGTGATTAACTTCAAGTGGAGTTGAAGCTTCTCTGCAATTTTCCATATCAAAATTCTTCAATAGATTCAGAAGATACCTTTCTTGTGATACATATATGCCATGATCTGTATAAGTGACTTCCATTCCAAGAAAGTATGACAACTTTCCTAGATCACTGATCTTAAATTCTTTTTCAAGCAATCTCTTTACCTCCTTGACTCCTTCGTCTGAAGTACCTGTGATTATAATGTCATCTACATAAATACAAATGTAGATTGTACCTTCCTCTGTTCTTTTGATGAGTAGACTTGGATCTGCTTTTGAACTTTGATATCCAAGATCATTCAGATACTTCACCAGTCTATAGTTCCATGCTCTTGGAGATTGCTTCAACTCATAAAGTGCTCTTCTCAATCTACAAACAAAATTTGGATACCTCGAATCTATAAACCCTTGAGGTTGTTCCATGTATACCTCATCTGATATGTATCCATTCAAAAATGCATTCTTTATATCCAATTGACTTAGGGTCCATCCTTTTGAAGCTGCAATAGCAATGATTGTCCTTATAGTTGACATCTTAGCTATAGGACTGAATGTCTCATCATAATCTATGCCATAGGTTTGGGCATAGCCTTTCACCACCAGTCTAGCTTTGTATCTGGATATACTTCCATCTGCAAGCTTCTTCACTTTATAAACCCATTTATTTCCAATTACTTTCTTACCATTTGGTTTAGGAACAAGTTCCCATGTCTTGTTCTCCTCCAGTGCATTGAATTCTTCCTTCATTGCTTCTTCCCATTGCTTCTTACCTTTTGCTTCATCATAGTTCTGAGGTTCTTCATCATCTTTGACCATATATGCATAGTTCTTTTGAGTTATGTAAGAAGTATCAAAAGAATACCTTTTTGGTTGTCTTCTAGTCCTACTTGAACTTCTTGGTTCACATTCTTCATAAGTGTCTGGATACACCTCTTCATCAAATATAGGAGCTTCTTCATTTCTTCTTGTTAATCCACTTGTGGATGTACTTGCTTGCATATAGTCTTCATCTCTATTTACCTGCACAATTGATTTTCCTTTCTCACATCTTCTTACCTCTTCTTCAAATTCTTTAGCTGTATGACTTTGATCTGCATACCAACTTTTCTGTTCATCAAATGTAACATCTCTTGAAACAAGAAATTGTTTGGTTAGAGGATTCCACAACCTGTAACCCATCTCCTTTTCATCATAACCAATGAACACATATTTTTCTGCCTTTGGTTCAAGTTTATGTCTAAGTTGTGATGGCACATAAGCATATGCAATTGATCCAAACACTTTACAATGATCTAGTGTTGGTTTCTTACCCCACCAAGCTTCATATGGAGTCATTCCATTGAGAGTTGCACATGGTAATCTATTCACAAGATATGTAGCTGTATTTACAGCCTTAGCCCAAAGATAATTTGGATAAGTCTTCTCCTTTAGCATAGCTCTAGCAAACTCAACCAAAGTCCTGTTCCTTCTTTCTGCTACACCATTTTGTTCTGGTGTATACTTGCAAGTTATTTCTCTCTTAATACCTGCATTCCAAAGATAATCATTGAACTCTTGGGAGAAGTATTCTCCCCCTCCATCAGACCTCAGTCTTTTAAGCTTTTGACATGTGACTCTCTCTGCATATGCATGAAAATGCTTGAAAGCTCCAAACTTCTGATCTTTCCTTCAAAACATATAATGTTATCCATCTTGTAGCATCATCAATGAAAAGAACATAATACCTTGAGCCACTGATAGATCCTTCTTTTGTTGGTCCCCATACATCTGTATGAATGAGCTCAAGTAATCCATCATGTTTGAAACCTTTCTTCTGAAATGGTAACCTGTGTGCTTTTCCCATTTGACATGCTTCACATTTATAAACCATATGTTGACTTTGCACATTTGGTAATCCTAGTGCAGACTGATTAGCAACCATAGCTTTTAATTCCTCTTTCATTGAAGTGACCTAATCTCTTATGCCAGAGATCAAGTTCTGTAATCACTCCTTCACCATGTGTGAGCAAAGCTTGACCAATGTTCCCTTGTACTCTTAAAGTAAAGAGTCTACCTTCTTTCTTACCAGAGACAATCTGATTATATCCATTCTCTGGATTTCAACAAATACTCCTTCATTTGTAAACCTGACTTGAAAACCTTTTTCAACTATTTGTCCCACACTAATCAAGTTTTTAGGTATTGTGGGAACATACAAAACATTGGTTAGCAAATCTGCTCCACTCTTTCATTTCACCTTTCCAATTGAATGTACACTATGTCTTGTATTATCACTTGTTTGACTAGAAATACCTTTTTCCAATTCTAACATCAATTCTATGTTTCCTGACAAATTATTAGAATATCCATAGTCAATGTAAAATACCTTTAGATCTTCTTTGTCTGATGTACTGATTGAATTCATCATCAATGATGTATGACTTTCATTCTGTGTGTCATTTGCATAATTGTAGTAGGTGGTGTTGTAGGATTGATTCTATCCCCAACTTCTTCCTCCACCTCTACCATAGCCTCCTCTCTGATTTTGTCTACCTCTCTGAAAATTACTTTGATATCTTCCACCTCGGCCTCTGCTATTGTTGTTTTAATTTTGATTTGATCCTTGTTGATTGTGCCAATAGTCATGAGCCAAATGATTACTCAATCCACAGATCCAGCAAGCCTTCTTGTTGTTATTCTGATTACCTCTTCCTCTTCCAAAACCTCTTGCTCTTCCTCTGCCTGTGCCTTTACCTCTTGCATAATAAACTTGAGAAGTTGACTCTTCTTCATCCTTTGCTTTACCTTTATCTCCTTTCTTATTGTTCTTCATGTACATTGCAGAACTTTGTCCTTTATCTCCATCTCCCTTCAAGTCTTGCTCATATGTGAGCATCAAACCAAGCAACTGGTTCAAATCTGGAACATAATGATTTAATGAAAGTTCTGTTGATAAGACAAAAGTTTTCCACCTTTCATCCCCTCTCAATCCTGCAAGTAGTTGAGCAATCAATCTATGATCTTCAACATCTTCATCTATGGATCCAAGACTATCTGCTAGATCCTTCATCTTAGTGACATAATCACTAATACTTTGACTTGGCTTCTTCTTGAATGTTGTAAACTCTGACCATAGAATTTCTTTCCGTGCTTTAGTAGTACTTTGGAAATGATATTCCAATGCATTCCATATATCTTCAGATGATTCCAATCCTCTGATGTGTAGTAGCAAATGATCAGAGATTGTATTGTAAATGTAGGCTTTTGCACTTGCATCCTTCTTCTGCCAATGCTTTAAAGCATCAAGTTCCTCTTTCTTTGGTCGGCTTTCATCTTCAAATACTGGCTTCTCTTCTTCACCTGTTACATATACCATGAGATCCTTACTCATAAGTAAGGCTTCCATTCTCATTACCCATGCGGGATAATTATCTCTGTCCAGTTTATCAATGGAGATATGATCTGCCATACTCCTTTGCTTCTGCTACAAACTGTGAGCTTAAAGGATAAAGGATAATACCTTTTGAAGTTCTTTGTGTATGAGGATACTTTTGAAGTAACCTTTTGATGCCTTGTGTCTTCAAATGCTTTACCTTTCAAACTTTAATGGAAAACTTTTCAAAACGTTTCGTACCTTTGCCGCCTTCTGCTCTTTAGGACCTTTTTGCTCTGATACCACTTGTTGATGTGTAAAACATCACAAGAAATGAATTAATGTGACACTAGAACACCTTTATGGTCACCATTAACTCATTGCCACTCAAAACTTTGAGAAATGATAGCCAAAACCAAGAACTTTACTTCTTCAGATTTTTCCAGTCACTAAAATGACATACCTTGAGTATTTTGCTGATTTCTCTTAGCTCAAATATTATTTCTCCAAGATCTTTTATTGGATGAAATTAGAAGAGTAGAGCTTTCCAACAAGCTATCATATGCATGAAAGGGATCTCTAGAACTCAAGTTATGGCCTTCACAAGATGACCCTGTATGACTTGCCAAAACTGAAAATTTTGCTTGTTTTAGTAAATTTCGCTGTCTAAAAATAAAAATTCGATGCCTAACATTGACTTGCAACCAAAAGTCGATGCTGGGCATCGACTTTGAGCTTTTTCAACCACTTTTTCAGCACCAAAATTACCCCCTTGAACACACACATGAACAAGATCACTTTTATGTGGGAAGTCGATGCCAGGCATCGACTTTATGCTGAAACTCGATGCCAGGCATCGAGTTGCTCCACAAACCTCATGTTTTTAAGAAGTTCTAGTAGTACATAACACTCAGAGAATAAAACACGGACTTATCAACACAAACTCGATGCCAGGCATCGACTTGCTTGAAAACTTCAACTCTTGAAATCATTTCACACAAGACAAACACTGGAGATGGAAGAAGAAGACTTATACACAGAAGTTCAATAAACTCTTTCCATAACTATGAAAACTCAGGAATGCACAGGTGCTTTCTCATGCAGAGAAGCCCGACTATTCTCAGTCATACAAAATGAGTACTAACTCACTTTCTCATTGTCTTCCTCTCTTCACTCATAGCGTCGGTTGATACAAACTAACTTATATAGATTTTCTCATTCTCGTGACTTTTTAAAGAAACTTCTAGAACTAAAGTGAACTAACTTTACAAATATAATACACTTGTGAATTTGTCCCTTCACATAGGCATGTGGTTTTCTTCTAAAGCTTTGACCTTCAAATATATGTCCAATTAGTGATTGTTTCTCCAACATGCCCCCTATCATCCACAAGCTAACAGACAAGTCGAGAGCACAAATAAGATCCTATGTAATGTATTGACAAAAGTAGTAAATAATAAACACTCTGATTGGGATAAACAACTTCATCATGTTGTTTGGGCTTATCAAGTTTCCTACAAAATGGTTCTCAATGCCACCCCATTTTAGATGTCCTTCGGAAAGAATGTTGTGCTACCATTAGACTTCTTGATCCTAGCCTTAAAAGTAGCACAAGAGCATGAGTGGAATGGACATGAGTTGTCCTCCAGGATCTTTGATCTAGAACGCTTAGGTGAGATGAGGCTACACGCGACAGCAGGCATCTATGCTACAAAGAAAAGACAAAAGGCATACTTTGATGCACACATCAAGGATAAAGGATTGAAAGAAGGAGACCTAGTGCTAGTTTATACACTAAAGCAGCATGCCTGAAGATTGGAAAAGCGAGAATATGGACCCATGATCATTAACAAAATTTCCACTAGTGGCGCAGTTCAATTGGCCACTCTAGAAGGTGACATCTTGCCAAACTATATTAGTGGATGTAGAGTCAAGCTACATTAGGAACATCTTACAGAGGATATGCTACGGAGGCTCAACACTACTAAGAAGCGAAAAGAAGAAGAGCTAAGGGTCAGAGAAGAAGTGCAAGCAAAGGCTAGAGAGCGCATTAGATGAAATAAATTAAGGCGACTAGGCCTAGAGGTCAATCCTGAAGCCCCAAGATATCACATGGCGATGTGCACCAAAAAGATTACATATCCTAGCATTATAGATAGATGACCATTCATCATGGTTGAACTAGGGCACGACACTCCAAATAAGACGATCAAAGCTCTAATTGATTGTGGAGCTACTACTAGTGTAATTAGGTACTCGTGTTATGAAGGATTGGGCATGGAAGTTAAGCCTTTAGAAGCTTATTTAGTGGGCTTAGGAGGTGTGGAAACCCCTTGCTTGGGCGAGTTAGAGCTTCCCATCTACCTTCAAGATGTCCCAATGAGAGTCAAAATGCTAGTGTGTGAAGATGAGGACCTTACAGAACCTCTTGGCTTGGGTCAAGATTGGATCTATGACCATGCTATCAACTTAAACCTAATAAGTCAACTTCTTCAAGTCTAGGTACATGAACAATATATTACAATAGAATTAGAGAACTGCATGCTCATTGATCATGGTGCCACACATCCTCAAAGAGGAATGGCAAGCCTATGTGGAGGCAAGTAAGACCACCCAAGAGGAGTGGCAAGCCTATGGCAAGTAAGACCATTCAAAGAGGAATGGCAAGCCTATGTGAGGGAAAGTAAGACCATCCCAAGAGGAATGGCAACCCTTGTTAGGTGCAAGAGGCACCATTGATCACATTCACAATTTCTTGTGTTGTTTTGTAGGTGATGAAGAAAGCTTGGAAGATGTGGAAGCTATGAATGCTTCACATGAAGAGGAACTCATGAAAGAGTTCATGTATGATCAGCCCATTGTTGATTTTGCAGGTATATAAACCAGCCATGAAGAATGGAGTAAAGATTATGAAGTAAGGGGGAGTTAGCTTGCAAGGATTTGAAGATCCAAGAAGATTCCAAAGAAGAGAAAGTGGAGTCAAACCAAATTTCAGATTTGGAGGAGAAGAAGCCATGCTCAAACAAAGAGCAAGAGCAGCCATGAAAGGTAAATTGAAGGAGTAGAAGGAGCCACCTCTATCAAAGGAGCATCTAGAAGGCAAGGAGCAGCCATGATGCACAAAAGAAGTCATGAAGACAAGATAGAAGGAAGCATGACCACCATGAAGACATCCAAAGGAGAAAGCAAAGAGCAACCATGGACAAAGACAAAGATGATCCAATTTCCATTGAACCAGCAATTTTGAGTGGTGTGGTTGGTCTTATCGCATATGGCACAAGGTTGAACATTCTAACCTTTGGCTTTGTCTTGCTTTGGTCCTTTCTTCTTCCCTTTCCACTTGCTTTTTCTTGCGAAGTTGGCTTGGGAAGTCTCTTCTTGCCTTTCTGCTTCTTATCCTTCTTATCTACATATAGAGCACTAGTTGAATTATCATGATAGGAGTTATCTTCCTTTATGCTATTGTTGGCTTCTTGATTGAAGAGTTGTCCAAGAAAGATGTTGAAGTCTGTAGTTTGCACATCCATGATGAGATCATAAGCCGTAGTGAAAGATTGCCATTGCTTATCACTTTGAATGCCATTGATAATTTGCCTCATGATGACCTCTTCTTCAATCAGCTCTCCAACGGATGCTAACTAATTTGCAACCTCCTTGACCTTGGTAACAAACTCTATGATGGTTTGTTTGGGTGTCTTTATTTGTTTGAACTCTTTCCAAAGACGATTCTTTCTTGCTTTGGTACTAGCAGAAAAGAAAGTCTCGAGGGCATCCCAAGTCTCTTGAGATGTCTTGCATCCTCTAATATGTGGTAATGGAAAGTCGGAGATAGAGTTTAGTATAACCTTGCTTGAGCATCCCTTGTGCACCAAAGTGTGAGCTTATCTATCTCCTCTTGTGTAGATCCTCCTTTGGATCTTGGAATAGGCATAACTTCATCACCTGCTACAATTCCATAAAGATTTCTACCTTGCAAATAAGCCTCCATTCTGATTTTGGGAAGGCACAAAGACAACCTTTCAACCACATAGGCCACATTCACAACAATCTCTTGGATCTAGTGCACATAGATGTGTGAGGTCCAAGTCAAGAACGTTCATTAGCAGGCTCAAAGTATTACATATCTTTTGTTGATGATAATAGTAGATGGACAATTATGTACTTTATCAACAATAAGAGTGAAGTTTTTGAATGCTTCAAGAAGTATCTAGCACATGTGGAAAATCATATAGGTAGATCATTGAAGAAACTATGATGGAGGGGTTGAATACTTCTCCAATGAGCATTCATAGGATAAAGGTAGCAAAAGGGAAGTGACTACCAGTTACTCTCCTCAATTGAATGGTGTTGTAGAGAGGAGGAACAAAACCCTAGTTGGATCAACAACGACTATGTTTGAAGAGAAGAAGCTACCACATTATCTATCAGCTATATCTATTGTACTATATTTTTTTAATACATTTCCATCCAAATCTCTTCAAGGTAGGACCCCTTATGATGCCTAGAATGGTAGAAAACCAAGTTTATGTCATTGCAAAGTTTTTGTTTGTTTAGCATATGTTCATGTACCTTCACAAATCAAAGGAAAATTGGATGAAAAGGGAAACCAAGGCTGTGCTCATAATGTTGAGATATCAATCTCAACATATGATGATCCAAGATGATTGTGTATCACTTTTTCATTTCTCTGACATGTATAGTGGTCACGCTGGTATATGTCAGGGATACTATTAGCTTTACTAGATTTATCTACCAAGAGTGATGACACATTTGTTTCTTGCCAGCTCACTCATTCACGAACATAAGAGTTTTCTTATATATTGTTCTTTATATATTGCACTAGTTGTATTGTTGTTTTAGGTCATTCTTGTATATTCCTCTTATGTAATAGAAGAAGAAGAAGATCATGCTTCCTTGCCTCAATCTATGTGTGTGATCCTCTTTGAGTGTGAGAGTGTGAGTGAGCTCTCTTCCTTATCTTATTCCTCATGACATGGTATCAGAGCCAGTGTGGCTATAAAGAGCTCATGGAGAAGGCCGATAGTGAAGAGTACGCAAGAAGGCATGGAGAAAGCATGCTTCACAAACGACCTCAAATTGCTACTAAAATTGGCACGAAGGTAGAAGGAGCCATCTCAACCTCCATTTTCATACTGCAAGGTGGGGCTCATAAAAAAATAGGTAAGTTTGTAAAACTATAACTTGCATTCTATTCGGCAACACACAATTATTCTAGATCTAGAATTTCAAGTGATTCCATGTACTTTTGGTACACAGATTGTGTTTTTCTGAGATCCAATTGTCATGTCATAGTGTGATAGAATTCAAGTAGAGGTACTAACTCTAGTGTTTTTGTAATGTTGTGAATTGCTACAAAAATGACAAGTACAAATGGAATGAGTCAACTTATGAGGGATAAGTTAGACAAGAACAACTTCCATGCTTGGAGATTTAGAATGAGGAATCTCCTTATGGGAAAAGGCTATTGGATGTATATCAAAGGAGAGAACCAAATTTCTCTATAGTTACCAAAGAGGAATCAGATTGCAAACCAGTTAAGAGCATATGAAGAATGGAATCAAGAAGCATGAAAGGTAATGTATTGGCTATCTGTTAACATATAGGATAGCATGATTGGGCACATAAAGGATGCCAAGACTCTGAAAGACGCTTGGAATAGTTTGGTCATATTGTATGAGACCAATACATAGGCTTGGAAATTGCAACTCAAGAATGAGCTACATACATTGGAGAAAAAGGGCATGTCTATAAGTGACTACACCCAAAAAATCAAAAGCATATGTGAGTCACTTGCATCTATAGGCATGAATGTAGATGATGATGATAAGGTGGAAGTGTGCCTTCATGATTTAGGAGCTACATACAAGTAGTTCAGAACTTCTATACAGACTAGGGAAAATATTCCAAATTTTGTTGCTCTTGTGTCCATGCTGATTATCGAAGAAAAGAATCTTGGTGAGGACTCAAACTCCCAAGGAAAACCTAGTTCTGAGCAAGTATTCTAGTTTAGCAAAGGAAGAGGCAGTGGCAAAGTTTTTGGAAGTGAAACACGAAATAGTAAGCAAGACCAAGGTCAACATCATAATCATGCAAGAGGTGGAGGACAGTTTCAAGGTAGGGGAAGCCAAAGAGGCCACAGAAATTTCCAAAGAAATGATTCAGGCAATGACAATAACTGATCCTGGAATTGTGGTAAACCTAGACACTTTGGATGTGATTGCATGTTGAAGAATCAAAATAACAAAAGGCAGCAAAACAACTATGCATCCACAAGTGTAGATGATTCAGAGAAGTTGTTCATGATCCAACATCACATGATGAATACGATGTATGTTGATGTTTCAAAATCGAATGGTAATGTCTCGTATATTGATTCAGGTGCTTCAAATCACATGACTAGTCATGCAAAATGGTTTGGTAGTTTGCAAAAATTGCCAGTTCTTGTATATGTCGAAATAGGCAATGACACATCACATCCTATCGAGCTTCTATAGAGGACGGAACAGTAAAACATCTTGCTTATGTGTTGCATGTTCCAAATATAACAAAGAATCTAGTTTATATTGGAAAAATAATTGACCAAGGATTATAGGTCCAATGATGATGGGTTATATGTAGAAGAGTACAAAGAGGATGGAAGCTTGATTGCCAAAGGAAACAAAGTTGGTAGAGTGTTCACTTTAAATGTGAAAATTCCTTAAATGAATGTAGCCATGTTTGCAAAAGGTGCAAGAGTTATTCCTGGTATAGAGATCTAACACAAACAAATTGGACATGCAAATTTGTAGAGATTGAAATTGATGCAATCAAAGGAGATTGTCAATGGACTACCAAATTTCAAGGTTGCACAGATGCAAAAGGTATGTGCAACATGTCAATTTGGTAAACAGTCAAGAACATCATTTTTCCATGACAAAGAATGTGTTCCAAATAGTACATACAAATGTTTGGGGTCCTACAAAGTCCACATCTATGGGTGGTTGAAGGTTTTATGTTACTTTCATTGATGACCACACACGAAAGTTATGGGTATATTTCATGAAGCATAAGAGTGAGGTTTTTAGTCACTTCTAGAATTTTAAGGCTAAGGCACATGCAAATGATACAAGGAGAAGTGATCCAAGACCAAGAAAATCTGGTATGATGCAGACTTGATTGCAATGATTGACATATGGCAGTTACATGGCTCATCATTGTGCCTACATGACCAAGGTAATATAAGATGTTGAACCTTCTTGTTTTGAAGATGCAGTTGATAATTCAAATTGGGAGAAAGCTATGGATGAGGAGATGGTTTCACTTCAAGGGTATGGTGACAAAGAGGATTCCTAATCTATCCTTGTTATAGTGGTGTCAAAGTAGGGAATTCTTACCATCAAAGGTCAGTCGATATTTATCTCTTCATGTTGTATGCCCATCACGGTGATTGGCAATTGGCTTGTCTTTCATTGTTGGTGAATGTCCTTTTTGATGATTCACTGATGATATTCTTCGAGCACCTGGTCCTGTTTCTTCTCTTTTTCTTTTCTTTTCTTTCTCTCTCTTCTCTCTTTATTGAGATTAACCTTTCTTCTTGTCAGAAAACAAGAAGAAAGGTTAGTCTCAATAAAAGTTTACATATGCCAAATGTGTCTCATGTGCCTAGGATTCTCAACTGTGTCTATGCACAGCCTTGTAATGTGGCCCTATATTAATGCATACTCTGGAAATGCATGACCTGAATGGTGCAAAAGACAGGGTTATGCCAAAGGCACATGGTTTTTGCACATCAAGGATTCTGATGTTACTTGCATAGGTTGATGTAATCTTTGTTTGGAGGTATCCATTGGATCTCAAAATGATGCAATCAATCAATGGTTGAATGACAGTGTATCATTCCTCCTTATGGGGATCCATTTTAGAACAATGTTTGGCTTTGTAAAGATCACCATTGGCCGCTTCATCTTTGGATGGTTTTGTATCTTTTGTATTCTGCGTGGTGGGATCTTTGGTTTTGTGGGGCTACTAGTGCTTTTGGCTTCCAAACCCATACCCTTGTTGATTTTCTTCTTACTATTGCCGAAGAAGTGAGTTGATCTGATTTTGATCTCTGTGCTTGGTTTTGACTCTTGCTTCTCCTTGGCTTCTTTGTTGAGACTTTTCTCATGAGTGAGAGCCTAGGGTTTTTTTGTATGTAAGAGTTCCTTGGTCACCCACACAACTATTCCTTAGGCACCCAAATTTGTACATTATTGTGGTCAGCCTTCATTGATCACTTTGGTACCCAAATTTGGGGTACTCTTTGAGATAGAGATCTTCGTTGTTCTGCTACATGTTTCCTTGGCTTTTTCCACTGCTTCTTTGGTAATGAGTTTAACTGCAATGGTGTGATGGACTGCTCACCCTTTCGTACCCATATCTGCTTCATGCCTAGAACTATTTTCTTCTTGAATTCTATTTGTCTATTTGATATAGCGGTTGTCTTGTACTATTTTGCTTGCCTCTATGAACTATGGTGGCTACATTAGTTTCTGAAAAAAATAAAAAGATTCACTCGCCTTCGAGCATGTTCTTCCATGATTGAGTCCTTTTGAATCATAGATCATTTGACACATACCACATCTTCTTCTCCAAGGTTAGTCTTAGAAGAACTAAGAGAATATGTGTCATCTAGATTTGTGATCATGTAGTTCTCTAAGTCTAATGTAATACGTTGTTCATGTACCCAAACTTGAAGAAGTTGACTTCTTAGGTTTAAGTTGACTGCATGGGCATAGATCCAATCTTGACCCAAGACAAGTGGTTCTGATAGGGGGCAAAACTCTTATGTATCACCAAGAATTCTTGGAGAAGTTTTTCAATAACTTCATTCAAGAAGTGTGTACCTCTATCACTTACTAGCTCTATTGGTAACTCATATCTGGTGAACATGTTCTCGAATAAGAACTTAGCCATTGTTTGAGCATGGCTCTTTGTCATGGCTTTTACTTCTACCCACTTTGTAAGGTAATCTATTGATACAATAATGTACTCTACATGGGAGTTTCTAGCTGGTGGGTTAATAGGACCTACAAAGTCTATACCCCACTTTGAGAATGCACGTCCTCCCATCATTGGTCTCAAAGGCATCTCGTCTTTTCTGAACGGATATTGTGCACATTGGCATGTGTCACATTTCTTTACATAGGTATGTGCATCCATATGAAGAGTGGGCCACCAAAATCCTAAGAATAGAATGGTGTTAATTACTCGGTTTGGCCCGAAGTGTCCACCTGCAACACTGCTATGTGTAGTTTCTAAGACTTTCAATAGTTTGATTCATGAACGCACAATCTTAAGTAACCATATTTTCCTCTTTGTTATCGGTTTTCTCCTACTAAGGCGTAGTCTTGAGCCTCTTGCTCCATGCCTTGTTTTCTTGCTAGACTAGCCTCGTTGGGTAGTGTTCCGGATCTCATAAACTCCTCCAATGGAGCACTCCATTCTGGAATTAGCGACACATGATAAAGCGTAGCATACTCCACTAGAGGTCTCTCTTGGCACACTGGACAATTCTTGATCCATTCATATATTTCTTTGTCCATATTAGGCCAATACACTCCTAAAAGTTTTAAAGTTTTCAATGTTTGTTGTTTAAAATAGTGATTTCCTAGCAATCATTCATGGGCTTGTTGCAACCAACTATTACGTTCATCCTCCTCAACACAACAAGCTAATACACCCTCTATGTCTTGTTTGTACATACTTCCTACCAATATTTCATAGTTTTGTGATCTTACAATTTCTTCTTTGTTCGTTCTCACATTCTTATTTGCGAGTCCAAAGGTTAGGATAGGTACCAACTTATTTGCCCATTTAAGAGCAACTTCTAAATTGAAAAGATAATCATCGGGCAATTCATCAGACACTCCTTGTGGTGACTCTCCAAAAATGATGCGAGAAAGGTGATCTGCCCTGAGGTGGGTTCTACCTTTTCTAACAACCACTTCAAAGTCATATTCCATTAGTAAGAGAAATCATCTTACTAAGCATCATGTATTGCAAGGTTTATTGACCATAAAGCTTGATGAACCGTGAAAAACTTGAACCTGTTGACCAATAGATAGTGTCTAAACTTATTCACATTGTATACCATGCCTAAGTCTTCCCTCTCGATTGTTCTATAGTTTTGTTCATGTGCATTTAGTTGTCTACTAGCATATGCTATAGGCAAATCTAGATTTCCTTCACTTGTGGGTTGTGGTAGCACACATCCTATTCAATACTTGAATGCATCTACATGGACACAGAATGGGTTATTCCAATCAGGAGTGGTCAGTATTGGTGATGTGCACAAACATCTCTTCAGCTCATTGAAGAAATTTTCACATTCATCGTTCCACTCAAAATTTGTCAATAAGGCATAAAGAGGTTTAGCTATGATCGCATACATGTGGATAAACCTACGATAATATCCACAATGGCCCATAAAGGCTTGTACCTCTTTAATGTTCCTTGGCCTCATCAACTCACTTATGGCTCTTACTTTGTCCTCATCTGTTGATATTCCATTCTTAGAAACAATATGAACTAAGATCTTACCTTACTTCTAAGCTCTTTCGCAAGAACTCTTTGAAGACATGACACGTGAGTCTTTGGAATGTTGTTGGTGCAATGGTGAGCCCAAATGGCATGACACAAAATGCAAAGATTCCCCACTCTGTGGTGGAGGCCATTTTGTGTTGATCTTCTGGGGCAATGGCTACTTGGTTGTAACTTGAAAATCCATCAAGAAAGCTATAAACTTCCTTGCCTGTAACATGCTCCAATAAATGTTTGATGATTGGAAGCAGATAGCTATCTCTGATTGTAGCGGTATTAATTTTTTTAAGGTTAGTACGCACTCACAACTTCCCCTTCTTCTTGGGCACCGCTACAATGGGGGACACCCATTCAGTATGCTCAATCTCATAGATAAATCCAGCTTCAATCAGACTATTGATTTCTTCTTTTATTTTGGTTGCATAAGGGTCATTATATGTGTAGGGCTTTTGTTTGGTGGGCTTGGCATCAGCTATCATTAGGATCATATGAGAACAGATTTTTGGATCTACCCCCTTTAGGTCTCTATAGGTCCATGCAAACACATCCCTACATTCCCTTAGTAAAGCTACAAGCTCTACTTCTTCTTCTACACTTAGGTCTTCTCCTATGTATGTACATGACTCTTCATTCTCTTCAATGGTTACTACAATTTTTTTGGTCTTTTCTTTATTATTGTATGCTTCTCCTATGATGCCCTCTCTCTTAGGCATTCGTATCAAAATATTCAAGTCCTCAACTTCATATTTCTTAAAATTTTCTAGTGCTTTGAATAATGATTCCTCCTCTACTTGTTTCACTGCTTTTCCTTTCTTTTTCTTTTGACACTCTTCACTTTCCTCCCTTGAATTTATAGTTTTAATGCTTGTGAGAGTTTGTTCTTCTTTTTGGGTAAATACTCCTACATTTTTGAGATAGTGATCCTCTGAGTCAAAGCAACTATCCATCACAATGGACTCTAGATCATCGTCATCCTCTTCTTCTTTTATGACCTCATTAGAGTCACACTCTTCTAGTAGGGGTTTAAACATGAACAAAGAGATATCATAACCCTCCTCATCACAATGAGGTGTTCATTGTTCTTCATTGATAGTGATGTCCATAGTGGCTAAGATTTCTGCCCAACCATGAGGCTCAAATTCCTCATCTGGAAAGATCATCTCTGTGTAGGCTAGGTTTCTAATGGTCTAGCTCCTTGAGAAGTTCCTTCTTTCCTCACTTTTAGGCATCTTTCTTCTTCCTCTACAACCTTGCACATCCACAAGTGAGTATCTTCATGCATCTAGGATGGATCAGAAGAACTTACTGAATGCATAGAGATTGAATCTTCTTGCACCTTGTGAATGATTGTAGGGGTGGTACATCTCTAAAGGTATAATCCTTCAAATTGACTTTGGTTGTGACCCCTAAGTGCTACAAGTACAAGGATTTGGTTCCCTAGTCCTGTACTATTTGCAGTTGTTGTAGGAAGGGTCTTTCTAGGATCATTTCATAGACGTTATTTTTGCCAAAGTCACATATAGCAAAGGTATGTTCAAACTCTACACCACGTGGTTAGAGTTATTCCCTCTAGCAATCCTAGAGGTCTCTCAATATGGCCATCACCCATTTGAAGCTTCATTCTAGTTGGTCTTAATGTTGGTTTGCCCCATTGTTTCCATAAGGAGGTGGTTGCAATTACAACACTAGCACCTGAGTCTAAGATAACTTTGGTTGTGTAATCTTGGAAAGTGATTGGAAGATAAGTATTACCTTCTTCCCCTTCACTCATATCTCCTATTTTTTCTAGAGGTGTCTCTGGGACTTTCTGCTTAGAGCCTACTTTTGACATATTGGAACCAAGTTCTAGAACCTGATTCGCCACATGTTTCCACAACTTGGGTTTTACTTTGAGCAGCTCTTCTGAGGTGAGATGACATTGAACCTTAGTGTTCTTCATGACTTCAATTTTTCGTGGAACCATTGAGTCTTCATTTCTTGTTATTATTGTGGGAGCTCTAATTTGAAGAGATTCAGATTCCCATGGACCTGTGAACTATGGAAACTCTTGTAAAGAATTATATTCAAAATCTAACTTTTCATCTTCTTATTACTCTGCTTGGTCTCCATAAATAGATGGAATATCTTGGGGAAATTGATCATGAAGATCATCAATCTCAAGAATAGGAGGGGGATTACCCTTCTTCTTGGCCCATTTCTCTTCTTGTATTTCCTGCAAGAACTCTTGAGAGTACTGTTCAATTGAAAGAGGTGTTCCCTCATCCATGGAATTAGGAACATAAACTTTCATTGGTGGTGAGCTTTCTCTTTCAAAAATTGGTTGAACCTGTGGAGGTAAAGAAACTTGCGGTTTGTTTACCAACTGCTCCAATCTTTCTAATAAGCCCTAGAAATGCAAACCAGGTTTGATAGAATTTGTCTGATTGAACATTTCACTAATCTCGAGCATAGCTTGAGCTAGTTCTACCATTTTCATGCAAAATTTTGTCCGTTCAATCTCTAAATTTGCTCTAGGGTAACTCTTGTCTAGGTTTGCAATTGTTGGCCCTTCTTGAAGTCAAGCTTGGTAGGCCTTGAATGTCATGTCCAAGCCTTCTAGGGTTGGATCTACAAGAACAGACCCTAGTTGCGGCCTATTTATAATGAGCAATGGGGTGGGATGAAGTGGGTGGGATGAAGTGGAGTGGATGGATTTTTAGCATGCGATGGGTTTTGAGATGCAATGTCTGCTATTTTTATTTTTGCATCTCTCAAGATTTATTCTAGTTTAGATAACTTTCTAGCCCATTTAACATTGGCCTTCTCCCTCGTATCCTTCCAAGTTCTTGTTTTCCTCTTGCTAGACTCTCTTGATTCACTTGACTCTGATTGTCTAGCTGGTTTAGCCTGTTTTAAGGCTTGTGCCCTAATGATTGCCTGTATAGGGGCCATGTTCATGTTACTTGAACTTGAATCCACCACTAAGCCTACCACATTAATTGGTTTAACCTTGGGTGCACTAGAGGGGTTCCTCAGACAATCTCTCAAGAGATGTTCTTTGCCGCACTCATGACAAAAGCCTTGTATTGTGATGTTCTATCCTTGTCTCCGAGCTAGTGGGTGGGGACACTCACGAATGAAATGGTCACCCGGACATCTAAAACATGGTCATCTAGGGGCTTGTAATCTCATTTGTCTCAATTGGGGTCTGAGGTTAGGATTTTTATACATGACATTGGAGTATCCTGGCTCCCAATTTGGTTCCATAGGTAGTGCCTCATATTGATGTGGATAAGTCTCACTATGCTTAGGTGACTCTCTATAATAAGCTTGTGAACTATCTTCATGGGTGTAGTCAGAACTCTTAGCATGAGGGTCATTTTTTGAGACCAAAGGGTTCATCAGCAACAATGCTCTATTAGGGTTCCCCTCTGCCATTGCGTACTTAACTGGAATCACATTGGCAAGATGTGGTGGTTGGTTTCCTAGGACCGGTTGTGGCATATATGGTGCCTCATATTGTTGTTGGTATTGAGGTTGATAATGTTGTTGTGTCCTATAATACAGTTGTTGGTATTGGTTTTGATACCTACCATGTTGTTAAGGTTGTTGATAAGTTTGTCCGATAATCTGCCTATTATACAGACAATCTTGATCTGTGTGGTTCGTGTATTTCCTCTCAATAGTGCAATATGGAGCATTCAATTCTCTCACGTTTTGGTTTTGCAATGGGCATATGTTAGCCATGTGGTCCCCTCTGTAAGTGTAACATTGCTTCAATGAGGTGACCCTTAGTGTTTATCTATTTTGAACTCCTAGTTTCTTGGCAACCTACTCAGTTATCTCATCTATCTCATCTATCTCAGTGGAGGGTCTAGATGTATGACTACTAGAACTGTCTGAATCCTTATAGAGTTCAAAAAATTATAATTCCTCACCCAAATTGTCTTTTATGTCAATACACATTCTCAAGCATTGATCTAGTGTGATTGACTCCTTGAGATACACATATGATCTAAGTCTCCTGCTTAGAAGCCCATCTAAAAATAAGGAAACTTGTTTTGCTTGTGTAGGTAATTCAGGTATGGGACATCTCTCCACATATTGTTTAAATGTACTTCCAACTAGCTGAACTGTTTCTTGGGGTGTCTACTTGAAGTTGTGGATCAAGGATGATGTGTTATGCCGGATGCCACTCTTGGAAAACTCTACTATGAATGCTTCTAGTAGTTGACCTATATTTTGATAATTGCGATTGTTTAGGGGTTGAAACCAAGCTAAGGCAGTACCCTTGAGTGTCAAACCAAATGCCTCAAATTGGGTGAGCAAGTCCTCAACATGTTCAGCTTTTAACACTTGTTTGAACTCGGCCACATGATCATAGGAATCTTTTGACCCATTAAAGTAGTTTTTCATTGTCTTGACCACTTGAGAGGGTCTAAGGGTTCTTGAGTATTCTCGGGGTCTAGGCAATGGAAAGTCGTGCTCATCTCTCTAATGCCTATGTGCTCTCTGTCTCTCTCTTTCAGGCCTTTCATTTTAAAATCTTGATTTGTCTCTGGCCATTGTGTGTGTAGAGCTTATCTGAGGTCTCTCTCTAGCTCTTTCCCTCTAGGTTTCATGATCCTTGGATGATCCTACACCTTGGAGGCCTTGGGAAATATTAGATCTTAGTGGAAGGAAAATCAATTCACCCTGGCAAGTGTATGCATGCCTACTAGGTTCCGTTACCATGAACACTCTCTCCAATGTGTTGTCTAAGTAGACCAATTTGCCTAGGGTATCAGGATCTTTAAATTCATATATCATCACATTTCCTACTTTGCTAGGTTGATCAATCTTAAACCTACAAAAAGCTTCATTTGTCTCCCTATTCCAAAACAATTCTACACTTTTGTTATCTTGGGAATCCATTCTGGTGTGAGTATTCTAGTCACGATCGGTTTTCCTCGAGGAGCCTTGGGTTCTCGTCCTAGGTCTCCTATCTCATTCTCCGGAATGATATTTCCAAACTCATCTATCCTATTTGGTAAGCTTGTAACCACATACATGGTTCCCTGCTTATCAATGTATGAGCCCTCCTTGAATTTGACCACTTGGTGTTCAAGTCCAAAGGGTTGATCTAGATTTTTGAGTTGGGCAACTAATCACCTCAGACCATCCTCATAGATGCGTGCACCTAATCGATTGGTCGCAATATACTCCAACTGTGTCTTATAATGACCTTCTGGTGTCTGTAGATAGGTAGTGCCTGAGCTACCTGTGGGTCTCTCCATGCTAAAAGACATTTCGGAATCACTCGTTTCCAAACTTAGCATGTAGAATCATTAAGTTGTCATGCCCATGAGCTAGCTCTATGGTTGACACTAGCGTCAGAAGATCTATGCTTTGTCTATCCTGGCATAGGTGTCTACCTCATCTTAGGTTCATAAGCTTCATCTACTACTCCTAATTTTCCCAAATACAATCATGTTGTACTATTCTCCTAAATCAATTACTTGTTCTTTTATAGATTTCCCTCATATAATCTTGTCTTGAACTTGAGAGATTATGGTTTTCTTGGACTTAATTCATACCTATCACAACCCTAATTAATCAATATCACTGGTCGTATTTAGCCTAAGCTAAGAATTGACTAAGGGGGTTAAGTATGATTCCAACCTAAATTCGCATCTCCCTTGATCACACTTGAATGCTCAGGATACACATCCCCAAACTTGTAGCAAACTTGCCACCTTGCTTTGACTCCCTTGAATGGCTCTCAATGGACGTGTAAATGTCCCAAGGTTACATCAAGCTTTAACTCTAATCCATTTGATAGACAGTTTGATTCAAGTATTTTTAAAGACTCTTTTTCCCCCTTTATATTGCTCAAAATCCTTTGGAGCTCTTGGGGATCAAAACAAAAAAACAGGATGTCTTAGAGAATCGCGATTTTTTGAGAATCAAAGGACCAAAAAGTTGTGATTTTGTGAAAATCAAAAGCCAAAAAGTCGCAATTCTTTGCCCAAAAAGTATCCAAAAAATTACGATTTCCTCAAAAATTTCCCACCAAAAAATCACAATTTTCTGAAAAATTGAACTGCAAAGAGTCGTGATTTTCTAAAAAGTTAAATTCCAAAGAGTCTCAATTTTCTCAAAAATTGAATTCCAAAAAATTCACGATTTCTTCAAAATTTTGCCTTGCAAAAATTCAAGATTTCTTCAAAAATGGGAGTGCAAAAAGTCGTGATTTTCTCAAAAGTTGATGTGCACAAAGTCATGGTTTTTTCACACTTGGAGTACAAAAAGTCGTGATTTTTTGAAAATCTTGGTGGCAAAAAGCCACGATTTTCCAAAAGATGAGTTGCAAAAGATCACAATTTTCTCAAGGTATGAGTTGCAAAAAGTCACGAATCTCTTAAAATATAAGTTGCAAAAAGTCGTGATTTTCTCAAAAATTGGATCACAAAAATTCACAATTTCTTCACAAATTCACATTGCAAAAAGTCGCAATTTCTTCAAAAATTTAATACCAAAAAGTCACAATTTTTTTTCAAAACTTGAGTGCCAAAAATTCACAAATTTCTCAAAAATGGTCTTCCAAAAAGTCACAATTTTTTCAAAATTTGTGCGAAAGAATCAAGATTTTCTCAAAACCTTGAATGCAAAAGTCACGATTTCTTCAAGAGCTTGATTCCAAAAAGTCACAATTTCTTCAAAAGTTGCCTTAGCAAAAAGTCATGATTTTTTCCACAAATCCAAAGAATCGCTCTTTTCTCAAAATTTCTCTTGCAAAAAGTCACGGAAGAAGGTTCCACTGGTATGGGACAATGGAAACGACTTCCCTTAGAGTACTCTTCTTCTATGGCTAGGGAGAAAAGGACTCATCATTCATGGGGACATGTCTCCCTAGATCAGAGAATAGCGCTTAGAAGACATTTCCTTAGCATTTGGAGTTATCATTCATAGTTTATGGAAGATTAATCTTCCAATAGAGTATGAAATGGGTGATTTTATCTCCATAGGCATCACATACTCACTTTATCATTTTTTGGAAGGATGATTCCATTAGTGTGGATGGATCATATAGATCCATGCATAGAGGATGGTTGACAGAGATAGTTTCTTTAGTATGGATACACACCTATTTATTATGTATCATGTCATACCATTGCTGACCATTTTAGCAGTGGGCTTTGACCCTTAGAAGGAATTTATTTTCTTCACTCTTCACTACATACATTTTCATTATTTATGGGAGATTGGTTCTCCACCTTCATAGTAATGTATGTTAATGAGGGATTATGTATTAGTTTATGGAAGAGCGGAGAAAATAAATTCATAAATCTCTCTTTTAAGGAAATAAGAAAGTGCAAATTAGCTCAGAGATTGAGGATTTCAGAGATCGAGGAGAGATCTCACTTTAGCTCAGAGCTCTCACTTTAACGTCTATTCTTTGAATGAGAAAAAGGAATGAAAATATGATTTCTTCATAAGAGAAGAATAGAGTATGTTTTCCTTTATAGAGAAAAGGTGTTTGGGAAACATCTCATAGTCTGTATTTTAAAAGGAATTCATTTACTCTATAATTTTCCTTCACATGGCAGTTTGGTTCTCCACTATTTTGAAGGAAAAACATGGAGAACTTATGTGCATGTTCTCAATAGAAAAGGGAAAGTGGAATAGATTCCACTACTAGAGCTCTTTTCCTTAGATGAGATTAGAAAGAGAGAGTTTCACTTTCTCACTTTTATATTGTCTAGATAAGAGTGGTACTCTTTTATCAAAGGCAATAGGGAGATTAGTTAATCATGGTTGTTAGATTGAGTATCATATGGAGACTCTAGAGATAAGTAGTTATGTTATTTCTAGTAATGGTCCTTGACTAGATAAGATGATCTGATTACTAACATTAGGGAGACTGAGAATAGAGTAACAAATCTTTTCTTTAGATTTTCTAGGACATAGGAATAGATCTAGCTTATTGGGTTACCAAAACCTTGGTTGGTGTTTTTTCATGAGGATGATGATTCAACATCATTTAGGAGAAAGGGTACTTACAAATTATTTAAATCTCAAAAGGAATGATTTTTGCAGTCATATGAAAAAATAGAGGGAAGAGAAAATGATAGAGTTTGCATTGTGGCTATATATACTCTTCCAAGAGAGTATAGTCCAAAGGTAATGGATGACAAACCAAAGACTCCTAGTTAGTGGAATGTAGAGAATTCATTTTACTACCAAGGAATTCTTATATGTGAACTAGATGATGGATCGGCATAGAACACGAGATGGCTTAGCTAAAAACTATCACTTATGACCACTCAAGGATAGGAATACTTTGAGAGACATGAGGGTACGTCTATCATCTTAGGTCTAGATGGGTTTGGAGTCACTTTTTATGGGACTTTGCTCTACATATTAGAGGATTCTATTGTTTATTATCTTCATTTTGGTATGGTCAAGCCTATAAGCTTGGCATCGTACACTTGTTTTTCATATTATTACTCCGTAGAGGATATACCATATGGAGTTAGGTCATTTTGATGATGTTATATGTTATGGGAGTGATAGTTTGAAAGCTAGGTATATATGGGAGATAGTAAGCACCACCCAAATGGTTTCCCACCTTTTGAGATGATATTTTATGAGAATTCTTAAGGGGATTGGGAAAGTTTCCGACCTAGTGTATTTATATAGCCCGATTTTTGAGAATGAAGATGTTTTCCAAGGGGGAAACAATCTTATAAAGGACGCTTATGACATGAAGGTCTGACAAGTTCAAATCACTACTAGAAATAGGGGGGCGTAGCGATGCCCCCCCAATGAAAAAAAGTGGGTCTTGTCGCTTGTGCGATGCTAGCGTCGCATAAGCAACGAGACATTTATTTTATTAGAAAAACACAATTCATCGCATAAGCGATACAAAGCATCACTTATGCAACGCTACAAGTGTGCATCGCAAGGAGCGTCGCTAATCAGCGATGCTCTTATCAACATTGGCAAACTGCCTATGATGTTGGAGCATTGCATACTCGATGTTTTGATATTTCACAGCATCACATAAGCCCGATCTAGAATGTTTAAAAAAAATCATCTTCTCTCAACACAATTAGGACACGAGAGAGAGAGAGAGAGAGAAAGAGAGATAGAGAGATCGACCCTATCGATTTAGCACACACACCTCAAAGGAAGCAAGGTAGGCACACACACATACACACATAGATTTACACACACATGTACACATGCATACACACACATATACACACATAGACACACACACGTACACATAGACACACACATATACACACACACACATATAGACACACATACATACACACACACATACACACACACATCACATACACACTTACACACACACACATCACATACACACTTACACACAAACACACATCCACACACATTTCCACATACACATACACACACATATATATATATACACATACACACATATATGCACACAGACACACATACACACATAGATACACACACATACACATACACACACACATACACACATAGACACACACATACACACATAGACACACACACACATAGACACACACACACATAGACACACACACATACATACATAGACACATACACACTTAGACACACACATTTCCACACACACATACACATGAATACACACATATATATACACATACACACGTATATGCATACAGACACACATACACACATAGATACACACACATACACACATAGAC
This sequence comes from Ceratopteris richardii, assembly GCA_020310875.1. NCBI lineage: Eukaryota > Viridiplantae > Streptophyta > Polypodiopsida > Polypodiales > Pteridaceae > Ceratopteris > Ceratopteris richardii. The sequence goes on from CM035421.1 coordinate 126,825,534, forward strand.
ACATACACACACATACACATAGATTTACACACACACATATACACACTAATTTACACACACACATACACATGCATACACACACACATAGACACATGCATACACACATACACACATAGACACACACACATACACATACACACACATATACACACACACATAGACACATACACACTTACACACACACATCCACACACGTTTACACACACACATACACATGCATATAGACACATATATATAGATACACATGTATATACACACATAGACACACACACACACATACACACATAGACACACACACACATAGACACATACACACACATATATGCATACACACACATGTAGAGAGACATACACACACATACACATACATGCATACATAATGCATATGCATATGCATACATACATACTTACATGTGTACACACAAATACACACACATGCATACATATGCATACATAATGCACATGCATATGCATACATACATGCTTACATGCATACACACACATACACACACATAGACACACACACACATATATACACCCACACATAGAGAGACATACACACACATACACATACATGCATACATATGCATACATATGGATACATAATGCATATGCATATGCATACATACATATGTACATGCATACACATACACACACATATGCATACATAATGCACATGCATATGCATATATACATGCATACACATAGACACATACACACACATACACACACATACACACACATATACATAGATTTACACACACATATACACAAATTTACACACACATACAGATGCATACACACACATAGACACACACACATATACACACATACACACACACATACACACATAGACACATACACACATAATGCATATGCATATGCATACATACATACTTACATGCATACACACGCATACACACGCATACACACACATATGCATACATAATGCACATGCATATGCATACATACATGCATACACATACACACACATAGACACATACACACACATAGACACATACACACACATAGACACATACACACTTACACACACACACACATCCGGACACATTTATACACACACATACACATGCATACAGACACATATATATACATACACACGTATATACACACATAGACACACACACACACACATAGACACACACACACTTAGACACATACACACATTTATGCATACACACACATAGAGAGACACACATACATGCATACATATGCATACACACACACATAGAGAGACATACACACACATACACATACAAGCATACATATGCATACATAATGCATACATACATACTTACATGCATACACACACATGCATACATAATGCACATGCATATGCATACATACATGCTTACATGCATACACACACATACACATACACACACACACATAGACACACACACACACGTACACACATATATATGCATACACACACACACGTAGAGAGACATACACACACATACACGTACATGCATACATAATGCATATGCATACATACATACTTACATGCATACACACACATACACACACACATGCATACATATGCATACATAATGCACATGCATATGCATAGATACATGCTTACATGCATACACATGCACACATAGACACATACACACACATAGACACATACACACACACATACACACACATACACACACATATACACACAGATTTACACACACACATATACATGCATACACACAGACATACACACATACACACACACACTTACACACATAGACACACACACATGCACATACACACATAGACACACACACACTTACACACATACACAGACACACTTACACATGCATACACACAAACATACACACATGCACATATAGATACACACACATTTACACACATAGACGCACACACATAGATACACACACACATAGACACCACACTTACACACACACACATATATAAACACACACATAGACATGTACACACTTACACACACACATCCACACACATTTACATACACACATATATACACACATAGACACACACATATACACACACATAGACACACACATATACACACTCACATACACACATAGACACATACACACTTACACACACATATATATATAGATACACACATATATACACACATAGACACACACATATACACACACATAGACACACACATATACACACTCACATACACACATAGACACATACACACTTACACACACACATCCACACACATTTATGCACATACATACACATGCATATAGACACATATATACAGATACACATGTATATACACACATAGACACACACACGTACACATACATATATTGATTTCTAACCCATTTTCTTTAATATGTACACGTATTATGGATCCTAGTAGAGAGAGAAAGGCAAAACTCACTCTCATAAAAAGTCTTATGAGAGCAAGAGTTCCGTGTGATACTTTAGGGATCATCATGAATGAGTACTCAGAGATGCCTAATGATGAGTTGGATTTTACGATTCAGATGCTTACCCAGCGATCAAAGGAGGCCTCTTTTGCGGCTCCACATGCAGGAAGACAACTATCTGCTCATAGGTATGTTTTTTTTTCATAATTTTTTTTTAATGATATTATAACACATATTTTTATTTATTTTTATTTATTTTTATTTATTTTTATTTATTTTTATCTATCTATTTTCAGGACACCTATACCACCTCCAGATCATGACAGTAGAGCACAAGTGCTTATGAGGACATGCATAGGCACCTTAGGGCTAGAGTGCAATATAGAGCTAGAGGGGAATATAGTGTATATAGGGAATGTATTGGAGTTCAAGAGAAGAATGTGAGCATTATGCGACTCTTACTTGTGCCTTTTCCACTTGCAGTGGAAGTAAGTATAAATTTTATATATATATTGAAATAAATGTCTTATGTTTTATTTACACGATTTTTTTTTACTTTTGTAGTGAGCATAATGACAGGAATAAAAAATATGTACTTAGTTCACTTGAGACAGAGTTTGGGATAGGATGGTCGCATAAGTGGTGTCTAAAATGTGAAGAGAGATGGTGGATGCAATCTGAAGATGAGTTGGTGCTACCACAACCGGCTTCACACCAGCCAACTGAGACTTTAGAGTTGATTAGTAGACCTTTTGAGCTTCCTAAATCCACCAAAATATTAGCCAAATACTTTGAAACATGTATTTCAAAAGTTTAACTCAAGACAGACTAGTTGCAAAATGACTAGCTCCCAAAACTTGCTATTTTTGTACATACACCTGCTAAAAAAGAATGAACAGTGCTCTCAACCTTGTAGGAATTAGAACAATTCCTTTTGGACATAGCAAATAGACTTAGGTAGCTTGGTAATACAAGTTAAAACACTTCAAATGATAAAGTGAGCACTGAGAACCAGATTCATCAATATTAAGAACATGCCCGCCATTCTTGGGGCTCTATAGAGATAGACTAGTGAGTAGTAAAATGCCAATATCTCCCAAATTATAAACCCAATCATGATGAAAATTTGTATTCAGACACTAGACAGAGAGATCAATCCAACGCATGTTAAAACTCTAAAAAAGTTTGAGTAGAGCTTGAGATATAAGCTTCCGAAGTTACTGCTCTGAGTGAGTATAGCAGAGAACAAAACAGAGAAGTAGAGAATGATGAATGTATAAATTCACATACGATTACAACGACATTGGCAATGAATATTTGCACCGTGGGAGTAGAATGATAGAGCTATGGAGTAAGCTCTTCAATCTCTACAAAATGACATGAAGTGGTCACGTACAAGACTTGCTAATCACCTCTTCCTTCTTGCTCTTTTTATAGCTACTCTTGGAGGGAGTTTTGAATTTGAATTCGAATGGTTCCACCTAAAAGTGATCCCCAATGTTAGGAAATATTCCCTCAGCTCACTAATTCATGGTTTTAGGTAGTTAGAGCCACGAGTTTTCTTTTTAAATCATGAATGAGGTAAGTGATTCTTTTTCGTTTTTCTTTTTCACAATTACAAGAGATAAAATGCACTCTTTTACAAGAGGTGTTCACATCACTATGCATATGAACATAAATCAAATAATATCAAGCATGTAGGCTTGGGTAAAATGCACCAATAGCTCCCCCTCAAGCCTAACATGCTTGGCCTCCAAATATATCTTCAATTGTCCTTGATTTAATGCAAGCCAATCATCAACTTGAATCTACTTAACTTTGTACCATCAAGAGCTTTAGTCAACATGTCTCCACATTGCATATCTGTGGAGACATAGGATAGTTGAATATCATTGCTCATTAGCTTCTCTCTTACATAATGGTAATGGACTTCAATATGCTTGGTTCTAGCACAGTATACCGGATTAGCTGCAAGATGTAGTGAGCTTGATGTTGTCACAAAAAATGTGAGGTGTTGAAGAATGAAGTCCAAGATCTGTGTACACAGACTTTCACCACATGATTTCTTAAGTTGCATTAGCCAAACCTCTATATTCGACTTCATTAGAAGATAATGCCACGGTTGGTTGCTTTTTGGATGACCAAGAAATGATTTTTGAACCTACAAATGATACATACCCGGATGTACTTCTTTTATCATCTCTAGATCCGGCCCACTCTACATCTGAGTAGAACTTTAGCTCAATATCTAAAGTAAATGGGTAAAACAAACCTTCATTCATAGTCCCCTTTAGGTACTTGAGGACTCTCTTGGCGGCCAATCTAAAACTCCAAGCTCTTGGAGCTTGCTTCAATCCATACAAGCCTTTCTTTAATTTGCATACATAGTTGGGATGATGTACATCCTCATATCCAGGAGGTTGTGCCATATACACTTCCTCTGAAATCCATCCATTCAAGAAAGCATTCTTTACATCAAGTTGATAGAGCTTCCAATTTCTAGATGCAGCAAGACTAATGAGAACCCTAATTGTAGGCATTTTTGCAACAGGAGAGAAAGGCTCCTCATAATCAATACCATGGGTTTGAGCAAACCCTTTAGCAACTAACCTTGCTATATGTCTATTTATACTTCCATTTGGATTCCTCTTGATTTTGTATATCCATCGAGATCCAATTACCTTCAAAGATGGCTTGTTAGGTACAAGCTCCCAAGTATCATTCTCCTTCAAGGCTTCTATTTCTTCATCCATTGCATCTCTCCAAGCTTTCTTTGTGCTTCTTCGAATGTGGTAGGTTCTTCATTGGTTGAATCCTTTGCAATGTAGCTTGAGTGCTTGGTGACCGAAGAATTATCATAACCAAGCCTCTCTGGTTTCTTCTTCTCTCTTGAAGACCTTCTAAGTGGTTGATGTGAGCTCTCGGGTCCATATGTAGCATTCTGCATCTTTGCTTTACCTTTGCTCTTCCATAGCTTTAGTCTTTCCAAGTCTTCTAGGTCAATCTCCAAATCACTTTCTTCCATTTGCTTTGGCTCCTTTGGTTGAAGTGATGGAAAATCTTCATCCAAGTCGTAAGGCAGCTTCACTTTCCTGTCATCATCAAACCATGATTCGTTTTCATCAAAAATCACATCTCTACTCACAGAAAATCCTTTATTAGTTGGATTGTACAATCTATATCCTTTTTGGTTTTGGTCATAACCAATGAATATGCACTTCTCTGCTTTGGGATCGAATTTCCCTCTTGCTTGAGAAGGAATGTGAGCATAGGCTAAGCATCCAAAGATTTTACAATGCTCTAGACTAGGTCTTCTTCCATCCCACACTTCATATGGAGTTGTTCCATCTAGTGACTTAGATGGAAGTCTATTTATGAGATATGTGGCTGTAGAAACAGCCTCTACCCATTGAGTTCTCTGCTACACCATTGAGTTCAGGCATATACCTTGTAGTGAATTCCCTTATAATGCCTCTTTCATGCAAGAAGGTCTTGTTTAGTGAGCAACACTCTTCTTAAAGCAATTAAACACTTCATCCTTGTGCTTCATGAAAAACAGAATGGTCCACCTGCTACAATCATCTATGAAAGACACAATATCTTGAGCCTGATATAGATGGCTCCTTACTTGGACCCCACACATCCGTGTGCACTAGATCCAAAGGATTTTGATACACATATCCCTTCTTATTGAAAGGTTGTCTATGAGCCTTGTCGAGTTGACAAGCTTCACTTATAAATCATGTGTTGCCTTGTGATATTAGGCAAACAAAGTACACTTTGGTCCCTACATATTTGTTTGAGTGTCCTCTCACCAATGTGAGCAAGCCTTTTATGCCATATCTCCAACTTTGAGAGAGTTTGAGATCCATAGCTAAACAAAGCTATGTTCTTTGTATCTTCCACTTCAAAAGTGAAAAGCCTTCTTGTTTTTTCTCCTTTGGCAATCCTTCTAAAGCCTTGCCTTGGGTCTTCAACATATGCTCCAAATCTATTGAATCTAACCTGCAATCCTTTTTCAATAATTTGTCCAACACTTATAAATTTTTTGATAATTGTAGGAACATACAAGACTTTGCTTAAGAGGTTCATATTCCCATCTAATCTCTTCACATTAACTATCTTCTCCATTGAGTGCTTTGTATCATCTCCTGTTTGCACTTCATGTTTGTTGTGAGGATCTTCCAAATCTCCATTGTAGTCTCTTCTTCCTCTATGGCTACTTTGATAGTTGTTGTTGTTGTGATTGTTGTTGTAGTAGTTGTTGTTGTAGCCTCCATTGTATCTGCCTCTATTTGATCCATAGCCACCTCTATTGAATCCTCTTCCTCTTGAGTTCCTCGGGTTCCTGAAACATTCTTCAGTAGTATGATTAGATAAGACACATATATTGCAAGGTTGAGATGATTGGAATCTCCCCCTGCCTTGCTTTCCACCTTTGCCTCTTCCTCTAGCTCTTCCTCTACCTGCAAAGTTTGCTTGGAAAGAGCTACCTTCATCTTCATTCTTCCTATTCTTTGACTTGTCCTTGACCTTAGCTTTATCACAATATAAGGCAAAAGTTTTATTACCTCTTGAGGACTCACCAACTTTGCTAATCTTTGCTTCATGAGTGAAGAGTTGGCCCATGAGTGTGTTGAGGTCAAGTACATGCATATCCATGTATAAATCCATGGTTGTTGTGAATGACTCCCACTTGTCATCTGCTTTGATAATGATTTGCTCCTCTTCAATTACCTCTCCAATGCTTCCAAGTTGGTCAGAAATCTCCTTCATCTTTGTGAGATAATCAGTCACACTTTGCTTCGGGCTTTTCTTCATTGTTGTGAACTCCGTCCACAATTGGTTCTTCCTTGCTCGAGTGTTGGAGGAGAAGAAAGAAGCAAGTGCACTCCAGGTCTCTCTTTATGTCTTGCATCCCTTGACATGAGGTAAAAGAAAATAAAAAATTGAGTTTAGAATATAGGACCTTGCAAGTGCATCCTTCGAACACCAATTTGAAAGTCTTTCCACTTCTTCATGTGATGGTTGCCCTTTGTTCCTCATGGTTGGCATTGCTTCATCTTCAGATATGAATCCATATAGATTCCTCCCTTAAAGGTAAGCCTCCATCCTTAGAGACCATGCCGGGTAGTTGTTTCGATCCAATTTGTCAATTGTTGATGGAAATCCATCTCCCATGTTGCTTGACTATGCTCTGATACCACTGTGAAGAGAGATGGTGGATGCAATCTGAAGATGAGTTGGTGCTGCTACAACCAGCTTCACACCAGTCAACTAAGACTTCAAAGTTGATTAGTAGACCCTTTGAGATTTATAAATCCACCAAAATATCAGCCAAGTACTTCGGAACATGTATCTCAAATGTTTAACTCAAGGCAGACTAGTTGCAAGATGACTAGCTCCCAAAACTTGCTATTTTTGTACATAGACCTGCTGGAAAAAATGAACAGTGCTCTCAACCTAGTAGGAAGTAGAAAAATCCCTTTTGGACATAGCAAATAGACTTAGACAGCTTGCTAACCCAAGTTAAAAAACTTCAAATGATAAAGTGAGCACTGAGAACTAGATTCATCAATATCAGGAACATGCCCGTCATTCTCGGGACTCTACAGAGATAGACCAGTGAGTAGTAAAATGCAAATATCTCCCAAATTATAATTCCAATGACCATAAAATTTTTTATTCAAAAGCTAGACAGAGAGAGCAATCCAACGCATGTTAGAACTCTGAAAAAGATTGAGTAGAGCTTGAGATATGAGCTTCTAAAGTTATTGCTTTGAGTGAGTATAGCAGAGAACAAACCAAAGAAGTAGAGAATGATGAATGTATAAATTCACATATGATTGCAACCACATTGGCAATGAATATTTGCATAATGGGAGTAGAATGATAGATCTATGGAGTAATCTCTTAAATCTCTACAAAATGACATGAAGTGGTCATGTACAAGGCTTGCTAATCGTCCCTTCCTTCTTACTCTTTTTATAGCTACTCTTGGAGGGAGTTTTGAATTCGAATTCGAATGGTTCCACCTAAAAGTGATCCCCAAAGTTAGGAAATATTCCCTCAGCTCACTAACTCATGGTTTTAGGTAGTTAGAGCCACGAGTTTGCTTTTTACATCATGGATGAGGTAAGGGATTGTTAACTAGTGTTAACTAGCAGAGTTAAAAAGCTCAAATGTTAACGCCTGGTTCTAACTATCAGAATGGCGTTTAACCCGTCTCAGTGGGTTCTTGGGAGTGGTAGGGGTCTGTTAGACAGAGGCCCTATACTTAGTTCCCAAATCTTAGCCACGTCAGAGACACGTAATGTCACATCTTAGCTTAATTACTCAGGTACCGTACACACTCAGGTATTCTACTGTTACACACTACCTCGTGGTACTACTCAGAACAATAGAATACTTCAACTTTACCGAATATAGGTATATACTCCTAATCCACAGTATGGCGACAATCCAAATAGGATTCAATCTCAGTACACTATACAGCTACACAAATTTATTCACCAAATTTCACACATGACAACTCGACACATTACTAGTAATTCCAGGCCTGTAGCCTTTCACCAAGTACTCTGCACTAGACACTGAACAGTGTGAACGAACAAATCGCATCAGTAGCGAAGAACGAACCACAGAGCGAATCAGTTACTCCGATCGTATACAGTAACAATGTAAGACGGTCACACAGATGAATCACCAAGTTAACGTGACTACAAACACGCACATCAAGCGCGGATGGATACAGAACGCAAGATCCTGCTCAGATATTGGACACAGAAATAACTACTCAGATAACAAAGAACAACAAACACAGTGAGATCGGGCACACCCAGACGAACAGTCTGGTGATTTTGAAAAATCGCGATTCGTTGCTTTAAATAGGAGTTTTACAAATGAAGCGTAACCGCTTTTCACGCGTGTGATTACACATTTTCGTTTTATATTGCCAATCCGGCGGCCAACTAACACTGGCACGCACGGTGGACTTTGAACCCGCATGTCAGAACTTTATTGTTCGGCTACTCTGCCTTCTAAGTACATATTTCGGGCTAGTCTAAAAGTTCGTGTAATTTTCTTTTTGAGTGTTTCTAACATCTATACTAAAATCGATGGCTCTACTAACTGTGCATCTATCCTAACCGAGCTCAAGGCAATCGCTTCGGTAAGCAAAATTTCGGCCTGTGTTTGCAAAAAGGCCTCCTGCAAATAAAATTCATTTGATAGGGTTGCATCCCTTGAAACCTTCATTTCGGCCAATTGTTTCTGCATGTTAATTGCTCGTTCTTTCCGATTGATCAGTTGATTATCTATCCGTTCGACCTGTTGGTTCTGAAACTCTATTGTTTTGTAGTAAGCATCTCTTTCTCTTCGAGCATTTGCTAAGTCCTTCTGATATTTAGCTTCCCTGTTCAATTGGTGTTTAAGTATATTATTGACACTGTCTAAAGATTCTTTTGTTCTATGTAGTTCTTCTTCTGCCTGCTTAGCTTCCCTCTGCTGCTCTTGGCTCTTCTGTATTACTTCCTGCAGCTGGACTCTTGTTTCTTGTAGTAGATTTCCTAGTGCAATTTTGGCATCTTCCTTATCCTGCATATCTAACTTCAATTGCCTGATTTCTGCCTGTGTTTCGTTTAATAATTGGTCCTTTGCGGCGAGCTGTTCCAGTGCTGTATCTCTTTGTTTGACAAGTGTTTGCTGTTCTGCCAGCTGAGCTTGAAGCTGGAGAATCTGTGCCTGGAGCTGGTGGTTTTCGGCCTTGACTGCGTCAACCTCCTCCTGTAATGGTGTAATATCTGCTTCTAGGACATCCACCTTATGTTGCAATTCGTTGCGAATATTGTCTGTGACTTCTCTTATCTGGACTGGTAGTTGCTGGGAGAGATCAATGAGCAGTTGCCCCATTGAAGCAAGCTTAGAGAAGACTGGAATTGAGGAGAGTAGAAGAGGGGGCCGAGGTTGTGAAGAGGATGTGGTGTGGAGTTGTTGGGAGGTCAGTGGAGAGTAATTGGGTGATGAGGCGGAAGAGGCTGTGGGCTCGACGGGTGCGATGGGTGGGGTCGGAAGGATTGGGTTTAGTGGAGGTTCCGGTGGTGGAGTGGGAGTGGTAGAGAGAGTTTCGATTACCTTATTTTGTTGTGTTTCAGCGTTGTCGGCTGCGGATTCCACTGCTTTAAGCAGACTTTCAAAAGCTTCTTGTTCGTCGGCTTGTTGTTCCTGCTCGGTTTGTTGGTGAGAAGCTTCTTCGGTAGAAATGGGTTCTGTTTCCGTCTGTTTCTCCTGTTCTTGTTGCTCAGATGAAGAAGACTGCGCTGCTGAATCATGTTGTATGGATGTGGCGGTTTCGTGGAAGGTGTCCTCTTCTTGCCGTTCGGCATCTTTATCTTGTTCGACTGACTTCTATGCTTCACTTTCGGAAGACCTGATACTGATTCGTTTTCTTCGGAAAAGCTGGTTGATCTCCTCTTCGTCTTCTTCTTTGTCGTCTTCTAATGGTTGCATAGATTCTTCGTGTTGCAGAGTGGGACCTCTAAGTGGTGGTTGTGCTGCCAGAATTGCCGGAAAGAGAAAGGAAATGATATGCGGCAATCTGGACCTAGGAGTGGCTCCCTTATTCACCTGTTTAACTATGGCTACGCATTCTTTGTGGATTCGGTGGAAGAAGTAAGAGGCGAAGTTTACGGGTTCACGGGCGGCTAAATCGATGGTGGAGAAAAAGGGGCGGGATATGCCGTAAGTGCGTTTTTGCAGGTTTAGGATGGCGACTAAGAACTGGAGTGCGGTTCTTTCGGGTTCAGGGCGGCATAGAATGGCATACTCGTTGGATGAGTATCGGGGAAAAAGCTCTATCATGCGGGATAATGGTATGCTTGGGCCATTTTCGCAGCCTCGCGGTGTGAGTCGGAACGACTCAGCAAAGGCTTGGAATGTAATTACGGTTCGAGAGGGCAACGATGGGAAGACCCATCTTCGCTCGGTGGTTGGTGATTGAGTGATGGCAGGTATAATCTGCGCGAAGAAGGGGTGGGCTTCCACTGAATGCGAAGGCAATTCAGCGAAGTTGGCAAGCCCACGGGTGCGCAAGAACTCTCCTACGTTAGTAGGGAGTCCATCACGGAAAGCAGCATAGTTCGCTAATGCTTCCATGGCGCGCACGAAGACAGAGTACAGAACACAGATACACAGAACACAGTGAAAAACACAAAGCACAATCACAAAAACACAATAGCATTTTTTCATCGAAACAGAAGGGTTTAAATAGATACGTCACGGTGGAGGGTAAGGAGTGATGATTATCATCGTGCGGTATTGGAATGATACTTCTTTCAATTTGGCGTGCATGCACGAGTAGCTGATAAGGGCAGGGCGGCTTATAACATAAATAGGTTTCAAAACGCGGATATTTACAGTACTTGTAAATCTAAAAAGAAAAGAAAAGTAAAGAAAAGCGAGCGCCAAACGACGCGGCCCACCAAAAAAACGTTTCAGTGCGGGTTAGCTGCGTGTTGGTATAGTCGCAGCTTCGAACCGTTGATTACTTTCGGAAGAGGGTTTCCGGTCAACGTAGTCAACTGAAAAGTTGCTGGGCCCATTTGTTCTGAAATCCGGTAAGGGCCATACCAGCGTAATTTGAATTTACCAGCAGACCGATTCGACTTTGCATTATAAAAAAGGACAAGTTGTCCCACCGTAAAAACTGGAGTTTTTAGGTGTCGATCATGCGTCCGAGCCTGTCTTAGTTGTACTTCTTGCATAGTTAAAAAGATGTGCCATCGTTGCTCGTCTAACTCTCTGAGTGTATTCAACCGAAATGACAGTGAGTCTTCCGATAGCAGTTTCTGAGCGATTGCTACTCGTAAACTTGGTATAACTACTTCCATAGGTGCGATTGCTTCTAATCCGTAAGCTAGTTTGAAAGGTGTCAATCCTGTTGTTACCTTGTATGTAGTACGGTATGCCCATAACACTGTAGGTAGCATTTGATCCCATCTTTCCGGTGTTTCCATGATCAATTTCCGAAGCATATTCAGCAGAGATTTGTTTGTACTTTCGGCCAGCCCATTTGCACGAGGGTAATATGGTGAACTAAATTTATGGGTGATCTGGAATGACTGTGTCAGTGCTTTAATCAAGTTGTTCATAAAATGGGTGCCTTGGTCTGAAACAATTTCCAGTGGTAAACCAAATCGTGGAAAGACATCAGTTAGCAGACATTTTGCTACCGCAACTGTTGTAGCAGACCGTAAAGCCCAGGCTTCTGCCCATCTGGTTGCATAGTCTGTACAAGTCAGTATGTAACGGTTGTTACTAAAGACTGCTGGAGGTGTAATTGGGCCAATAAAATCTAAACCCCATTTCTGAAATGGTTCAAGTGGCATAACTGGTTGCAGGGGAAAAAGGTGACATTGCAGCGGTTGTCCAGATCTTTGACAATTATCACAGTGTTTGACAAATTGTGACACATCTCTATACATAGTTGGCCACCAGAGACCACTTTGCAGGATTTTCCGGTGTGTTAAGTCTGCTGCAAAATGGCCACCGGAAGGAATTGAGTGAGCCAAAGTAATAACTGAGTTAACTTCATGCGGTGGAATACATCGAAGTAAAATTCCGGTATGATCCACATAGTATAATTCTCCAGCAATTAACCAAAATCGGCGGCTGAAAACTGCAATTTTCCTGCGTACTACCGTAGAAGTCTGAGATGGAAGGCAACCATCAGTGAGAAAGGTCAGGATCTGATCATAATAGGTAGATGGTGTAGGTGGGTCTGTAATTTCATCATTCGTTGGCTCAGAGCTATAAATCGCTGGAGTCGTGTCATCTATTCCTACCGGAGCTTCACCGGAATCTAAGCGAGATAGGAAATCTGCTAAGGCATGTGAACTGCCTGGCCGATGAATGACTTCGTAGTCAAATTCCTGTGAAAGTAGAACCCATCGTGCTAATCGACCACCTAGATGCTGTTGCCGAACCAGATAGACAAGTGCAGCATGATCTACATGAAATGTGAATTTACGGCCCAACAAGTAATGTCTGAATTTCTTGGCAGAATATACTAGCCCTAACATTCTCTTTCAGTCACAGAGTAATTCTTCTCTGCAGACGCAAGTCTCCTGCTAGCATAATAAACAGGTCAAAACCACTTATCTGTTTGTTGCATCAGAATACTGCCAATGGCAATATCTAAAGCGTCGACGAAAACATGAAACGGGTTATCTTAGTCCGGAGGTTGTAAGATGGGAACTTGTGTTAATAAATTCTTTAAACGATCAAATGCTATTTGGCATTCCTGGGTCCATTCAAATTGTCGAGGGGTTTTGGTGATTAGCTTGTTTAGTGGTATTGTCAAATGAGCAAGCCACCGTAAGTGTCGTCCATGCCATCTTACTTGGCCCATAAAGCGCATTAGTTCTTTCGGGGTCGTGGGCACTGGAGCTTCTAATACTGCCGTGATTTTGTCTGGATCTACTCCAATACCTTGTGTAGATACGATGTGGCCAAGTAACTTGCCACATGAAACCGCAAACACGGATTTGTTTGGGTTTAAGCAGAGTCTGTATTCTCTGCACTTCTAAAAACAGCACCGTAAATGTAACAAATGTGCCATCATTTTACCAAAAATTGAAAAATCGTCAAGATACACTTGCATAAACGAAGTGAGATAAGGAGAAAATATCTCCTGCATACATCTTTGAAATGTACTTGGTGCGTTTCTCAATCCAAACCACATTACCGTACAAGCAAATACACCCCAGTTGGTAATGAATGCAATTTTCGGTATATCTTCTTCAGCCATTCTAACTTGATTGTATCCGCTGTACCCATCTAGGAATGAATACATTTCATGTCCTGCTACTCTATCAAGCATTGTGTCGAGAAAAGAAATCGGAAAAGGATCGGGCACTGTAGCTGCGTTAAGTTTTCTGTAATCTACACATATTCGTAATTGCTTATTCTTCTTAGGGACAATAACAATTGGTGAGATCCATTCAGCATGCTCTACTGGTACGATGAATCCGACTTTAAGTAGCCTATCAAGTTCTTCTTTTACCTGTGATGCATAATTTGGATTCATCCGGTAGCTGGATTGCTTGATCGGTTTCGCTTTCGGTTTCAGCATGACTCTGTGTTGATAGATGCGCGGGTCCAATACTTTCATATCTTTGTAATCCCATGCAAAGACGTCGGAGAATTCTCGGAGTAGCTGGATTAAGCCTGCCTGAAATGTTTCCGGTAAGTTTTGCTTTATCTTGACAGGACGCGGATGATTCTCATCGCCTAGATTATAAGTGATCAATTGATCTTCTGGAACATACAATTGTTGGGGTTTCTCCATATTGTTTGTTGGCTTGAAGAGTTGTTGCAGTTCGTCGTCATGTATAGCAACAGTATCTTCTTCTGTTATAGGCATCACTGTACAGAATGAAGCATTCCAATTATCTACAACAGATTGTAGATCAACAGTTCCTAATGAGATTAAGTCAGTGTTACTTTTCAGAAACTCTTCTTCTTCATCATCTGATAATCCATCTAGCATATGGACTAGTTCAGCGAAATACGGTCTAGCGTGTAACTCGTAAGGTTGTATAGCATCTAGTTTTACCACATATTTACGATTTGCATCCTTAAAAGTGAGCTCTTGTGTAGACCAGTCCTGTATTACCTTCGCATGCTTCAGCCAAGGTCGGCCGAAAAGAAGGTTGTAATCCAGAGTGGATTCCGGTAAATCTAATATGACAAAGGTCATTTTAAATGTTGTACCTTGTAAAGTGATTGGTACATTTCGTACAAGTCCAATGGGATGGACTCTTGATTGATCGGCCATTCTGACAAAAAATTGAACTGGTTCGATTTTGGTCCATCCTAACCTTTTGCATAGTGCCGCAGTAGCAATGTTGACTCCAGATCCTCCCTCAATTAATACCTGTGTGATTTTATGATTCTTATACCATACCGTAATTAAAGGAACTGAATGATCGACCGTAGATTCGGGTTCCGGTTGTACTGTTGCTGTCGCTGGAATACAAGAAGGCACCGGGCTGAACTGCTGTTGGAATTGTTGTCGAATTCCGGGTACCAATGCGAGTAGTTGGCCCAGAGGCAGGGTGATAGATGCCTTCGATAATATTTCCCAGGCCTGTTGAGATTGGTTGACATGCTCCACCGGTGTTGAAGTTGATGCTTCTCTTGATGATGAAGCGTCTACTGTTGGTAATGTGCCTGCTACTGATGATGTTTCTACTGCTGGAACCTATTGTTGTGTTCCTTCTTTGGTTAACGAGGTCTGAGTTACCGGAATAGGATCTGGGAAGACTGGTGGTTCTACTGTGGTCCATTGACTAGCCTTTTTGTACATTCTTTGTTGTTCGTGTATTCCTGGTTCACATATTTCTGCTGCTGGCTACAGCTGTTTGCCGGAACGGGTCTGAACTGCAGCAGCTTGTGTTTCCACAGGTGTGATTTGTACCATGTTAGCCATTGGATTCTGACGTTCCTTCTTCCTCTAATCATACTCAGCTGCATCCTTACAGAATCTCCTAATATGACCAAATTCACCACAAAAATGACAGCGCGGTGGTGGTAGATTGGGATTTTCCGGTGGTGGTCCGGTCTGCCAGCGATTTGTATTATAGTTGTTATTTCTCTGTCCTCTGTAATTTCGATATCCTTGTTGCTGGTTGTTTCTCATTTGCAGAGGCACATAGTGATTGGCTGGCTGCCCTGGTTCCTATATAATTGCGTTGACAGTCGCTGTTCCCTGTACTTTAGCGTTGTATGCGCAGTTTTCGGTGGTGTGTCCGGCAGTGTTACAGATAGCACAGAATATCTGATTAAGTGGCTGATTTGCATGCCTCATTTGAGATGTCTGATTTGGGGCATTTGCGTCATTATTTGGGCATTCAGTTTATGCACGTTGATGGTGGAATGGCTTTGTGTCAAACGAAATATATTGACACATTATTGCAGCGTTTTGGCTTTGAAGACTGTAAGCCTATAGCCACTCCTATGGAGACAGGTTTAAGATTGAGTCTTCATGATGCTGGAGATGCATTTGATGTTGTTCTCTATTAGCAGGCTGTTGGATGTTTGATTTACTTATGCATTACTCGGCCATATATTCAGTTTGTTGTCTCACAAATGAGCAGGTTTATGCATTGCCCACGAGTCAAGCATTGGCAGGCGGTTAAACGCATCTTTCGCTACTTGAGTGGTACTCGACTACTTGGGTTGTTTTATCCCAAGGGGGGATCACTACCGCCAGATTTGCATGCTTTTTCTGACTCTGATTGGGCTGGTTGCTATGACACTCGTGTGTCCACTAGTGGCTTTTGCTTCATGCTTGGTAGCTCATGTATATCTTGGTTAACCAAGAAGCATCCTACTGTGGCCACTTCCAGTTGTGAGGCTGAGTATAGGGAAGCTTTCACAGCTACTGTTGAGTGTGTGTGGCTCAGACGCCTTATGGCTGATTTGGGTGTTGGTGAGTCTTCTGCCACCACCATCTTCACTGACAGCCAGAGCACATTGGCAGTTGCGAGGAACCCTGTGTTCCATGCTCGCACTAAGCACATTGAGGTGCATTATCATTATGTCAGGGAGAGGTTCTTTGCTGGGGAGATCAGCTTGGCATATGTGCCCACGCAGGAGAACATTGCAGTCCTTTTCACGAAGGCTCTGCCCAGGGAGAAGTTTGAAGCTTTCCGCAAAGCTTTGGGCTTACTTCCTTTTGTGGAGTGATTTCCACATAGCTTGGCACTTCTATGAGTGCAAGCTACTTGTTCACCGCATCACTCCTAGGGGGATTTGTTGATATATTTAGGTAGTGATGTGTGTGAACACTCTAGGACCGCCGGGGCACTTTTTTCCCTCTTTAGGAGGTTTTTTTCCCCCGGCTTGTGTATACGCCTATTGCCCTAATGGGCTACTTATCTTTGTACATTCTCTAGTAATACATTCAGTATTGTGTGTTTGTGCTCCAAGCTTCTTCTTCTTCCTTGTGTTGTTCGCGTGCTTCCGCAGACATCTATCTCCAACATGAATCATTTGGTTGTCTCCCATTTTATAGTCAATCTATTACCTGCCTTGCTAACTAAGGCTTACGTATTTGTTTACAAATATAAATTATCAGTTAGCTATGAAGGTAATAGGTCATTTAGAAAATAGGAGAAGCAAAATTATCTCAAAGATTTTGAAAGATGCATGAATAGTTTTAAAGGATGGGCAAACAGAAAGTTCATTCAATGCAAGTTCTTATTCTTACCTTAGCTAAAGTAAGAACAAAAACTTGCATTGAATGGACGCTTTCTTTCCGCCCATCCTTTAAAATTATTTTTCCATCCTTCAAAATCTTCGAGATAAATTTGGTTCTCCCATTTTCCAAATGATCTAATACCTCCATAGATAACTGATACTTAATATTTGTATGCAAAGTTCATAAAAGAGTTAGCAGCACATGTATTAGGTCGACTAGAATAGGAGAAACATATGTGTTAGGAAGATTCTAAAGGTTGGGTGGACAATTCTAAAGGCTAGATGGACAAAATATCTTCATTCGATACAGGTATGTATAATTTGACCTTACTCTCATAACATGTGTATGTGTGTATATGTGTGCACATGTGTGTGTATGTTTATATGTGTGTATGCATTCATGTATAATTATGTGTATGTCTATATATGGATGTATTTATATGTCTATATTTATGCATGTATATATATATATATATATATATATATAGAGAGAGAGAGAGAGAGAGAGAGAATTGAAAATTATACCTTAATAGTGCCAAAACAGATACATTACTCCATCCAAAATGATTTTGAAGATTGAGAATAAGTAAGCTCGCACTTAGTCGTGTCAAACAACTTCCTTCATATACATGATTTAGACATTCCTCTCGAAGATATTTCTCATTTTTAGAAATATCAATGCTCTCATTGTCATTTTGATACCAATCCTCAATAAAATCTATCATGCCATCATCTTCATCATTGTTGCATAAATCTTGTACTTTATCTTCTTTTGAATATAGATCTTTCAACCTTGCATATTCCACAGGATCACTTTTGCATAGCCTCCTCATAGAAGTTCTGCTAAATGAGGTCTTACTAACAATTGTGAATGGTGTGGAGGAATATCATCAACATCATATGTTGGAATCTACACACATGAATAAAAATCATTAGTATTCCATAAATGAGTAAAAAGTGAACTTAAATATAATATTAAATATATAAGCTATTAAATATGGATAGAAAATTTTCATTCTCTCTCTAGCTAAAAGGTGCTCTTGGAGGTCTATGCCATCCATGATTCACTAATAATTCATCACCAGCATGTAATGTAGTAATAGCATTGACAACTATGTATCTTGATACATCTCTACTCATGTATGGTGATTCATGACTATTTTCATACTCTTCAAATGTGCAATTAGTCCTTGAACTATTATGTAACCCTCGACTGCTATTTATTAAACCTGCTATATTTCCATGCATGTAAGGTCTTCCATCAATATATAATCTTTCATTTTCTGCATGTGAAATCCTTCTACTAGTAGGGGATGCTGCATTCAAGCATATTCCATAAGTACTCATGCTTTGAACATAGCATGCAAGTCGATGCCAATCTCCCCATCCATATATAGGACCACAAAATGACATAAGAGTGACTTCAAAGTTCGATGGCACATACAAATCCTCTACAATAAAGAGACCATGACCAACATTAGTAATAGTGGATGGAGCAATCATATAGCGATTACCCCATAAGTTAAAAACCTCTCCATCTAAAGGAAGTGGTCCTCTATTCCATCCTCCATATCTTCTTCTATCATATGTTTGTACTAGAGAACGATCACGAGGTAGCAATGGATAATCTCCAACCATTTCAGTCTCTAAACTAGGAGGTATAGAATTTCTAGAAACCTCTGCTTGTAATCGATGAACAACAAGTCCATGACGTGTACGAGTATATTAACATTATGAGTATGAGAATTATTATTATTATCATCATCATCATCATCAAGCAAGTATTCTTGTATATCAACAGTAATTTGATTTTGTATATGGTTTTTAGATAAAGTAATGACATTAATTTATAGAAAAAATACATACCCAAGCATTATCACGTTGACCAGGTGGTGGTGCATGCTCAAAAGTACCATACTCTACCTCATGTTCAATACATTCCAATTGTGGTCTTCGATACGTGCCATAGCAAGAGTTACACCAACATATAATATGCTCTTGATAGTAAAATTCATCATAATTCTTGTTGCATGGGTAGAAGGTGGTGGAGTGCCCTCTGATTGATCAAAATCTGATTATAACAAGAAACAAAAAAATATATCAGTTATGTATCTATCAAATATATTTAAAATTAAAAGTTTGATATACTTACAATATATAGTCCTTGCACGATTAGGAGACAGTGGTGGAGCTCCATCTGATTGATCGGAATCTACAAATAATGGTATTTGATATTAATAATTTGATTATTTACATACATAAACATTAACATATACATATTTACACATACACACATATTCATATATACACATTTACACATACACACATATTCATATATACACAAATACTCATTATTGTGGGATAAATGCATGTATTTTGTATGAATGAGTGTATATGCATGCATGTGTATGCGTGTATGTATATATGTGGATATGTATATGTGTGTTTATGTTATATGTATGTATATGTGTATATGTATGCATATATGTATGTGTATATGTTTGCATGTATATGTGTATGTGGGTATGTGTATGTGTATGTGTGTGTATATATGCGTATGTATTCTGATTCTTTTTTTCTGTTTGAGATTAAGATATTGTATGGCAGAAAAAAATAATGTTGGTGCAGACCAATCACCAATTGAAGGCTTGGAAAGTTAAAGAGTGAAGGAAGGATCAACTATTGAAGCTTGGAAGAAAGACATATTCAGAGGATAAGAGAAGTGTACACATATGTACATTAGTATAGTCATAGGTGACTTAGATCTTTGTTTGAGTAAGAATCTTGTACAAATTATCTATAAATACTTTGAGAAAAGTCGGGGCATGTATGAGAGCATATGTAGAAACCAAGATTGAGGAAGTTAGGAGTCAAGAGATAGAGAAAAGTTAGTTGAGTTAGCTCTCATCACTCAGTTGTAATTTTCTGAGTTAATGAAGAAATATTGCGCCCGATCTTTTCGTGTTTGCTCCTTCTGTGTTTGATCAATTGTGAAATCCTTTTGAGGATATCTAAGTTGTTAGTTAATGAGCCTGTGACCTGAATTTCAGAGTCTAATTGTAAACAGGCTAGGAGAATTGTGAGTAGGAACATTCATATGTGTTGAGTGTCTACAGTTCTCTGAAACAGGCGCAAATTTCGAGTTTAATCTTTTGGTCAGTGCTCACTCCATAGTTTAAAGTTTTGTGCAAGCAAGCACTTAATCTTTAAGTTGGAAGGTGATCTACTCGTGGCTAAAAGCATTTGGCAAAACGGGTTAGATATTGTGAGAACCAAAGTTAAGAAGTTAGGGGTGTCTAAATCGACTTCTCAGAAGTGCAGATTCAGACATAGGTAACTTGTGAAGACAATTTCTCAAGTTATACTAAAGCTTATGAAGTAATTCAACTTGGAGGTGATGCGCAATCTCTAGGAGATGATTCGTACAAAGTTTCATCAAAAACTTTACACATTTGATAAGTCAATGTGAAGAAATTCTGCAGCAGACTTTTCTGTGTTTCATCTTCTTCACATATTTTCTCAGATTTGATAATTTGGAGATTGGACCTCTAATTAAGTGAAGGTTTTGACTTACTCTTGATATAGAGGTGTTCTAAATTCAAGAGTAGGTTGTTCTTTTGGAGATTAACACTCTCCATCAGTGGTATCAGAGCAGGAGACATCAAATCAAGGAAAGGAAGGTCCCGACTGCTGCAGATTCAAGAAGTTCAACATTTGAAGAGCTAAGGAGTGAAAGCTTGGAGTCAAAAGCCTGAGGAGAAGACTACTCGACATCAAGAAAGGCAAAAGGAGCCTAATTCGAAGTAAAGGTACATACATTGCTTGTAAAGCTTGAAGTTTTCAATACACAGGTGGATACAAGATGGGAGATGCTCTACAGATAGAGAAATTGGATAGAGAAAACTATCCTGCATGGTCAATGAGGATGGAAGCTCATCTTATGAGCAAAGATTTAATTGGTTACATCACAGGAGAAGAAGAGAAGCCAGAATTCAGAGATCCTAGTGTTCCAACTAGGGAAGAGTTAGCAGATCTGAAAAATTGGATGAAGAAAGATGCTCAAGCTAGGAGCATTATCTATATGGGAGTCAATGATTACTTGTTACCTCATATTAGAGGTCTTGAAAGTGCTACTGACATATGGAATGCTTTGGAGGAGCATTTCCAGAACACTACAAAGTCAAGGAAGGCATCCTTTTGGGCAGAGTTTACTACCTTCAAGAAGAAGGCCTCTCAATCTATTTCAGACTATGTGACAAGGATGAAAGATATTGCAGATGCTTTAGGAGCTGTTGATGAAGACATTGAGGAAGATAAATTGGTAAGGCAAATCCTTACAGGGTTGAGAGGTGATGACAAATGGAAGCCATTTATTTTATCTACAGAGTTATCACTTGACCATTTCACTCCTGATTTAAATCAATTGTTAGGTCATATGCTAACATTTGAGCAGGATGTTAAAGGAGATGATGAAAAGAGTACAGGACATGCAATGTACTCAAAGGACAAGAAGAAGAATAGCAAAGGAAAACAACAAGCAGGTGAAGATGAAGGAACAACTACTCAAGCCAACTTCCTAAGAGGAAGAGGAGGTGGCAAAGGTAGAGGAAGAGGCAGAAACAACAAAGATGGAGGCAAAGCTTGCTGGATTTGTGGTAAGACAAATCACTTAGCTAATGATTGTTGGCATAATAATCAGAATAATGGTGGATACAATCAAAATTATAATTCAAGAGGAAGAGGTGGCAGAAATCAAAGAGGTAATTACAGAGGTAGAGGTGGAAGGAATTACTTTGGAAGAAATGCAGGTAGAGGATTCCAAAGTCAACAATACAACAACACCTACTACAATTATGCTTCAGATCAAAAGGAAGATTCAACATTGATAATGAATGCAACTTGTGAAAGGCAGAGTGATGATCAAAGAGTCTTCTACATTGACTCAGGGTGTAGCAATCACCTGAGTGGTAACATATCTTTGATGACTGATTTGGAAAGTAAAGTTTTTAATCATGTTGTTCAAACAGGTGACAACACAAAGCACAATGTGAAGTCAATTGGATCAGTGAAGGCCAAGGATGGAAGCACCTTATTGAGTAAGGTCTTGTATGTTCCTACAATCCCTAAGAATTTGATAAGTGTAGGACAAATTGTTGAAAAAGGATATGAAGTAAGGTTCACTAATGATGGAGTATATGTGGAAGACCCTAGCCAAGGGTATAAACAGATTGTTTCAGGAAAAAAGGAAGGAAGATTATTTACATTGAAGATTCAAGGCAATATTGGTCATGCTATGTTCACATATGGAGGACATAAGATCTCTGAGTTAGATCTTTGGCACAAGAGGCTTGGACATTTCAATGAAAGAGGTATTAAAGATATGGTTAACAATGGTTCAGTGCTTGGATTGCCTAATGTTGTAGGTCAACATATGACATACAAATGTGAGGCATGTCAATTAGGTAAGGCTCATAAACTTTCCTATTCCAAGCATGGTTTTATGCACTCAGAGAAGCTTGAGTTGGTACACACAGATGTGTGGGGACCATCAAAAGATTTCAGTATAAATGGATCAAGGTATTATGTGATTTATGTTGATGATGCTACTAGATGGATCACTATCTATGTGATCAAAGATAAGTCAGAAGTGTTTAATACATTTAAACACTATCATGCATATGCAGAAAGAATTACAGGTCATAAGTTGAAAAGACTAAGGTCAGATGGAGGGGGAGAGTATTTCTCAAATGAGTTCAGTGATTACTTATGGAATGCAGGTATAAAAAGGGAAGTTACTTGCAGGTACTCTCCTCAACAAAATGGTGTTGCAGAAAGGAGGAATAGAACACTTGTTGAGTTTGCAAGATCCATGATGAAGGAGAAAAATTGCCCTAATTATTTGTGGGCTGAGGCTGTAAATACAGCCACTTACTTGGTCAATAGGTTACCATGTAAAGCCTTGCAGGGTATGACACCATATGAGGCTTGGTGGGGTAAAAGACCTACCTTGGATCATTGTAGAGTTTTTGGGTGTGTGACATATGCATATGTGCCATCACAATTAAGACACAAATTGGAACCCAAAGCTGAAAAGTATGTTTTCATTGGCTATGATGACAAGCAGATGGGCTATAGATTGTGGAGTCCATCTACAAAGCAATTTATGGTTTCTAAAGATGTTACATTTGATGAACAAAGCACTTGGTATGCAGGTACAATCAATATCAATACAGGTGATGAAGAAGAAGTGAGTCAAAGAAAAGGTAAATCAAAAGTTCAGATATTTGATGAGCAAGAGAATAATGAAGTGCAGGTTGAAGTGGAAGAAGCCCCAAGATTTGATCCTGAACATGAAGAACCAGAAACCTCAAGAAGTGGAGAGCTTAGGAGGTCTACAAGGAATAGGTGGCAACCTACAAGGTATAGTTATGATACTTCATTTCTAGCCACAAAAGATTATGCTTATATGGTGAATACAGATGAAGACCCTTCTACATATGAAGAGGCAAAGGGTAAGGAAAAATGGGAGAAAGCTATGCAGGAAGAATATGATGCACTATTGGAGAATCAAACATGGGATTTGGTTCCTAAACCAAATAGTCAGAAAATCATTGGATGCAAGTGGGTCTACAAGACCAAGAGATTTGCAGATGGAAGAGTGTCTAGATACAAAGCTAGACTTGTTGTCAAAGGCTTTGCTCAGACTTATGGTGTTGATTATGATGAGACCTATAGTCCTGTGGCAAAGATGACAACCATAAGGACACTTATTGCTATTGCTGCATGTAAAGGTTGGAAGCTATGTCAACTTGATGTGAAAAATGCTTTTTTGAATTGTTATATTTCAGATGATGTATTTATGGAGCAACCTCAAGGGTTCAGAGATAAAAGGTATCCAGATCATGTGTGCAAGCTCAAGAGAGCTTTGTATGGCTTGAAGCAGGCCCCAAGGGCATGGAATTATAGACTTGTGAAGTTCCTAAAAGAACTTGGTTTTCAGGTGTCTAAAGCAGATAGTAGCTTGCTTGTCAAGGCAAGTGAAAATGGTTTCATATACATGTGCATATATGTTGATGATATAATTCTTACAGGTACAGATGAAGAAGGAATACAAAAGCTTAAGAGGCAAATGGAAAAGGAGTTCAAGATAAGTGACTTAGGAGACTTATCATACTTCTTGGGCATGGAGATAACATATACTCAACATGGAGTATTTGTGACCCAAGAAAGGTATTTGAAGAACTTGTTAATCAAGTTTAAAATGGATGATTGCAGGGTAGCACCTACACCAATGGAGGTGAATCACAAATTGAGTAAGTATGGAGGTGAAGAATTCAAGGACATGAGACAATATCAGAGTTTGGTTGGTAGCCTTATCTATGCTACTCTAACTAGACCTGATTTATCATATGCAGTAGGGGTTTTGTCTCAATTTATGCATTGCCCAAGGAAAGAACATTGGATTGCAGGTCAAAGAGTGTTGAGGTACATTAAGGGTACACTTAATGAAGGTTTGTATTATGGGTTTACCTCAGATACAAATATCAAAATTTATAGTGATGCAGATTGGGCAGGTAATCCAGATGATAGAAGGTCTACATTTGGATATATGTGTTATGTGGGAGATAAACTTATCTCATGGTGTTCCAAGAAGCAACATACAGTTGCTTTATCTTCTACAGAAGCAGAGTATAAAGGCATGGTTGAAGCTGCAAAGGAAGTGATTTGGCTCAAGACCTTGATGAAGAGTCTTGACATTATGCATGGGGTACCAATTATATATGGAGATAACATGAGTTCATTGCACTTAGCTGCTAATCCTGTTTTTCATGCCAGGACCAAACACATTGAGATTCAGTATCACTTTCTAAGAGAGAAGGTGATGGATAAAGAGATTGAAGTAATCCATACTTCAACAAAAGATCAGATAGCTGATATGCTTACAAAAGGCTTGGATGGACCAAAGTTACAAAGGTTCAAAGACATGGCAGGTATAAAGAAGATAGTGAAGACCTCAATTGATGATTGAGGGGGAGCTGTTGGTGCAGACCAATCACCAATTGAAGGCTTGGAAAGTTAAAGAGTGAAGGAAGGATCAACTATTGAAGCTTGGAAGAAAGACATATTCAGAGGATAAGAGAAGTGTACACATATGTACATTAGTATAGTCATAGGTGACTTAGATCTTTGTTTGAGTAAGAATCTTGTACAAATTATCTATAAATACTTTGAGAAAAGTCGGGGCATGTATGAGAGCATATGTAGAAACCAAGATTGAGGAAGTTAGGAGTCAAGAGATAGAGAAAAGTTAGTTGAGTTAGCTCTCATCACTCAGTTGTAATTTTCTGAGTTAATGAAGAAATATTGCGCCCGATCTTTTCGTGTCTGCTCCTTCTGTGTTTGATCAATTGTGAAATCCTTTTGAGGATATCTAAGTTGTTAGTTAATGAGCCTGTGACCTGAATTTCAGAGTCTAATTGTAAACAGGCTAGGAGAATTGTGAGTAGGAACATTCATATGTGTTGAGTGTCTACAGTTCTCTGAAACAGGCGCAAATTTCGAGTTTAATCTTTTGGTCAGTGCTCACTCCATAGTTTAAAGTTTTGTGCAAGCAAGCACTTAATCTTTAAGTTGGAAGGTGATCTACTCGTGGCTAAAAGCATTTGGCAAAACGGGTTAGATATTGTGAGAACCAAAGTTAAGAAGTTAGGGGTGTCTAAATCGACTTCTCAGAAGTGCAGATTCAGACATAGGTAACTTGTGAAGACAATTTCTCAAGTTATACTAAAGCTTATGAAGTAATTCAACTTGGAGGTGATGCGCAATCTCTAGGAGATGATTCGTACAAAGTTTCATCAAAAACTTTACACATTTGATAAGTCAATGTGAAGAAATTCTGCAGCAGACTTTTCTGTGTTTCATCTTCTTCACATATTTTCTCAGATTTGATAATTTGGAGATTGGACCTCTAATTAAGTGAAGGTTTTGACTTACTCTTGATATAGAGGTGTTCTAAATTCAAGAGTAGGTTGTTCTTTTGGAGATTAACACTCTCCATCAAATAAGGGGCGACCTAACATACCACCTGAGATGTGGCAGTTTTTTTCATAGACAACTACATCTTCAAGAGTCATTTCCTCAGTAGAAAGTATACAAATTAATAGTTTATATTTATAATTCTCATATATTTTATTAATTTTTTACATTTAATTTATGTATTTCTTTTTTCTTTAAATAAACAGGCTGCTGCAAAGAAGAGAGTTGAGTCGGGCCACACGTCACACCTAGGCCAAATGGGCCATCATGGTTTTGTAGCTACATTTGTAAGTATACGTGTTATTGTGAGTATATTTTTTATTTTAGTTAAAACGCAAGAAACTAATCTTTTTTATTTGTTTCAATGCAGCGAAAGGATTATGGTCGATATCCTACGAAACATGAGATCGAGTATGCTACACATTTTGGATATCGACGTTTGAGCGAGTATATGCGAGATCATCCGGATGCATTTGTGAGTATTATTAAATTTTATATAATTATTTTATTTTTATGGATGTTTTAATTGTTTTACTTATTTATGTTTGTTATATGTAATACAAGAGTATTATGGGGAGGAAGATATGGATGAGGTGGAGAGATAGACACAGGAGGGACGATTTCGATCGTCATAGGGTGCTCACATAGATACATCAGATCATGTGGATGATCGTGATGATGAGGATGATCATGATGTTGTTGTTGATGATGATGATTAGGATTCTTGATTATGACATTGGATATGTATTTACATTAATATATACATATATATTTTATCTACATATTGTTCATTTCAATTATGTTTTGAATTGTGTGTATGGTATTAAGTAATGAAAAGTTTTGTTCTATTGATTGTTATGATTGTTTATATTAAGCATGTGTTTTATTACTTTAATTATATAATTCATTCATATTTACGTGTGCTTGTGTGTATATAAAATGTATATATGCACATGTAGATATATATCTATATGTGTAAGTGTGTCTATATGCATGTATATGTATGTATCTATGTATATATGTGCATGTATGTATGTGCATATGTATGTGTGTATATGCATGTATCTGCATGTGCATGTGTAAGTGTATATGTATATGTATGTGTATGTTCATGTGCATGCGTATGTGTGTATATGTATGTATGCATGTGCATGTATATATGTGTAATATGTGTGTGTACATATGTGCATGTATATGTGTGTAATATGTGTGTGTATATGAATCTATGTACATATGTATATGTGAATATGCATGTATGTGCATGTGCATGTGTAAGTGTATATGTGTATGTATGTGTATGTGCATGTGCATGTGCATGTGTATGTGTGTGTATATGTATGTGCATGTGCATGTGCATGTGCATGAGAGAGAGAGAGAGAGATAATTCAAAGAGAGAAAGAGGTAGAAAGAGAGAAACAGAGATAGAGAAAGACAATAAGATAGAGATTTGACAAACCAACTATTCTGTAAGCGATTGTTTCAACTTGTAAGCGCAATGCAATTGCGAAAGTTGGAGAGCTCCTCTATCAGATGCGTGAAGATGACGATAGAACAACCTCCAACATTTTAATTTTTTTCGTCAAAAACTCATCGTGTAAGCGATGTAAGGCATCTTAAAGGCCCCTCCAATTGGTGTCGCATAAGCGACATTAATTACCGTCGCTTATGCGATGCAAATTAGCGTCGCATAAAAATCGTTGCTTCAGCGATGCTCAATGTGAGCATCACACATCCTGTCATGCCACACATTGATAAAAACGTTGTATTTTTTGTCGTTTAACCGACATTCTGCACTCCGCGCTTCTTGCGACGCTTTATGCAATTTTATAGCAACGAAATTGTGTCGCTTAACCGTTGCTATGCACCCGTATTCCTTGTAGTGGATAGCTCTGAGATCCGACATCATTTGGTCATTCAAGTGTTGGGCAAAGTCTCGAGAGTAGACTTAAACAAAGCTGCTTATGCTCTCTAGGCAACCAAAGGTGCTTGGGCTAGTGGTTAAGTCATATGGATGAGAAGGAAGAGGTCTTGGATTCAAGTCCTATGAGAGACATGGGAGAGTGTTTTGCCCAAAGAGCTCTAGAGCCTTCTAGAAGCATGCATTTGAGTTAACTAGAGTTAACTAGGACACTTGGTGCACATGTAGTTACATGGTAGACACTTGGATGGTTAGTATCCACCTGCCATAGTAGATAGTCCCTTGGAAAGAGTTATATATAAAGGCATATGGTTGGGAGAAAAAAGAGACACATCTCTTTGTGTGGTCATTGTAATGTTTCAATGTATCTTGACATCTCATGTGTGGATCACCACATAACACTTGCATGGTAGTAGTGGTGCATCGATTGGCTTCAATCCGACTTGGTACTCCTTCTTGGTGGATAAGGTACTAATGGATCCGAACCACCGGTGGATTGCTACATCTTTTAAGGTCCCTCTCCAGCTCACCTCAGTATATGCTCTTAATTCTGACACAAAAAGGCTGACTACTTGGCACTCTTTAGACTCCCTATACTTTGAGGTCATCCTCTGTGGGGACTTTAATATGGTGGAAGCTATGTCAGATAGATGGGACCAAAGGGGGCATGTTATTGAAGGAATGGAGAAAGACACTTGGGACCAGATTACTCTATACTATGATCTAGTGGAAGTCAAAGACATGCATGGCTTCTCTTAGTGGAGCCTCCAACCAGGAAAAGATTTATGGAAATCTAGACTTAATAGATGCTATATCACACAAAACATCATTGATGAGAAGGGTTCCCCATCCTTTCCTCGATGTCTGAACTTAGTTCTATCTGATAATTATTTAATGATTCTCAACTTCAAACCACATCTTAGACACATGAAAACCTCTTGGTTTCATGTTGATCCCTCACTTCCCTCCCTTCTGTTCAATAGGTGATCTCCACGACCTAGAGAGAGGCCTTTTGCTGTTGCACCTCTCTAGCTAAGTGCTAAAAGTTAGTTGTCAAGGAGTATCAAGTTCTCCTGTACAAGGCCCAAAAAGATAGTCTTAATATTTGATGTTTGAGAAGGGAAAATCTATATCAATGACTTCGGTGGCTTGAGACAGAAGTAAGTAATGGTTTTCCGCCTCCAACCTAGACTTCAAAAAATTAGAAGCAAACTAAGATACGAAGAGGAAATACAAAAAAGAACCTACAGATTTATTTTAAAGATTTGTGGGCGAGAAAGTAGATAAACCTAAGAGGTACGAAAAATTTACTATCTTTGTGCATATTAATGTGCTTTTTGAGAAATGCATTTTTAGGAGCTATCTTATTTAGAGTGTGAAAAATTTGGCTTATGAAGGCATTTTTACAAGAATTATAAATAGATATTACAAAAGACACCTTTATTGTGAGAGTGTGGGATCATTTTAGACTCAAGTTAGAATGCTGCAAAATGGATTTGAAGATGTGTGAATATGGGTTAGTTTTTAGAATTCGTTATTTTTTTGGAACAACAACATCATAAAAATCCCTAAGGATATAATTATCGAGTTTCTCTCAAAATTAGCCCGTTTCATATGCAGCTAAACCTTTTAATTAAAGCGTCTTTCTCCTTGACAAGGAACTTTTTCTAATACATTTCTTTTGGAGTCTCTTCAGACAATTTTATATTTTTGCACATAAAAAAAGTGCTTCTTGTTGTGCAACTTTTTGCACGATGGACATTTTTAAAGAGGTATGAGAGAATAGAGAGAGAGATTTCTAACGTAATATAATTCGCCAGCAGACCGTAGATATCCTTGACGTGGTAGCGCTTGCCAGGAGACCGCCGTCGGTTCACATGACGACAGCTCTGATTGGTGGCATGCCTTGCTTGCTCCATAGCTCACGCAGATGGAACTGCAGTTCAGGCATCAAGTGTCTGGCAATTCAACCTGACCCAGCTTACAACCTAGAAGGAGAACTGAGCTCCTTTATTCTCCCTTTGCCTCCTTCTCCCATTCAATTCCCTCGTAAGAACTTAAACCGAAAGTTTGCAGTCCTCCTAATGCGCTCCGCGTATGACGCTGCAGATGCTCTCGACTTTATTGCAATGGATAAGTTTCAGATGAAGGTAAGCTTTTGCTGCTGTTGTTGTTGTTTCACACACACACACAGAGAGAGAGAGAGAGAGAGAGAGAGAGAGAGAGAGAGAGAGAGAGAGAGAGAGAGAGAGAGAGAGAGAGAGAGAGAGAGAGAGAGAGAGAGAGAGAGAGAGAGAGAGAGAGAGAGAGAGAGAGAGAGAGAGAGGGAGGGAGGGAGGGAGGGAGGGAGGGAGGGAGGGAGGGAGGGAGGGAGGGAGAGAGAGAGAGAGAGAGAGAGAGAGAGAGAGAGAGATTATGATCTCCTTGCCCTGCGTTCTATGGTCGGATTTGAAATTGTTTTAATTCCTTGCTATATCGTATGTACTTGATGATTTTATTTTGCTCCTGCTAGACAGCGTTTTTCATCTTAATTGCCATGCTAGAAGAAGAAAAGTTGTAGGCAGCATGGTATTGCGATCGCCCTCCTTCTTGACGTCGCAACATATAGTGTCTGTTCTGATGCTGATTTTCCCTTAAACAACGTGATTTCGTGATTTTGTTGCAAGCCTTAAACATAATGGAATTTTTGCATTGAAAAAGCGAAGGTGATTTATGCAAGCACATGAAGTTACGATGCCTCCATTATTAGGCCACATTTTTGAGTAACTCCTTATTTTTCGTAACATGCTACATAGTTCATGAAAGAAAGGTTTTTGACACCGTGGAAATGCACCTTTGCACTTCTGAAGATTGTCCCCATTGAGTTGTTTTTTCCCCAGTTTGGAAGTAGAGCTATTATTGAAAGTACATTTCTGAATAAACGAAGCCCATTTGTATTATGGGGCTTCCAAATAGTACAATCTTTATTTGATATTTTCCACTCACAATGTACAATATGCTCGAAACCTTTTTGTTTATTATCCTTAGATCAAGGCACTAACAAATAAAGATATAAAAGGTGAACATTTCTAAGATTTTTGACATAGTTTGTGTTCTACGATAGATTATTTTTTTTATATTAATGGGCTTTGCGATTTTCTTATTGTTTGCTCTTCTCTTTCACGTGCCACTTTCCTTCTTTCGCAAATTGAATCATATGTCCTAATTCAGATTAGAAGTGTTACTAAGATTCCATTTATGATGGAGGGTCTTGGTGCAAGCCTCAAGCCACTGAAATTGTAGCATTTGTGGTTGCAAGTTGATATTTAGTGTCATGAAAAAAAGTGGGCTGTGCATAAGTCCGCTCATTTGATAGAAAACAAACTGAATATCAGTCGAGTGATGCGTGTGTAAATAAGGCATCCAACAACTTGTTGATAGAGAGACATTTCAATCATAGTTGTTACCTTACCCGTCGGCTATCTTTTTTAGATCTCGATAAAAAGATGTTAGTAACCTCACGTAAGAAACACATTTCTAACTTGACCCTAATTGTCTATATAAGTACTACTTTGTGATTTTGGTTCAATACATAAATAGTCAGACGTAAATAGTCAAACGTAAATAGTCAAATACAAAACAAATAAGACGACTATATGATGCTCTATAAGCTAAACCGTGTAACACGTTCAAATAGAATAATTTAATGATAATATAATATTGTATGCAATATATTTTAATTTATATTGGACGATATCATGTGACTATCATGCATTGTTATATTATGTTTTGAGTTTGGATTTGATTGTCTTATTCATGTATAGTATATCATTGCTCTCAAAATTTTTTTAGTGCTAAAGTTTAAGGTCAGGTCAGAAACCGTAAGAAATGTTTCATGTGACTCATCGGAACACAAATTCCCATCACGAGTTAGAAGTGAGATACATGTCAGAAACAGCTATGGTTGCAATAGTGTTGATGTATTTAGTTTGACACAAAACAATGCCACCATCAGCTTTCATAAATTGAATGCCCAAATAATGATGCAGATGCCTCAAATCTGACATTTCAAAAGAGGCATCCCAATCAGCTTTAGAATCAGTCCTGTGCATCTCATTAGGACCATTGAGCAACATATTATTTACATAAACAACAATGATAAGAAGTACACCATTTGGATGCTTCACATACAAGGTGCTTTGAGTTGGACTTTTGAAATTCATGTGCTAATAACTAGGCATGTATCTTCTCATATCAAGCATGTGGCGCTTGTTTTAAACTATACAATGCCTTATTTAACCCACACACAAAACCACAAGGCTGAAAAACATACACTTCTTCGTGCAAGTCCTCATTCAAGAATTCAGTTTTGATGTCTAATTGATGTACCACTCCAACCATTGTGAGCTGCAAGTTCATATATGCTATGAACAATTGTCATATGGCACGTAGGTGCAAATGTCTCATTAAAATCAATGCCTTGTCTTGGGCATAACTTGTCTTCACAAGCCTAGCTCTATAGAGATCAATAGTACCATGTTATAAAGTAAGATCTTGGACCTTAGGATAGGGATGTGCGGTGATGAAGCCTAGCATTCCTAGCCACTCCCTTAGTAGGAGTGGTAGGAAAGGAAAGAATGGTTGAAGGAGTTCTAGACCAACATCTCTTCATCTATTAAATAGATGGTTACATGGAGGGAGAGGTTGCTCCATTCATCCATGTGTCCATTCTTGGGTCTCTCACATAGGTATTCTCATGGGATGCCTGAGAGGGTGCTCCATCTTCTTTTATAAAAGGTGATATAAGAGTAGATATCTCATCTAGTTTGGGCGGGTGCCGATTTTTCTTCTTCTTCTCGTGCATGAGAAGACAGGCTATGGCCACTATATATATATATATATATATATATATATATATATATATATATATATATATATATATATATATATATATATATATATATATATATATATATATATATATATATATATATATAGGGAGGGAGGGAGATTGGGTGAGGAGGGAGGAGGAGGGAGAAGGGAGGAGGGAGAAGGGGGGAAGGGAGGGAGAAGGGGGAAGGGAGGGAGAAGGGGGAAGAGGGGGGAAGGGGGAGAAGGGGGGGAAGGGGGAGAAGGAGAAGGAGAAGGAGAAGGTATATTAAGACAAAACTCATACAACTGTGATAATCTCTGTGTAGCAATGAAAAGGAAAAATACTCGCAACACAAAACTGTGTAGGCTGAAAACAACAAAAGGATGGTGTACTTGGTAATGAGGTAGTGGGGATAAAATAGTGGTGAATGGGGGGAGCGTGGCCTTGACTCTGCAGATAATGACCACCTAATACAAGGGGGACCCATGATGGAGTGAATCTGTACACCCTAATGGTTGATGATGGGTGGAGGTGGGTGGAGTATGTGGTACATCAGCGGCCGTACGAGTACCTCACGGAGAAAGGCTGTCCAAGTGGTGGTGGTGTGCATGTGCTCCATCACGTAGTCGTGGACTATCCTGATGCGTGAGATATCCTCCGGGTGCAGTCATG